>JARHVA010003594.1:380000-575000 GCA_037957365.1 Torreya grandis | reverse complement strand
CTAGATTGAATTTCCTCCTTGTACTCAATACATGAAAAAACTATAATAAAGAATATTTTTTCACTAGGGTATATGTCAATCCTACCTTTCATGAGAGGTTTAAACAACTACAAGATCTATGAATGAAGATTAACAAATTTGGGCTAGAGATTAGCAAATCTGTAAATGATTCCTTTAGAGAATAACCATTACTAATATCTAATCACTTATTGAGTCTATTCTTCACCAAATACCCCAATAGGGTGTGAGTTGACAAAGATGTGAGGGCTCATAACTTGTCTAGTAGTAGCATAAATTGCCTCAGTAAAAGTTTTAGTTTTTCTAGCTTTCATATCTTTTCTTGGTTGAAACAAGGCATTCCCCTTTTCTTCCCCTACTCCTTGATACATTCCCACTTCTTTCCTAAACCTTATATCAATGATTATTATTAGGTTTGGTTTAAATATCTCTTCATCTCTCCCTTTTCCATGTAGATCTAACCCACCGTGAAGGAAACAACACTATCCCAACCATCAATATTCATAGGCCATTCAAAAACATGTGTGTCAATTCCATACCATGAATAAGTAGGTGACATTTACCAATTTGTCTACATATATCTAATTCCCAGCATGATTATCATAGACATGAGTCCCATCAACATCTTTCCTAGTTAATACATGTCGATCATTAAGACCTATGGAATTTGAAAAACCACATACAAAAACATGAACATCCAAGAACATCAAAGAGATACATATCATATCATATAGTGTCTCTATTTATTTACTTTGTTTACTCTAAAATTTTATACATAATTGGTTCCATGATTTATACGATGCATAATGTTCCTTGATTTTTCATAACACATATTATTAAAATATTTTTTTTTTATTTCTTGAAATGGTTCCTACCATTAAATTATATGATTAATTTTATATCGATAAATTTATTATTACATAACTTATATTGGAATGGGTTATTATGTTTTATTTCTTTAATAACATATCTCTGATTAAGTGTGTGTTACATACATACTTACAATGACTATACCTCTATTGTATTAAATATAATATTTATTTTTTATTCATTTATTAGACATGGCATGCATAAAGGAGTCTTACTATTTTTCCTTAGACTGATTATATATTTCTGAAAAATGGAAATTATATTTATATACCTACAAACTATACATTTCCCACCTTATGGAAACTTGTTCCTATTATCTTTATATTATGTAGATCCAAACAAACATGTAAAATTCATTATTACGCATGTTCTTTCATGGTAAAATAATACTTATGGGACTTAAATGTAGACATGCATGTGTCAAATTTATTATGATTATAAAAAAAGTTTTTTTTTTAATCATATACATGGTATGTGTAGTATATTTATTTGGGATACATGATTAAAAGGTTAAACTTGTGTATAATAATAATGCAACACATTATTATATAATTATAAAACCAACCATAACATTTTTTTTTTAATTAATTCAATTTCACCTTTAGAAATATTAAGATCTTAATACTAAACACATACACCAACAAGTAATACACACTAACTAAAAAATAAAAAATAAGTCTTTCATTCATAATTAATCGTATCACATTTATAAGTATTAATTATCAAGTTAGTCTCAATTTGTATCTTCAAACACATCTTAAATCATAGTCATGAGAACTAGGGATTATGAGACTTAAGAAGATAATACCTCCTTACTTGCCAAAGATATAAATTCTAATTACCAACAAAATTATAACTACCAACACCCCAAGTGTTTGTATCTAATGAAAACACATTGAATCTCAAGATGCCTCCATATTAACTTATGTTATGTTGATAAGAGTAAAATTAAAGATATCAAGTTCTTCAAATACAAAGAGACTATATTTATAAAATATTTATTTAAGGTCACATATTATATTATCGTATAATATTGTGTGATTTAGTTTCTACATTTATTTATTATTATTAATTTATTATAGAAATAACTTCTGGATCACAACTCATTTTTATGGAAATACAAAAAATTAAAGGCCAAGTTAAATATTAAATATCAAATAGAGTGACCACATCACAATTTAAAAAACTTAATAAATTAACATCCTAATATATTGTGTTTTAAATTTGTGTAAACAATACAATCTAACACATTATAATAATATGCATACATGCATGCATGCATGCATACATGCATACATAAATGCATGCATGCATGCATGCATACATACATACATACATACGCATATGCACACATACATCTACATGTAGTCATAAAATATATCACCAAACCCACCTAAAATATAAGGCCATATCAATCAATCCACGAGTCCATGGAGGATTTACATTGATATCTAAGTGGGTTCAATTTACAATGCATCAAAATTTTCTTTTTTCTGAATTTATCACTATCATGTTCTATGTGGCCACCATCCAAAAAATATTATAACACTCCGTAGTTATTAAATTTATTAATAGATTACTTTTTCAATGCCAATATGACCTATCTATGTCCACGTGATTTTTGCATATTAAATGATTTTAAAGTTAAAAAGTGGCTAAACTAATTCCCTTTTTCTAAATCCTACTTAAATAAGTCATGGTCTTAAACCCAATGGGCTCAAGCCGTCATGAACTAGAATTACTTAAAGCCTTGGCAAGGGGAGGCCATGGTGTTGGGATGGAATCACACGTCATTCAAAAGCATGCTTAAAAAAAAATACTGATCTTTACCATATCTGATTTCAAAACTTAAACATGAATCAATAATCTAGTGCGTCCATAAAATTATGGACTCCATAAAGTGGCCACATTACATAAGGTTAAAGGTGACTTATGCATTTTCCTAACTAGTAGCAGTTTTACCATGTGTCAGGATCATGGGAGGATTTTTAAATTGACCAAATAAAAATATAAATTCTAAGTTATGGTCATTTATAATTATCACAATAAAGGTAATAATAGTATTGTATAGACTATTATGATTTAAACTTCATAGATTTATACTTAAATTATATAACTTAATTATATAAGGTATTCATGGTGTGAGTGTGAATCAAAAGGATGGTGACTCTTTTTAAGATCATAGTTTTACAGGATGATAAATTCTATAGAATCAAAAGGAAAGGGGTGATCACTATATTTCTCTTTAGTAATTTGATTGTTCCGAATGACATGATCTTGGTCATTTATTTTAATAAGGGTAATAAAATTATCCCAAAAACTAGTTAAATTGTATGAAACTATAATTATTGAGGAAGAAGCTCAAAATCACAATGCAACATCTCACTATTAATTTTTCATTTTGAATATCACTAAAATAGATAACCAAAATTTATAGTGGATATGATACAAAACACATAAGTCCCACACAATCAATTATTGAACCAGAAAGTTTTTAACTAAAAATTACATGTCATAAACCATATTGATATTGATGACTAAAATAATGTAAATCTTTTATTTTATCTACATCTATTTATTTTGTTTTAGGGAAAGTGTCTATAGTAATTCACATTGATTCCATTAATATTTGAAGTGATGTTTGATATTCTTAAAACATATTACAACTTATAAATCTAAGTATTGCACACATTTAAATTTTTAAAACTTATATTCATCTATTAATGGCCACATATTAATCCCAACATAAATGCACAGTCATACCTATTAGGTTTATCCTTAATTTTGTGTCCAAGCTACTAAATAATCCCTAAGTGTGTTATTAAATCATTTAGGAGATCCTCTATTATCTCAAGTAATGAATAGATCTTCCAAGTGTCTTATTAATGTAATGCATGTTGACAATTGATAATGTTTGAGACCAAGATTTAATATCTCATATATAACATAAAATTAATTGTCATCCAATGAAATTAATATGAAGCCTATGATTTTATGTGCTAAATAATTTCATCTTATTTACCCTCGAAGCTATGTAATCTAAGGTTGAGACTACGGATTCTTTTCCATTAACATTTATTAAATTTAAAATGCCTATTTTAATCTTCATGAAGTAAGGTATCCTCAAGTATTAATTATACTCCTGCTTATTAATACACATATCCCCCTTGTTTTGAAAAGAAGGAACAAACATAAATCATAATGACTTCCATCATTAGGATGAATACCATGATAATTAATTCTTTGATTAGAATTCAAAACCACCCAATTACTCTAAATGAAATAAACACACCATGTTAGATTTATGGAATTTACATTATCATCTACCAACTCAATTTAACTAGTTATTAATGAATGCAAGATAATTGTGAATGTTATAACAAAAACATGTAGTTAATACAATTTAATTGTTTCGCTGCATAATTAATCATAAAATGATCACAAAGAATATCATGTGATGAATTTTTTTTTATAGTTTGATCTACCTAACCAACCTGACATTATTGGCATTGAGCTTATAAGGTGATATTAAGTATTTCTCTACCTTTTTAATCCATCAAATATATTTTTTCCACTTAGATACCATGGGGTCTACTCAACAATAACATATGATAATATAATAGTTCATTGTGAAAAACTAATATAATATTCCTATAATATGTTGTTTGTGTGTATGCCAATGCAAAGGTTTTATCATAATCCATAATTGGCCACATCATATTTTCCTTCTCTAACTCTATTAAATAACATTTGCTTTCTCAAAAGTTCTCATGAACACTATTTCATTTTATCCACCTTTCTATGATTTGTGTATCCAAAAATTTATTTTTGGATATTAATTTTCATGTTTTTATAACTTTTGTGTTTTATTTGGCTATTTATTTTCTCTTTTCACATTTAATTATTTATAGGTATTTTTGTCAATTGAATTTTTTCATAACCTCTTTTTTTTTGTTTTTCATCATCCACTTGCATATAAAATATTTTCCAACCACTATGACTTGGATTGTAACCTCTATATTCATTATCTCTATTATATTACATATCAACTACATATTATCCATTGTGGTTGGCATTTGAGTAATGGTTACCTTAATTATAATTTACATTTAAAGTAATGGTTACCTTAATTATAATTTACACTTATCACTTAAATAGAGATATTTATATTTTGGTTGTCACATTTTCTTAAACCTAATATTTTGGATCTTTAACATAATTTATGTGGCCCTTTTAGCATTATAACATTGATACTTTAATGATCATAATGGCTTTTGATTTTCTAGAATCTTTTCCCTATTCTGATTATTTATATATTATTATTGATATTTAACATAAATTATTTGCTTGAACTTGTGCCAACCAAGCCTAAGGTATAAAGTTTTTATATGGTTAATGTGCCTCATAAACTAATTAAATATAGGGTTTCTAACATCACTGTATTCATTGATTTGGTCCATGCTCACTTGTGGATGTCCACTACTAGAGTTGTTGCCAGTACCATCTTGACATATATTGATACATATTGAATTTAATATAAATTTTACAAACTAATATAATAATTAGTATGTAAATAAGCTTGGAACTCATTCATATAAAATTGTCTCTTGTAAATAACCCTAATTTGTTATATGACACCTTTATAGTGTGAAGACATTTATAATAAAAAAAAAAAAAAAAAAAAAAAAAAAAAAAAAAAAAATTATAATAATCAAGTCTTTTTTTATCACAACTATTTACATCTATCTTTTTTCATGTTATCCAATGTCAAATAATCAAATGCTGCATGAAATTAATTATGATTTCAATTATATGAAATATATTAATTAATCGGTTTAACCCCAACCAATACTTAACTATGGACTTATGTTAAAGTGGGGTTAGGTAGGGAAAAAAAAATACAATAGAACATGAGTGGAAAATCATATTTAAGATAAAATGCAACCAATTTATAAAAGAACATGAAATATCTAGCTCCATCTTAATATGCAAGCACTATGGAATAATTAATATTGAATTGAATCTTACAAAGTTATTAAAATAAGATATTTAGATAGGAAGGAAAAAGTAAGAATCAACAAATATTTTGTAAAATTCTCACAAATCTAAGAGATGTAAATCTAACAATTGATGATTAGAATTTATTGACGAACAGAACAAATGTTGGATTAGATAGATCCACCATTAAATAATTTGAAAATACTATTCATATTTTTCCATAAATTATAATTTATATAATCAAAAATAAATACAATTCCATCCATTGAAATGATCTATTACAATTAGAATTGCAATGAAATCAAGTAGTGCTAATGTAACAACAAGAGGTCAAAATGATGAAATCTAGGTGAAGTTAGCAATTCATAAATATGCAAGAGTCATGTTAACTTATAATATTTATAATAAATTTGACCCTACAAATAGAGATTTTGGATATACTAAAAATATAATATATAGAGTTGAGAGTGCCCCACCAAAACCACTGACTTATGTTTGAAATTTATTTCTAAATACAATTTGAAGATAAAAATTCATATGCATTTCTACTTACACTAATATAAAAAGGACTCACACATTACCTACACTTAATACTTGTTGTCTTGAACATTTTATATATATATATATATATATATATATATATATATATATATATATATATATATATATATATATATATATATAATCTTTTGAAAGATATAATTGATATTGGAGAAAAAGTGAATAATATGGTTAACATTTTGACAAGCTTCGATGAAGCTTTTTAGAAGGAACAAGAATATTGCTATGATTTACATAAAATAATTATAAAAAAATATTTAAAGAAAAATAAAATTTCCAAATATAAAATTGAGAAGAGAAAATTGAGTTTTTACAAAATAAATAATGTTAGATATTTACTAAAAAATTATTTATTTAAATTTAAATCAATTTATAATCTCATATTTTAAATGATGTGTATGACATATTTTAATGAATATTAAATAATTTTCTATTTTCTATTTTATCGTAGATATCATTTTTATATAAATTTATAATAATTTGAACATTTCCATGTTAAATGATGCCACCATAAATTTATAAGAATTTGAACATTCTCATTTTAAGTGATGCCACAAAATTATAAGTATTATTTAAAATCAAAATATAATTTGTACTAAAGGATAACATCCCTTTACCACATGCAGACCTAACATCTGGTCAAGCTTGTAATTTCACTTCAGTAATTCCTATCAATTCAAAATGTGATAACAACTAGCCTTTCACGCAATTGTATATTGGAATATTTCTTTATTATATAAAGTTTTATATTTTGATTTGTCAAGATTTTATTATTTATATATATATATAATATATAATTTAATATATATATTTTTTTAAATTTTTTATAAATATTTTTAGTTTTTATAATGTGAATAGTGAAACTTCTATTAATTATTCTATTTAATTATGAAATAAAATTAATTATAAATTAAAATATTTATTTTTTATATAAAATTTGATATTTTCTAATCTTTAATTTTATAATTAATTTGATTTATAAAAATTTCATTATTTATTTTTAAAAAACAAATCTTAATATTGGTGGACTTGGATACATCCAAGTGACCTCACCAACTGATCCCACTTCATTGACTATAATTAAAATATTTATTTTCTATAGAAAACATAATATTTCTAACTTCTAATTTTATAATTAATTTAATTGGCAAAGATTCCACTATTTGTCCTACCTAAACATTAAAAAATTATAACATAATAATTATAAATTATAACATTTGTTTACTTTAAAAAATTTAGTTTTTCTAATCCACGATGCTATTTGTCATTCCTGAGCAGGAACCAATGAAGACTAGTATTTTGTCATACGGGAACATGAAACCCTGTCAAAATATTAATATATGCCAGCAGGATGATCGGATTGCGATAAATTTCAGAAACCCTGCGGGAAGGTAATATTCATTGTCATTCAGAAACGATATTTTTGGTACATATTAAAACTTGAAAGATCTGAGGGGAAGTGGGGTACGTCGTTAAGTAAATGGTTTTATTTACTTCTAAAATATTTGTACAGTTTGTGAGGACTTTGTACAGGGGTCACATTACTTAAAGAAAGAACAAAACGATGAATATATAGATACGTATATTTTTAAATTGTATATTTTTAGGGCTTGTTTATTTATTATTTATTAGTTTATATTAAATATTATTGGTGTGATTATGACTTAAAGTTCATGTATCTTATTTTTATTTTTTATTTTTGATTTAATTTCTTTTTTTTTTTTTCAAAAGTTTTAATAATATTTTAATATAAGAATAAGGTATTAATTCAAATTCATATATATATAATTCATTTTATATAATATATTTAATAATTATTAAATATGGGGAGGGGGGTGAGGGCAACCGGTGAGGTATTTCTGTTGCGGCTCTGCCGACCCAGGTTCGAGTATCCGTCCCCCCCGATCCCGTGGTACCGGTATTAGTTGTGTCTAGCCAACGGCGCCGGTCACAGTGAAAAGTTTCCCTGGCTTTCAATAAAGTGACAATAATTATTAAATATTTTTTTAATTAATTATATATATTTTAGAGATCATATAATCATTAAAATATTTACTAAAATTAAATTAATATTTCATATAAAGAATTTTTGATATAAATATTAAAATTTTGTATATATTTAAAATTATTTTTATATATACAATTTATTTTGTTTTAATATATTTTTCGAAAATAATTTAAAAAACTTTACAAATATAAAAATAATATTTTAAATTTACTTGATTTAATAAAGGCACAAAATCTTGTGTTTTCTTCTTTAAGTTTCAGATATTTAAGTTTCAGATATTATGATTATTCTTGAGATAGAAGAAGAATGTATTATTGTATCTAACTAAAGAAGTGATAGTACATAGATTGAAGCGAAGTTATATGAGATCAACACTAAAAGAACACGTCATTTACTTTTAGATCTTATTTATCTTGAATTCTAGGCATGTTTCGTGGAACCATATATTCTACATTTCCAAAGTAGTACCAAGACCATACTATGTATAATTCATGCATGGTCTTTTAAGAAAAGCATAACTTACAATAACAACAACCTGGAAAAGGCTCTAATATTATCTTTGTTAAATAGAATACTTCGGCTAACATTAGTTTATTCTATCTATTTCTATTAAAAATATAATTTTATAAATTAATATTATTATATTTATTAAAAATTTAATTTTATAAATTAATATTTTAAAAATAATTTAATAAAATTATATAAAAGAAAATTATTTTTTAATTTCTGAAATAAAAAATAATTATTTAAAATAATAAAATTAGGAAGAGAACTATAGAAAATTAATAGAATATTAAGAAGACGTTTATTTTCTAACTCTATTTTGTTTATATAGATTAATCGAAAGATGAAAGAAAAACACAATCAAAAGATGGAAGAAGAAGACGTTTTGCTTTTTTTTCAACTCTATTTTTTAATATGAATTAATTTTATTGAGACATATCTCATAGTTTAATTCTACATAAATAGCCGGCAACCAAAAAATATGAGATTCACAAAATTTATTGACGGCTATACAGACATCTTGTAATAAACAAAATTCTTACACACTTTACAGATAAATTTTGTTTATAGCTATGCAAACAACTAAGTCACCTCCCTATTATAAAACATCAGCGTTCACATGTTTGTAAACAATATTTTGGCTAATTCCAAATATTAAAGTAGTCCTATGTTATGAATAGAATTCAGAAACATGTTAGTTTCCAATACTTCTGGTTGTAAGGTTTCATTTTTAAGTTAGGTATTAATGACTAGATTCATATTTTATATTATTTTCTAAGGATATTTTTACGGATTTCTTAATTTTTCCATTTTGGTATAATATTTTCTTAGAAATAACTTTTATTTTCCAACAATATGTTATGTAAGATGTTATATGTATTACATAATAATATTTTTGTAAGTAAGATGTTCAAATACTAAAATAGTTGTACATAAATTAAACATAATGTTTGCGTTAGAATTAAAAATAGGTGATTATTGCTTATGGGTATAATATATTTTGGCTATTGAATCTAAAGGGATTATAATTATATCATGATTTCAAGACATGATATTAAAAATGTGAGCTTACAATAAATAATGGTAGAGTAAATATAGATGATTTCTACATGCTAGAGTTGTGGAGAGAAAATGTAGATTGGAACCCTATTCTCTTTAAATATGTTGTAATCAACTACTTTGTCAACTATCTAAAAAAAAGTACATAAGTGTTTCAAATCATATCATCACATGTTGATGCAGGTTTCAAAAATTTAAAACCCATATGAATTGGTAGCAAGAGCATATATGAGACCTCCACAATAGAAGGTATGGATATGTTTGTGTGGGATATTTAGCATTCTATAAATAGACAATAAGGTTTGTGTAGATGTGTAACATCAAAATTGAAGGGTCAACAAATAATCATCAACAACCCTTCAATTCAAGACTCCATATGACATGTGGTGTGCTCATCTTCATTTACTGTGACATCTTTAGGTTTTCAGATCTGCTTGTTACGCATTGATTACAAAGGATAAGAGGAGTAAGTTTGATCGTAGGAGTGGAAAATGTATCCATTTGGGATATTTAGAATCCTCTAAGGCATACAGGGTATATGATGAGAAAAATAAGAAGTTTCATGTCGCAAGAGAAGTTATCTTTTGTTAAACCACAAAGGACAAAGTTGATATTGATCACCAGTTGAGTTGAATTTATAAATATGTAAAGTTTTAATTCTACAAGGAGAGTGATTTAAATGTTCCAAAAAATGAGTGGCAAATGTTCAACTAAGAATTGATTGATTTTTTATTGTCTCCTATATATGAGAATGAAACTCTTCTTGAAGGATAAAGTTCAACTTCATAAGAAAATGAATTGGGGACATAACAACATAGGATAGAAAGTGAATAAATTTATAAAATGAAATTGAAGCACCCAAACCATAATAAATTATGCCTAACTGGACCATCTAAACATTAAACGATGTCAGCCCTGATGAAATTAGGAAAATAGGCACTGGAAGTGCACATGTAACCACACCATTATTAATCATGTTCCTTGAAGAAATACAAGATAGGATTGAAAATATCACCTTGAATGATTCACTATAATAATAACTCAACATTGTGTTTGATTCAGAACTGACATATTTGAAACAATCTAAGAGGCTTGAACCTTGGATAAAATCAATGAAATATTAGTACAGTGCATTGATAAAAAATGGGACATGTAAATTGGTTGATCCTTCATATGGAACTTTCAAACTAATTGGCTATAAGTGAGCCTACTATAACAAATAAAATGTTGATGACTCAATTGACAAGCATAAATCTAGGATTTTTGTAAAGGGATATGCTCAAAAGGAAGGAATTGACAATAATGAAACATTTACACTTAAAACAAAATGGACTACCATTTGAACCATGTTAGCTCTCGTAGTTCACAATGATGGAAAGTTACAAAAATGGACATCAAAAATGCATGTATGAATAGTGGCCTCAAAGAAATAGTGTATATGATTCAACCTAAAGTTTTTTCAATAAATGATAAAGACAACAAGGTGTGAAAACATGAAAAAATAGTATATGGTTTGAAACAAGAACATTGACTATTGTATTATAAACTAGCTAAGCACCTCATGAACATGAACATAAAATGTTTTCAATATTAAAAGTGCAACTATTTTCATAAAAATAGTTGTATTTATGGTGGTGTATGTTGATGATTTTTTCATCATATGGAAAAATGAATGGTACATTACAAAGTTTAAATCAAAGTTGATGAAAATCTTATAAATAACTAAACTGGGTTACCTTCATTACTATTTCAGTATTGAATTAATTTAGAAACCAAAGTATATATTCACCACACATAAAAGTAAATTAGTGAGATTTTGAACAAGTTTGGAATGGAAAATTGTAATCCTCTCAGCATGCCCATGGAATAGAAACTAAAATTGACATCATAAGATTAAAAAAACTAATTGATCTCACTAAATGCAAAAAACACAATAGAAGTCTGATTTATGTGACCACTACAAGGCTACACACACACACACACATCTATACATACATACATAATTTGGTGTTATTTCAATATTCATACAGCCTAGAGATAGTCATTAGGTAGCATGAAAAGGAAGTCTTTGATATCTCAAAGTAACACAAAAGGTTAGTATCAAATGCTCCATGGAATGAGACTTCAAACTAGTCAAACATTCAAATTTTAAATACGCTAGTGATCATGAAGATGGGAAATCCACCATGGGTTTTCTGATGAACTTGGAAAAATAGTTGTCAGTTGTTGTCTGACACATTTGTCAGGGAAAAATTATGGACTTTAGTCAATAATATGGGGATAGAGTCCCTCTCTTATTAGTAGGTAGAGCTATCTTTATTGAGAACAAAAAGGGATACATGAAATAAATCTATTTAGTGTTTTTTATAACAAAAATGTTTTCTCTCAACCTAGTGTATTTTCAAAATTCTAGTGCAGTCAACTAGGTTAACCTAGTGTATTTTTAATACTTTTTCAGTAGATTTCTATATTGCTTGGTTGATCAACTTGACCTAGTTTGCAATATTTTGACAATTTTCTCTAAGGTTCTTGATTAGTAATATCCTTCATTTTCACCTCTAAAACATTAAGTTCAATATTTTAGTCTCTATCCCTTTTTGTTTTATACTTTCATTTCAAATTTTGTAGTCTTAAAAACTACCTCTACACAACCAACTAGATTGACCTGATCGACCCAGTTCTATGTTTTATTGGCTATATGAAACAACTACGTTGACCTGGTTGACCTAGTAGGTTTTTTAGACCCTATCTTTAATAGTACTATCTCGACTTTATCAACCTAGTTTTGTATGTTATGTATATAGTGTTTTCACTATACCTTATTTTAAAGTTGAAATTCACCTTGTATGTTAATCACATCTTTTCTATTAGTTGTTTGCATGCTTATAATAGTTCACATAGTCTAATTACGAGGTTTTTAATTAATCAATTAGTTTCACTATTTCTATTTTATGCACAATAACCAAATCACATAACATCAACAAACATTTTAACATTTGACTACCCAAGCCAACCTACTTGAATTTTATCACCAAGGGGGAAGTCAAATTTATGCTTTGGTCAAGTATAAAGTGTGGTTAATGGTATATTCTGGCTAAATACCTGACACCCTTTTTGCTATAGTATGTGAAGTTGGGGGGATAGGCCCCAATATCAAGCCTATATCATTTCCACTACAATCCCTTTCATCTTAAACTCAAATAAAACCATCCATAGATTTCTATCTAGTACTTTGATTACAACCAACTCCCTATCATTTAAAATTATTTTTAATAATCTAATTAACATTCTAGGTTGACCAATTATCTATCTTTACTTTCCAAGTTATTGCCTTTCTTTTTACTTAATTATGTGTGAAAGAACTTGTATTAGCTAGCGTTGGTGTAAAGTTTTGATTTATGTGCATCAATTAGATTGACTAGTGTTAATTCAATTGATTATCTATTTACTTTTATCATTTACTTTCCTAGATTAGTTGTAAAATTATCTTGTTCTATTTCCCATCCTATCAACAATATTTTGTTTTACCTTATCTAATGTACTAATTTGACCTGGTCAACCCTGTATTATCACAAACCCTATTTTTTACCCCTGTTCACTATGTTAGGTCAACTTAGTCAACCTTGTAGAGTCTGTAGGTCCTATTTTTACACTAGGTCGACTTGGTTGACCCAATTCTATTTCTAGCATTTCATGTTTACAACCTAATTGGTCACCTCTTCCAATTTACACTCCATTCATTTCCCTTTACTCAAAATGAGGTCTCCTATCAAAATCTTTGTAGATAGTCTTAATCCATTTAGATCATATATGGGATGTTCATTTCTCCATTTCTTTTCCTCCCAATAACACCATCACTCTTGGGGAATTTATTCTCCTCCAGCTACAAATTGTAACATGGTTTAAATAACACCTCAAGATAAAGTTGATGGATCCAATCCTTTCTAGACCTACCGAGAAACATCTTAAAATATTCAAACTAATGTGGGAGTGATTTACAAAATTTTATATAAAAATCCCACTAACAACCCTTCTTCTAATAATCCTCCCCCTAACACCAATTCGAGGAGTGTTCCTTCTAACACCAACCAACCACTTGATATAACCCAATTATTAGCCCAAGTGATTCAACAATTGAACATTATGCAAAACTCTAATACCAATCAAATGATGCAAATTCAACAAAACTTGATCAATGTGACTAATCAACATCTAATCATGCATCCTCAAGCTAATCCTAACTACATTCCTCCACCTCTTAGATATACCTTAGGTAATTTTATTCCTCAACCAATAGTGAATAACAATATGCTTCAAACCATTCAAAATGAGCCATTAGCTCCCTTCATTGTATCTACTGACATTAGTAACATTTCACCAACTATCAAATATGATGGGACTAAAGATCCCACCTCATTCCTTAAAGCCTTTGGTAATCTCTACAAAGAGTGGATCCACACTAATACATTTTCTACTACTAAATTCTTAGTTAAAAATTTCACTGGTAATGTATTAGAATGGTAATCAATTACCCCAACAGTCTATTTGGCAACTTGAAGATTTGGTCAATCCTTTAGTTAAATAATTTCAACACAATAATCTTCTTAAAAATTGTCTTAGCCATTTCATAAATGCTAAGAAATCTTATAATGAATCATCTCATGACTTTATTAAAAGATGGAAATCCTTAGCTAATAAATCCAATCATAATATGTCTAATGATAACTTATTCAAACTCTTTATCACTGCTTTAATTCCCACTCTTAAATACAAGGATAAAACCTTTGCTCCTCAAACTCTTAATGAAGCTCTTGACCAAGCTAAATAGTAAGAGTTTCTTATGAAGTAATTCGAACCTAATTCTAAGCTTCTTAAAGGATATTTTCAAACATCCAATACTATCACTAGTAACACTTCTCAAACCAAACTAGGAGTTGCCAAAAATTATATTCCTTTATCAGCTCACATACCTCTTTCAGCACATCAAATGAGACAATTTTTACCACCCTCTAAACCTTTCATATATCCTAATGCTCCTCCTATGTGGTATGATCCCAATCTCTTTTGTTCATTTCATGTTGACATTGGCCATTCTCATAAATATTATAAAGGGATTTCTAAATGCTCTATTTCTTACATGCTTGGTGATTCATTTGACCATGAATCCATGATAAAAAAATCATCATCAAGAATACATTAATACTTTTCAAAAATGGAAATCCTCTAACACTTCTAAATCTAATAACAAAAAATATTCTTCCCATAATCAATCAATTTCCAAGGATGTTTATGCAATTGACGCTTATTGCGACCAATACTTTAGAAACTCTCAATATGTCAATATGGCTAAAGTCAATTATCATTGGAAACCAACTCACAAAGATCTTATTACTAATCCTAAGGAACCTTCTTTGGAGGAACAATTGATTAAATATACTACCACCATAAATATTGATTTAGAAGCACCTAAGGAACAACTTCCTCCTTCTAATCCTCCAACCACATCTATTCTTCCAAAATTTAGTTTGTCTTATAAACCTTGTGGCTTTTCTTCTAAATCTAACTAGTATTTTATTGAAGAACTTAACTCTATGCCATGTAATATTCCTCTTATGGATTTGGTTTTCACTTCACTTTATCATCATTAATTCCTTATGAAACAACTCCAAGAGATCAAAGATCCATCTTCTTTAGATGAATAACCACCTTCTATTGATTTTCAACCAACTAATATTAATACCACTGAATCTGTGTCCCTCTCCCAAGCCTTCTAATGAATTCTTTGAAGAGGACATGATTAATGACAAAATACTCTTTTGTGCTAATGATCTACCTCTCTTCATCAAAATATCCATTAATACCACCCTTATTCAAAAAGTTCTAGTTGATGAGGGTTTTCATATTAATATGAATTCTTTATGGCTTCTACAACAACTTGGTTATAACAAAAGTCATCTTAAACAAATCTATCCTATTTGTCATATTTTTTACAAGAATAATCAAAAACCACTTGGTTATATTTGACTTCCCTTAACCATTGGTCCTAAGACCATTCACACCAAACTCATGGTTCTTCATCTTCCTTTATTTTATAACATACTGTGTGGTCACCCATGGACTCATCAAATGATTACCATTGTTTTTTTTGGATGTCAATGTATTAAATTTCTACGTAACAAAAAACACTATAAGAATGAAGTTGATCCCAACCCATGGAGTATCCAATTAACTAATCTCAAATCATAATATTGTGTCCTTATGATCCCTAAAATTAATAATGCTCCTTTACCAGAGTTCATCAATATGAATCCTAACTTACAAGTCACTCTTGTAAATTCCAACATGATGAACCCAATGAATTACAACATACTTGAAACACCACCAAATTACCTCCATACATTTTAGAGTGGCGTCCTCCTTCTATTTTGCCAAGGGATCATATTTTTCCTCTCATGGATGAGATTACCAATTTCCCCCCTCCATGAAATGCTCAAGAGCCATCTCTACCTAAAGATGCTTTTACTTATAATTATTTTGGAATGGCTATATTATTTCAAGATCCTCTCACCATGTCTCCTTTAACATTCAGTATTCTTGGGAGTTTTCCTCCTAAATCTCAAGCATGCACAATTTTTCCCACATATAATGAAAACTATATCATGGCCCAAGCTCAATCTAGAGATTTGGATGTCTTACATTATTAAAAGACCTTATCCCAAATTCATGATTTCAATCAAGATGTACATACCATTTTTTTAGATAATAACTTAGAACTTGAGGGTTATGTGATTCCTATTAAACCTCCTCTTATCAATTATCCTTGGGTGGTAGAGGAAATCATACCTTTCAAACCTATAGAAGTACCTTCATCTTCTCTACCTCCTTCGGATCCTCCCATTGAATTTAATCCTTCTCCCATCAACACTCCATTTACCTCTTCTACTCCATCTAATTCTTCTACTCCTAAAATCACACTCGATGTTAAGGCAACCGATGTCTATCAAATACATTCCAAATATGATCAACATGGTAAACAAATTTTATATCTAGAAGTAGATATTGAGTATTATGGTCCTATTCCTACTTTTCTAGGTGACAAACCTATTATTGAGTTACTTTATGCTAGAGAACCTAAACTCACCTTGTAACATCATAAACGTGGAAATTTTAAATCTAAAACTCCTCGCTTCAACAACTTTGTCACTAGAATTGATCCCAAAACTAATCCAATTTCCTCCTTACCCAATACACCATACTACTTTCAAGATGGTAATGCCATTCTTATTGAAGAAAAAACTCATATTAAATATGGCACTCCCTCATTCTACTGATTGATCATAGTTTTCAAAGAAATTTCACCCTCTAAACATGATAATTTTAGCTTATTTTTGGGTAAGTATCAAGAGGCATTCACTTGGTCTTAACAAGACATGCCTGGCATTTACCTTAGCATAGTGGTCCATAACATCATTACCTATCCTAATTCCAAACCTATGCATTAGAAGCAACACAAATTCCCTCCCAATGTTACCAACTTATGCCATACGAAAATCATCAAACTACTCGATGCTAAATTTATTAAACCTTTGGATTATTTTGAATGGGTTTCCAATATTGTTCTTGTTTCAAAAAAGGTCACTATGGTCATTTGTATTTGCATTGATTTATGAAATATTAATCTTGCTTATCCTAAACACAACTTTCATTTGCCTTCAATAGATGCCATTATTGATTCCACAGTTGGATATGAAATGTTATCTCTTATGGATGGATTATCAAGATAATATAAGATACATATAGCTCCAAAGGATCAACATAAGATTACTTTCACCATGGAATGGGGAACCTATTGTTATGTTAAAATGCCTTTCAGTCTCAAATATGTTAGGTCCACTTACCAACATGCAATGAATCATATCTTTCATGACCTCATCCATAAAATTTTCGAAACATATGTGGATGGTCTTATCGCTAGATCCAAATACCATACAAATCATCTTTATGATCTTTCCATCATCTTTAAACATCTCATCAAATATAAAATCTAACTTAATACTTTCAATTATGTCTTTGGAGTTACATCTGGAAAAAATTTAGGATTATTAGTCTCTCTCCATGGTATTTATGTTGATCCAACTAATATTAATGTTATTATCAACATGCATGTTCCTCATTCTATTCCTAATATTCATACCTATTTAGGCAAAATTGGGGCAATTAGATGATTCATTCCTGAGATGGCTTATCAAATTCACTCCCTTAATTCCCTTCTAAATAAATGTATAACCTTGGAATGAATGGATCCATGTCAAAAATCATTTGACTATATGAAATAGTCATTGATTCATCGACCTACACTTCATCCTCCTTCCAATCATAAACCTTTGATTCTCTATACTTATTTCACACTTGTTTTAGTTGGGGGAATGGTTTCCCAATAGGAGGATATCGATAAGGAATATGCCATCTACTATATTAGCCGAGGCATTATTAATTATGAAACACATTATACCAAAGTTGAGCATGATTTCCTTGCTATCTATTCATTTATTCTGACCCCCTTCATCATTTTTTTTCCAAAGCATTTCTTCTAGGATATAGAATTGGTCAGTGGATGGTCTTACTTATGGTATTCAATCTTCACATCATCATGTAAAATGTTGTCAAAGGGCAAGTCATAGCTGACCAACTTGTTATAGCTCCTATTTTAGCCACTTATAACCTTCAAGATAACCTTCTAGATGATAATATCCTTTACATTGAAGGACTCAATCAATTTATCTCTCTTAAAGATTATTTTCATAACTTTACTATTGATCTTGAAGCAAATAATCTTAAAGAATCATCCCCTCCCTTAGCTACTAATAAATAAAAGGTATTTATCGAGGATTTACTTGAAATTAATGTTTACTTACATGAGGATACTTGGACCCTCCATTTCTATGGTTTTGAATGCCTTCAAGTAAATGGGGAAGGTTACATTCTCACTAGTCCTCTTGGCAAGATAATTACTTTAGCTTTTTGTTTTACATTTGATGTCACCAATAATATGGTCAATTACAAATATATTATCTTAGGTATGAGAGTTTATCTTGATTTAAACACACAATATATTCATGCTTTAGGTGATTCTGAACTCATTTATCATCAAGTTAGTGGTACCTATCAATATAAAAGTGAAAACATTACTGCCTATCATCAAATTGTAATCACTCCTGCCAAGGATTTTGTCTCTTTTACAATTGAGCCTATTCCTAAAGATCAAAATTCCATTGTTGATTATCTTGCCTCCTCAACTTCTCTTTTTCATGCACATCAAGTTATTTTTATCCTTCTTTTATCAAATAAATAATAAAATATCCATCATCTACCCACCCTCCTTATTTGTTTATTTTCCACATCGAGGCTATCACCATTCAATAAAGCCCGTAGTATCAAGATAACATCCAATTCTTAGAACATCAAACTTA
The DNA here is from genome assembly GCA_037957365.1 of Torreya grandis. Taxonomy (NCBI): domain Eukaryota; kingdom Viridiplantae; phylum Streptophyta; class Pinopsida; order Cupressales; family Taxaceae; genus Torreya; species Torreya grandis. The sequence goes on along the minus strand of JARHVA010003594.1, from coordinate 555,512 downwards.
TCCTCTTGACTTGGATTCTTTTGAAAATACACATCTTCATAAAATAAATTTCAAATGCATATTTAGACATAACATAATTTATTATCGTAATGCCAAAGGTACCTTACTCTGTTGTGTCATACAAAATGAGGTCCCTCCTCTACTTAAACAAGCACAAGGGGGCATTTGTAATTTTCACTATAGAATACATGTTATAGCCTACAAATGCCTAAATATGGATTACTATTCACCTACTATAGAAAAGGATGCTATTGAATATGCTAAAAAGTGTAATCCTTATCAGCTTCATGATGATCTCATTCATTCACTACCAGCTAGACTTCAAACTATCAAATCTCCTTGGTCATTTTCCACATTAGGATTCGATCTCATTGATAGACTTCCTCACTTCCAAGATGGACACATATTTATTAATGCCACTATTGAATACTTTACCAAATGGATTAAATCCATGCCCCTTATTAATTTCACCAGTCCTACCATATCTAAATTCATTTTGAACCGAATAATTTTTCATTTTGGCATTCCTCACACCATCATTCCTGACAATGGTGGTGGTAACTTCAAAAATAAACATATCAAACAACTTTACACATAATTCAAAATCAATCACAAGTTTTCCACTCCTTATCATCCACAGTGCAATGGTTAATTTGACGCCACTAAAAATATTCTCAATAAAATCCTTAAAAATATAATTCGTGAAAGCTGCATGGATTAGCATATTCATCTTTATCCTACACTTTGGGCCTATCAGACTAGAATTTGTACTGCCACTGGAGCAACTCCATTTTCTCTAGTCTATGATTCTAAGTTGATTTTTCCTCTTAAATTTGAGCTTCCTTATCTTTTCATATCTCTTCATGGAATCATTCTTAATGAATAATTATGTGAAGCTCACATTCATGCCCTTGATCTACTTGATGAACTTCATCTCTCTACCTTACAACATAATCACCAATATAAGGCTCATATTGCCCGACAACATAATAAACATATTAAAGTTTACACATTTAATATTGGTGATTTTGTCCTTTAATTATACTACACCCATGAAAAATAATATGAATACACCTAAAAATTGTGGGTCCCATACTTAGTTAAAGATATCCTTGGTCTAAGTACTTATCACCTTCAAACTAATGAAGGCCATGTTTTCAAAGAACCCACCAATGCTCAATTCCTAAAAAGGTACTTTGTCTAAACATTTCCTTCTTGTCATTATTTCTATCTTTATCTATCTAATAATTTTTTAGGTTACTTTAGCACAGGTCTCTTCTTTTGTAATGATTCTTTCCTATTAACAAACCTTTAGTCCTCTTTTTTGGTCTTTCGGTTTCTTGATGTACCATAGTCTTTATTATCTTATTTTTCATTCTCCTTCTATTTACCAATTTTAATTTGGTTCCCCTTGGGTTTTTATTTTATGATTTGATTCTTAAGGCCATGGATGGGACTGAGCATGCCTCACAAAACCACCATTTATTATCTTCTTTTTCTTTTTGCTGCTTGTTAATGTTATTTTGGTATCCTTTGGTTTTTTCTTTGTGAGGTGATTTGTCCAAGGATCCCTCACTTTTTGCTTATTATCACCCTCATGGGTCTCTTTTTTATGAGTTACTTTGGAAGATCATGGATAGGTCCCAAACCTCATCATAAAATTACCATTCTTTTCATCATTATTTACATGGAGTTGAGGGATAATTCCATGGACATTTGTGTTAAAGTGATCACGTTATTAAATAACATGATGATGTTATTAAATAACACAAAAGTGTTATTTAATCAATGTGATCATGTTATTAAAATTATGGCTCGATAATTAATTAGCTATAATGTGTATGCATTATTGAGAAAATAATAATGTGTGCATATTATTATAAATGTAAATAATGCATAGGGGTTGTATAACATGCATGCATTGTATAACGTTCACAAGTTATATAGTGTACTATATAATGCATACATGTTATATAATGTGTATGCATTCTTTGTTATAAGTTTGAAACTAACTCCATGAGCATTTAGGAGTTGCATGTGAAGATATCTTTATCCATAATCTTATATTTACTACTCTAAATGTTAAGTATAGATGTAAACTTATACTTTAAATTTATTTTAGTAAATATAAGAAATTAGGGTTACTCAGCATCTGATAGAGTTGGTCTCATAGTGACATTCCTTATGAATTAGAGAATATTTTTTCAAAATCCAATCAAGTTGGTACTTAGGCATTTTCAAGGTCTAAATATTAAACTTATGGATTTCAGAACAATGTTTGCATTTGATGGCCATTTTTGGTAAACATATAGTCATTTTTTTAGGTTTTTGTGACTTCCATATTGATTTTCAATATTTTTAGGAGTCTTAGGTTTGTAAAAATTGAATTTTTAAAACCACACGCTTTGAAATTAATGAAAAGTGGTGTGATTAGGGTAGCATAGGCCATATTAATGTCCTACACACATCAAATGACCACTTTGTGTTAATTTCATTTTTTCATCATCCTTCCCTCATCCTTAATCACTTCTTACTCATTAATAATCACCCCTAATCATTATCTTATCATTATTCATAATCCAATATCACTCCCTCATTAACCCTCAATGTCCCTAGTCATCTCTAATCACTCCCTCATGATCCTTGATTACTCCCTCATTGACCTTCACTATGCCTCATCATCCCTAATAACTCACTCCTTATCCCTCCTCATCCCTCACCACTCCCTCATTGATCCTCACCATCCCTAATCATATTTAATCACTCCCTAATCATCTTTAATCACTCCCTCATCATCCCTAATCACTTCCTCATTATCTCTCACCACCCCTCATCATTCGTAATCACTCCCTCATTGGCCTTTACCATCCCTAATCACCATTTTATCACCCCTTATCACTCCCTCCTCATCCCTCATCATCTCTAGTCACTCATTTATTAAACCTCACCATTCCCCATCATTTATGATCACTCCCTCAGTTCCCCTCACCATCCCTCATGATGTAGAGCCCTATTACATACTTTGTTTATCCAATCTCTTTACCAATATCCACGTAGCTTTCACTTTGTATTTTATTGGTTGATCTATATCTTTGGACCCTACACACATTTCATATTCATATATTAATTTTATTAATTTCATTTATTCTCCACCATTATTTATCTAGTGTCACTAAAATCTTCTTTCTATTCTCCTTACTCAATGCATTCAATCTCTCTTACTTTGAGACTATCCCACTTACTAGTCTTTACGCTTTATAAAACTTAGATCAAATGTTATCTCTAGTTCCTTAGGCTTTAATATGGCTCTGAAAAACTTCCTTCCACTCCTTTGAGTTTTATCTAACTTCTTCTCGACACAATCAATATATTTTACCCTATGCACATTTTCCAAGTGTTATATTTCCCTTTTTAAGCTACAGTATATTGACTTAACCAAATTTGAATAAACTGTGTACTTAGTCATAGGTCTGTAGTAATCCAAAATGGGTTCTAAATCAACATTAAGGTTTAAAATCCTCTGCATAGTTTTTACATAATTTAAAAAATCATTGACTTCCATATATAACACTCAATTTGCCAATTTCTACAAGATACCACTTTGATTTTGTTAAGTTTTTCGATGACTGCAGGACTGTGTTAATTTTTTTTTGATCATCCAAATTTATGAAAGATAATTAAAATACTATAATACTTCATGATCATATAATAATAAACTCACCAACATATAAATCTGAATGTTCACTCCAATACATGCATATACCTTCTCACACAGATGTATACTAATAACTTTTGCTCATAGAAGATAGGGTTGTGTTGTTTAACATAGAATGTCCTTAGCAGAATAAAAAAATAATGTTTAAATACTATTAAGGAATTTTTATGTTAAGTTAATAATTACTAATACATTCCAAAATACCACCATATATAATCTCCTCTCTCACAAGACCCTGACCTTCACTCATATTTTAAGGCATAGTTTGCAAAAGCACAGGGTATACAGTTTGTAATTTAAACGTTAAAAATATTTTAAAATCAAATCAAAAATGATTTAATCACCTTAAAATAAAAGTTATTTTCAACTTACCACTCACACAAATATAAAAAATAACTTGTTACTAATCATGTTTCATGATCACACATGCTTTCAAATATCTTTACACATATTCAAGAAGATACATTGTTTGTTTGCTTTCTTATATGAAAATAATCAAAACTTGTCTTTATTCACTTGTTTGGGTTTATTTACATATATCCTTTCAAATCCTACCCCCTCCAAATCTATTTAATCTAACTCTAAATATAAAATAAGACATGGACAAGACTCTTATTACCAAATAACCATCAACTGAATTCTAACTTCTTTTGTATGTTAAGAGTGTCCTCAACTAATTCAACTAGTAACATATTTATCTGATATGAATTTAGGTATATGTGTTGTAACATCATAAAATATTGTATAATGTAGAACCACACCAAATTCAATGTTGTACTTCTTGAAAAAAGATTGAAGTCTCTATGAAAGTTCAAAAATTTAAATGAAACATTTGGTGGGAAAATCCAATACAACTCTAATTCAAAATTGACACAAAACTAGAAACATATAAATACTCCTACAAACTTCTTATGCCCTTAACCACCTCCTAAAGACTATAATAATGTAAACTATATCACTATTTATATTGGGTAGTGTTACTCCTACATCACCTCATCATCCCTAATCACTGCTTCATCATACCTCATCATCTCTAATCACTCATTCCTCATCCCTAATCTCCCCTAATCACTCCCTAATTAATCCTCACCATCAATCATCATCCCTAATCACTCCCTCATCCTTCCTAACCACTCCCTCATTGACCCTCACCATCCTTCATAATCCCTATTGACTCCCTCATCATCTCTACTCAATTCTTCCTCATCCCTCCTCATCCTTAATCACTCCATTAAATACCTAGATGATGGTATTTTGTTGGAGTTTAACAATTTTAGGAGATACAAGTGGAGAGTTGAGTTCTATCATAAAATATAAGACATAGTGATCAAAATGATGTCGAGGAAAATTTGAAACACAAATATTTAACACCGATGAAAAAAAATGGGCCTATTAGAAATGATGTAAATAACAATTGAAAATATTCTAAAAAAAGAGAAGCAAGTAAAACCACCATAGCACCAAAAATGGTTATTAAATACATGAGGATCGCCAAGCCATGTGATTTCCTTAAAACAATCAATTTATTTTCATATGAGGACATTTTATGAATAAATAATTATATTTAAGGCCTTATATTTGATTATATATTGATTGAGTCATCATACAAGAGAGTGGAAAATAATTTTCAAATGATTAGAAAAAGTATTCCAAGATTAGAAAGTGGTTCTTAATTCATAATATCAATATTCAATCCAATGAAGAGTGTCACAATATGAGCTCTCTACTTACCCATCTTAAGAAGTGGGTACAAGTTATCAATCACTATAAAAATCTAAGTAGATAATAGATTGTGAACCCAATGATATGGTTGGTCATAAATGTTGGAAATATTTTCATTGATGTCAAAGTTCTAGCATTATTGGTGATAAAGGCCCCATTTCATTTAATAGTGTTTTTAATATTCATATCTTGGCTTATGTGTGTTAATATTTATTTAATATTAATTAATATATTTTTGGTTGCATATAAGTCAAAAGAAGGGCCATGGAGAACTCAAAGAGTCATGGGGTAAAATATGAAAGAGGAATGGGACACATTTCCTCATGAAGAGTTACGTTGAGGAATCCAAGAGTCATAATGTGAAGACAAAAGAGGTATGGTGCATTTTTACATGAAAGGACACTTTGAAGAATACAAAAAGTCACCAAGATAAAGACAAAAGAGGATAGGATTCTTTTGCTTATGAAGGGTCACCATATGACTTTTTAAATACAAGGATACAAAGGGTCATACAAGTTTTGCACTATTTTCCATGAGGTTTGAAGGGTCACAAAGGGTGAAGGCCAAAGGTCATTTGGAAAGCTATAAATAAAGGCCTGAGAATCTATTTTTAAGTAGTAAGAAAGTGCATGGTTTGTATTTGTTTTTGAAGAGAGAGGTAGGAGATATTTTAGAGTTTTGTCACTTGTTGAGGAAGCAACATTGAGAGATATTTGTGTTTTATAAACAAGAGGGGTTGGTGCTCTTGTGGGTTGGTGCTCACAAATAGTTGCTATGTTGGTTCTCAGCAAATGGGTTGGTGCTCCTACAAGTTGGTGTTTCCAAACATTGTATTTTGAATTGCTGCTCATTCATATACTTGAGATTGTTCACCATAGTTTTTCCCACTTTGAGTTTCCATGTAAAAATTTGGTCTCTCTCTCTCTCTCTCTCTCTCTCTCTCTCTCTCTCTCTCTCATTTGATGCATATTATTATTTCAATTTTATTGCATATCTTGAATGTATGATTGAGTGGTTAAAGAAAACAAATCATATTAAATAAAATATATATAATATACTAATTCACCCCCCCCCCCTCTTAGTATATTTTGTGCTTAACAGTTGGTATCAAAGTAGGTTCCTTTTGAAAAACTTTTAGATCTTGAATGAAGATTAGGAAAGTATGATGGTTGGATCACATGAAATATTTTATACAAATAAGCCACCTTTGTTTGATGAGATGAATTTTTATTTTTTTGGAGCATAAAGATGAAGACTTATTTGATAGCCCTTGGATTCAACATATGGCAAGTAGTGGTGGAGGAATATGAAGAGCCATAGACACTTGTAACTACTCTAGTAGAAAAGAAGGCAAATGAAAATAATGTTAAAGTTTTAAATTCTATTTTATGTGCTTTATGTGAATCAAAATTTGTTAAAGTTATGCAATGTATGTATGTTCTTGAAACTTGGGTAAAACTTGAGAATATGGACAAAGGTAATGGAAAGGTTCAGCAAGCTAAGCTTCAGACTTTCAAAAGATAGTTTGGGAGTTTGAAGATGAAAGAAGAAGAAAATATAGAAAGTTATCTCTTACAGGTTGATCAAATAGTCAATCAGATTCAAGGTCTTGGAGAAAATTTACAAGAGTTGACTATGGTTCAAAAGGTTTTGAGATCTCTACCATTGAAATATGATGAAAAATTTTTGGCAATTGAAGAGATGAAGAATTTATCCAAGCTAAAGATGGATGGGTTTCATAGTATTCTTACAGCATATGAGATGTAGACTGAATAAGATAAACCTTCAAAGAGAGAAGCAGCGTTCAAGACATCAAAGAAAGAGAAGGCTAAAATTCAAGAATCAAGTGATAATTCTAGAGATGATGAAGATGATAATGGAGCTCTATTCATTCGTAAGCCAAAAAAGGGAATAGGTAAATATCAAAGAAAATCACCTTTTAAATTTTTTAATTGTGGAAATATTGGAAATTTTACAGCTAAATGCCTAAATTAGGGTAATGATGACAATGAAGAAGGAAAGTATACATACAAGAAGAATTTCAAAGGTAAATTCAAGAAGGGATTTGAGAATAAGAGTTTGTATTCTAAATATCCTAGCTCAGCTAAAGATAGTGGAGTCAGTGACTCAGAAGAAGAAGAGATTTTATTCATGGCCAAACATGAAGATGGCTCTACAATCAAAAGTATAGATAATCAAGAAGAAGAGAAAGATGAATCTAAAGTGAATTTGGAAGGAGAACTCATTTGTGCCTTAGAAGAGTTAAAAGCTATTGAAAAGAAGAATCAAAGATTAAAGCTTCAAATTAAGAAAAATGAAAAGGAGTCAGAGAAAATAATTGAAGATCTACAAGTACACTTTGAAGAAACCAAGAAGAATGAAGAAGATCTAACATCACAGTTGAAAATAGTAAGTAAATATTGTGAAAGGTATGTTATTAAAATTACTTCTTTAAAATTAGATCTTGATAAAACAAATAAAGAAATCAATGATAGAGCAACCAATGATTCAAAATTTGAGAATAGCACTAATATGTCGAATAATATATTAAAAAATAAAAGATCAATGTCAGATAAGATAGGTATTGGATTTGAAAAGGAGAAAGAGGAGGTATCTACTTTCATAGACAAGGAAAAAGGAAAGATCTATGATGAAGCTCTTAAAAAAGAATAAATAAAAGGAGAAAAAATTAAGAATACAGAGGACATCTCAAACAAAGAAGGTTGGAGGGAATAGAGCTACAAAAGGCAATCAGGTCAGAGATATACAAATAGGTCCTATTTTTATGGTTAATATTTTTATTTTAATGGATATGGTTATAATAAATTAGAATGTTGAAAAAGAGCTAACAGTTTCAAAAATAAGAAGGAAAATCATGTAGAATCAAGCAAAAGCCACAACTCTTTTGCTCCAATATTAATATTTCATGAAGAGGCCATAATATGTTACAAATATAACAACTTTGGACACATAGCCTAGTATTTTAGAAGTGTGTTTGAGTTAGTCAATAAGGACCAAAGTTTCAAGGCTCCATTCATTAGGAAAAAAATTTAGACATGTTCTTGGCAAAAGACACAACTTGAAAAATCTATGTTGGTCCAGACAGATTTGCAAGCAAGAAATGAATAAAATCCATGGTTCATTGATAGTGGATGTTTGAGGTATATGAAAGGAGACAAGAACAAGTTCATAACTTTGAACAATATCAATGGTGGCATAGTGAAATTTGGAGACAATACTACTACCAAAATTGTTAGAAAAAGTACACTAAGTTTGGATAATGGTAAAACTAAAACTAAAAATATTTTATATGTAGAAGGTCTTAAGCATAATATTTTGAGTGTAAATCAAATGTGTGATTAGGGGCACACACTAAATTTTTATGTAGAAGGTTTTGAAATTAGAAGAAAAGATTCAAATGTATTGGTTGCAAATGCTCAAAGAATAGGCAATAACTTGTATATGATATCAAACAATAAAGGTCAAATATGTTGTTTGAGTCAGAATGAAGAAATTTGGATATATCACAGGAGAATGGGGCACATAAATTTTGACAATATTTTCAACATCATCAAAAATAAAGTAGTCAAAAATCTTCCAAAGATTACAAAGCCACCTGACACGCTTTGTGAACCTTGTGAGCATGGGAAGTAGGCTAGAAGGTGGTTCAAAACAAAAGAGTACTTGACCACTCAGATGTTAAAGCTTGTTCACACTAACCTATGTGGACCTATGAGAACTCAAATTACTCAAGGTGATAAATATTTAATGTTGCTTATTGATGAATTTTCACGTATGACTTGGGTAATGTTTTTAAAGAAAAAATCAGAAGCTTTTAGACATTTCAAAGCATTCAAAGCATTAGTTGAGAATGAAACTAGTTTGAAGATTAAGTGTCTAAGATCATATCAAGAAGGAGAATTCATGTCAGATCAATTTATTGAGTTTTGTGAATATCATGTAATAAAGAGATGTTATTCAGTATCCAAAACTCCACAACAAAATGGAGTAGTTGAACAAAAAAATAGAATAGTTCAAGAGATGGCAAGGACAATGCTAAATTAATCCAAGATAGTAGATAAATATTGGAGAGAGGTAGTTTTTATAGTAGTGCATATTTAGAATAGATCATTATTGAGATTTAATAGTGACAAGACTCCTTATGAGCTATGGATAGATAAACCAGCAACAATTGATTATTTCAGAGTTTTTGATAATAGATACTTTATAAAGAGAACTAATGAAAAACTTGGTAAGTTTGAATCTAGAGTAGATGAAGGTATATTTCTTGGTTATTCTTGAAAAACTAAATGTTATAAATGTTAAAACAAAATAACCAAGAAAATTTTTGAAAGTTCAAGTGTTAGGATAGAAGAAGATGGAACACAAAGAATCAGTGATCTAGTAGACATTCCTGAAATCATTGAAAAGGAGGGTTTTGAAGAATTAGATGAAGATGAGGAGAAGGAGAAAAAGGGCACCAAAACTCCATCCAAATATGTTCAAAGAAATCATAATGAAAGTGACATCATCAGGGACATAAATAAAGGAATTCATACCAGAAGAATGATGGTAAGTGAATCTGAGCAAGTTAATTTCTCTTTGTCATCCAAAATTTAGCCTAGAACATTTTTCAAAGCTATAAATGATAAGAATTGGGTTAAGGCTATGGATGAATAATTAAATAAAATAGAAAATAATGATACTTGGGAATTAGTACCTAGACCAAAAGATCATAATGTGATAGGAACAAAATGGGTTTATAGAAATAAGTTGAATAAAAATGAAGAAGCGACCAGAATTAAAGCAATATTAGTATGTAAAAGATATACTCAGATTGAGGGAATAGATTTTGAACAAACTTTGTCACCAATGGCAAGGTTAGAGGCTATTATAATGTTTCTTGCATATGCAATGTTTAAAAATTTCAAAGTGTTTCAAATGGATGTCAAATCTACCTTCTTAAATGGGAATCTTGCAGAAGAGGCCTACATTGAGCAATATGAGTGATTTATTATCTCAAATATTAGTAACCATGTATATAGATTGAATAAAGCATTGTATAGATTGAAACAAGCTCCTAGAGCTTGGTATGCAAGACTTGATAAGTACATACAAGATCAAGGTTTCAAGAGAGGATTTACTAATAGTAATCTCTACATCAAAATAGAAAGTGAGCATCAATTAATTGTTATGGTATATGTTGATGATATCATTTTTGGAGGAAATATTGAAAATATGACAAAAGAATTTTTTGATAGAATTCAAAAAGAATTTGAGATGTCTATGATTGGATAATTGTCATTTTTCTTAGGATTTTAAATATTTTAGTCAGATAAAAGAATTTTCATTTCCCAAAGTAAATATGCCAAGGAAATATTGAAGAAATTTAGTTTTGAGGATTGTGCACCAGTTGGCACACCAATGTGTATAGAAAATAAAGTGAGCAAAGATGAAGATTCCCTTATTATAGATCAATATTTATATAGATATATGATTGGTAGTCTTTTATATTTGACAGCATCAAGGCTAGACATCATGTATGTAGTAGGTATGGTTGCAAGATATCAGTCATCTCCAAAAGATAATCATGTTCAATTAGTGAAGAGAATATTTAGATATATCAAGGGGACATTGTATTATGGATTATGATATCCCATAGGTAGAGATTTCACTTTGGTTGCTTATACATATTCATATTGGGTAGGGTGATTAGATGATAGAAAGAGTACAAGTGGAAGATCTTTCTTCCTTGGTGATAGCTCAGTATCATGGCTAAGCAAGAAGTAGAATTTAGTATCATTTTCTATAGTTGAAGTAGAATATATTATAGTAGTATTGTGTTGTACTCAAATGCTTTGGATGAAGCTAAATTTAGAAGATATCAAGGTAAAGTATGAAGAACCTATTTCTATTTTTTATGATAACATAAGTGCTATAAATATTTTAAATAATCCAATGATGCATTCAATAACAAAACATATTCCCATTAGATATCACTTATTGAGAGAGTAGGTTGCAGATCAATAGGTTAAGATGAAATATATTAGTACTATAGAGCAGATTGTAGATATTTTCATAAAGGCACTATCAAAAGACACATTTAAGTATCTGCAAGAGAAGTTGGGAGTAATTTCTTTTAGTTTATACCATTGAGGTTCAACATCAGTTGAGGGGGAGCTAAGTGTTATCTCTAGGTAGGCCCTTTGCCATTAATTTGAAAGGGGGAGAATAACAAATATAGGTACAGGTGTAGAAATAGGTATAGGGAATAGATATAGGTTGCTATAGTAAGGGGGAGTTACTGTATGTTTTTTAGATGGTAGTATGTGTAGGTTTCAAGATGTGGCAATTTTAGTTTGAGGTTTCCATTAATGACAAAGGGGGATATTGTTGTAAATATTGTCATTGATCTCAAAAGTCTAACATTATTGGTGATAAAGGCCCCATTGCATTTAATAGTGTTTTTAATATTCATATCTTAGCTCATGTGTGTTAATATTTATTTAATATTAATGAATATATTTTTGGTTGCATATAAGTCAAAAGAGGGCCATGGAGAATTCAAACAGTCATGGGGTAAAAGATGAAAGAGGAATGGGATTCATTTTCTCATAAAGAGTCACCTTGAGGAATTCTAATAGTCACCATGTGAATACAAAATGAGGTATGGTGAATTTTTCCATGAAGGCACACTTTGAGGAATATGAAAAGTCACCAAGATACAGACAAAAGAGGAAAGGATGCTTTTGCTTATGAAGGGTCACCATATGACTTTTAAAATACAAGGATATGAAGGGTCATGCAAGTTTGGCACTATTTTCGATGTGGTTTGAAGGGTCACAAAGGGTGAAGTTCAAAGGTCATTTGGAAAGCTATAATTAAAGGCTTGAGAAGCCATTTGTAAGTAGTAAGAGAGTGCATGGTTTTTTTTGTTTTCAAAGAGAGAAAGTTAGGAAATATTGTAGAGTCATATCACTTGTTGAGTAAGAAACATTGAGAGATAGTTGTGTTTTATACACAAGAGGGGTTGGTGCTCCTATGGGTTGGTACTCATAAATTTTGTAAGGAGTTGGTGCTTCTATGGGTTGGTGCTCACAACTAGTTATTGTGTTGGTAATCAACAAAGGGGTTGGTGCTCCTACAAGTTGGTGCTTGAAAACTTTATATTTTGAGTTGGTGTGCATTCATATACTTGAGATTGTTATCTATGGTTTTTCCCACTTTGGGTTTCCATGTAAAAATTGGGTCTCTCTCTCTCTCTCTCTCTCTCTCTCTCTCTCTCTCTCTCTCTCTCTCTCTCTCTCTCTCTCTCTCTCTCTCTCTCTCTCTCTCTCATGTGGTGAAAATTATTATTTCAATTTTATTGCATATCTTGAATGTATGATTGAGTGGTTAAAGAAAATAAATCATATTAAATAAAATATATATAATATATGGATTCACACCCCCCCCCTCAATATATTTCATTCTTAACACTAAAAATATATCCACTTCCCCTAACAAGAAATTATTAGAATTAAATATATTATTTCATTAGTAAATGTAGATCAATTGTGAGACAATACACTTCATAATTTCTTATGGATGTAATGAGAATTTAATTTCTCCTAAATCATATTTTCAAAAATTGAACTTGAAATTTATACATCACCCATAACCATACACTAGTGTATGGTCTAGTGTAGGCCTTGAGAAATGGATCACCTATTAGTGTCACTTAGTGTACAAAATCAAACATTTTAAAGATCTAGTCCTCTGTGACATCTCACCATTATAGGTGTGTGATGTTTTCCATGTGTTTAACCATGTATTTACCATTGACATGTAGTCTATGAAGTAAGTCCTTGAAATTTTGTGATAGATTATCTGGATTTGAAATACCATATATCGTAGTTAGTTCATAAGCTTTCAATCATTAGTACTAGGAAGTGTAAGAATATTGTCAATTCTAGTAATAAGTATACTCTTAATGGTAAGAATTAACTGTTTAATGACATCCTTATGTCACCATATCATAGTTTGTTTTATCCAGCAATAAAAAATATGAAATAATTGAACCATAAACTAGATGACTACAAGGTTATGCTTTAGTCACCTAAATAAGTTCCTACATAATATACACTAATCAATATTATTGACTGTATCCCTTAACTACCTTTACCCCAAACCTCTTTATACAACATATTATTTCTGTAGAATGAATAGATCAAGTGGTAGATCTATGAAATCATGGATAACAGATACATCATGCCCAAATCATTGCCTTATAAAAACCCAATTTTTTTGTGCCAAAGTTGTGAATCAATTAAAAAAATATTAGCAAGATTAATGTGAATAACTATTATCTTCATTTAAATATTAAAGCAGTTTTCTACCATATCCATGGTGTAGAAGTCTTTTCCAAAATTGATCTTAAGTTTGGGTATCATCATTTTCATGTTAAACCTTTAGACATTTAGAATATGGTCTTACAAAAAAAGAAGGATTGATTGACTAGTTGATTATGCCTTTTGAGTTAACTCATACAATGAATTCATTCATTTCAAGATGTTGAACAACATCCTCAAGCCCTTTACCTATGTCATTTTTTAATCTACCTTGATGACATCTTAATCTTTAAAAAACATGGGATGAACATCTACACCATGTTGAACTAGTGTTTCAAATTTTATAGAAACATATTTTTGTGATAACATGAATAAATGTTCATTTTTCATCCAAGAGATAAAATATTTCAGACACATTATACACACAAGGAGTGCATGTGTGAACCTAACCAAGATTAAAGTTATATAGGAAAGGGAAACATTAATTAACTTTGCATCTAGTTTAAATCTTCTTAGAATTAGAAAATTATACAAGAGATTTGTGTTTAATTTTTATCTTTTTAACTAAACTACCAAAGGTGGAACCGAATAAAGTTTCATTTAGTCAGCTAAAAAACAAAGATAATTTGATGAACTAAAATTTATACTCTATTTTATGTTAATACTTATGTTAATTGATAAAATTTTTGGAAGATCATCCAATTCATTCAATAAAAAAAATTGAATATCACAATGGGTATTGACAACACAATTCCTAAAAAAGAGTTAATTTCTATTATAATGGATTAAACAACATATGAGTGGAATAAAAGATATATTTATAGTGTATATTTATGCTAGATGATGAGGGATCAATTAGGGATGGTAAGGGATGGTGAGGGTCAGTGATGTAGTTATGAAGGATGGTGAGGGTCAAGGAGGGAGTGATTAGTGATGATGAGGAATAAAGAAATATTGATTAGGTATTTTGAGGGATGAGAATTGATTGATTAGGGATGATGAGGGATGGTGATAGTCAATGAATCCATTATTAGAGATGATAAGATCGAGTGATTAGAGATGATGAGAGACAACTAAGGTCAATGAAGGAGTGATTGGGGATGAGGATGGATAAGGAGGGAGTGATTAGGTATGAGGAAGCAATTAGGTATGATGATGGATTAGAAATTAATGATTAGGGACAGTGAAGGCTGAGGAGGGAGTGATTATGGATTATGAGGGATAGTGAGGGTCAATAGAGGTGTGATTATGAATGATAAGGGAGTGATTAGAGATGACTAGGGATAGTGAGGATCAATGAGGGAGTGATTAGGGATAATGAATAATGATGAGAGAGTGATTAGGGGTGATGAGGAATGAGTAAGAAGTGATCAAATATGAGGTAAGGATGATGAACAAGTTAAATTAACACAAAGTAGTTGTTTGATGTGTGTAGGTCATCAATGTCACCTATTGTAATATCCCTTCGAATATCAAAACAAAAGTTCTGAATTGCTTATCTGAATTTCTGCAAAATATCTTCAAATAGATAAATAAATCACAGTATAAAATCTTATTTATTTTCTCATAATCTTACAATAGAGGTCCTCTGTCAAGTATACAAAGAATATTGAAAGTACGGCCTTAATAGCCTGAATATTCCACAAACTGGGAAAGAAATCTGAATCTGGTACGTCTCAGCCTGTTGTGTAAAAACACAGTCACCGACGTCAGTTATACTGCCGTCATCAGTCGACCTGTAGTCGTTAACTTGTCGATGTCAGTGATATGTCGACCGATGTTGGTCTCTGTAGGTCTCTGTTCACCGATGTCGGTGCCTGAACTTTCTGTTGATGCGTACGGATTTTCACGGATCTGTACGGAAGTCGTACGGCTGCTGATATTGCGCAACCTGTATGCTTGATCCTGATCTGTAGAATTATGGGCTAATACAAAAGATCTATATCTGGATAATTCTTGAATCAAAACCCAAAATAATGAAATACCTATAAACCCTTGTGATAGCTTTTGTTTGAAGTTATCTCTCAAACTTGTAAACACCTGTGATAACTTCTATATGAAGTTATCTCTCAATTTGGCAATAGATCGGTTGATCTCTCACAACCTCTGAATCGCACACAATGAAGAGTTGACGTTCTTCAATGCAAATGGAATCCTGGAACCCTTGGATCAGTCTTCATAGAAGAATTTCTTAACAAGAATCAATATCAATAATAATCATGAATACAAACTCTCTCCCATGAGAGATTCTTATACCCCTCCAAAGGTGTGCTTTCTAAAATTAGATTCCCTTAAATTAGACTTAGGGCTTCCTTAAATTAGAACTATGGTCTTAAAATTAGACCAATTCTTAAATTAGAATTAGGATCCTAAAATTAGACCCACTAATTAATAATTAATTAATAATTAATTAATAATTAATTAATAATTAATTAAAATTAGACCAAATAATTAATATTTGATTAAATTAATCAAATATTAATATCTCCCTTAATTCATGTCCGAAAGAGCCCGAATGAATTCCAACCCATCTCCATCAAGACCCTCTATCCATCCCATCAGCCTACGAGGGTCACATAATAGGCTAATCATCTGCTCGAAAAGATGTCAACTAGAAGGGGACATGATAGTCTGCCCCTCCTGAAATTACTTGTCCTCAAGCAATCTCAACTCTGGATGCTGTAGAATATCCTCACTTTCCCATGTCACATCCTCAACTGGCAAATCTTTCCACTTTACCAAATATTCCCTGATAGTCCTCCTACGCAACTGTCTCTCTCTAGATTCCAAGATGGACTCAGGTACTAAAATCAACTTTCCCTCATCATCTAAGGGATGTAAAACTGTAGAAGGTATCACACGGTGTCCTAATGCCTTTTTGAGTCGTGATACATGAAAGACATTGTGTACCTTGCTCTTTATAGGAAGCTCTAGCTTATAAGCCATCTCTCCAACACATCTCAAGATCTTGAAAGGACAGTAGTAATGTGGCTTAAGCTTCTCTGCCCCACTCTTCTTAAGAGTAGACTGACGGTAAGGCTACAGCATAAGATAGACCATGTCACCTACCTCAAAAGATCTCTCGGTCCTCCGCTGATCTGGATACTTCTTCTGCTGATTATGTGCCTTAGCAATATTCTCCTTGAGAGTCCTCATAGTATCCTGACTCTCCTGCAATAAGTCTCTAGCACTCGGCACTCTACTGTCACTTAGTAGCAAATCTAGAAAACTTGGTGCCTCATACCCATACAATGCCATAAAAGGAGACATCTAAATGGTCATGTGGAAAGTCGTGTTATAGCAATACTCGCACAAATGAATCCACTTGACCCAAGCTTTTTTCTGCCCTGCAATGTAGTTCCTGAGGTAACCCTTCACACATTTGTTCACTATCTCCATCTGTCCATCAGTCTGTGGGTGGTAGCTAGTGCTAGGTTTAAGCTCAGTCCCACAGAGTTGGAACACCTCTTGCCAGAAGTGACTCAGGAACCGACTATCCCTATCGCTCACTATGCTCCGAGGCAATCCATGCAGTCAAAATACCTCTCGGAAGAAAACCTCTGCTACCTGTGTAGCTATGTGTGTGGTGGTAATCAGAAAGAAGTGGGCATACTTCATTAACCGATCCATAACTACATATATGCAATCTCATCCTTGGGCTTAAGGCAAGCCCGTAATGAAATCCATTGACAAACACTCCCACTTCCTGTCAGAAATTGGAAGTGGCCGCAACAATCCTACTGTGTACGTGTTCTCCTGCTTGTTCTGCTGACAAACAGGGCATTCACGCACATACTGAAGAACATCTACTTTGAGGCCTTTCCATGTGAATCTCTCCCTAATCTGTCTGTAAGTCTTAAAATATCTAGGATGTCCTACAGTAGGTATATCATGAAAAGCTCGCATGATAATGTTCTTCATCGATGATCCTGGGATCAAATAAACCTTGTTCTTGTAAATGATCAAGTCATTCACAAGAGTATATCTGGTGTCAACCATCGATCCCTCAACAATTCTAGATGCCCATGTATCCTTGGCATACTCTGCCACAATCATATGTCGCCAATCCTCTGTAATGTGGACCATGGTACTCAAATACGGCCTGCGTGAAAGAGCATCGGCCACAACATTCTGGGTGCCCTTGATGAAAGAGATGTCAAAGTCATATGCCTATATTTTAATCACCCACTTCTACTGACGATCATTGAGGTCTCACTGCCCCAAGAAATGTCTCAAACTGTTGTGGTCCGTTTTGATGCAAAATTTGCTGCCCACAAGATATTGCCTAAATTTTGCCAAGGCATGCATGATAGCAAGCATCTCCTTATCATATATGCTATACAGTCTCTCTGGTCCCCTAAGCTTACGGATCTCATATACTATGGGATGCTTGTCCTACATAAGCATCGCTCCAATGCCCTCACCAGAAGCATCGCACTGAAGCTCGAATGGCTTCAAAAAATCAGGTAGTGCCAAAACTGGGCACGTAGTCATCAACTCTTTAAACCTTTCGAAACACTCCTGTGCTTTAGGTGTCCAACAAAAAGTGCCCTTTTTCATCAAATATGTCATAGGAACTGCATGTCATGAATAACCATTCACGAACCTACGATAAAATCCACACAAACCTAGAAATCCCCTTAGCTATGTTAGGTTTGCCAGAATAGGCTAGTCTATGATAGCGCGGATCTTCTCAGGATCCATCTGGACTCCCCCTGCACTGATAATATAACCCAAGTATAACAATTCGGTCATCCCCAAATCACATTTGGACTCCTTGGCGTATAAGGATTCCCTCTCCAAGATGCTGAGTATAGTCTCCAGATGAGCCAAATGCTCCTGCCAAGTCCTACTGTATATAAGAATGTCATAAAAAAAACAAGTACAAACCTCCTCAGTAGTGAATGGAAGACTCTATTCATGGTTGAATAAAATGTTGCTGGTGCATTAGTGAGCCTGAAGGGCATCACTATAAACTCATAGTGCCCACTATGGCAACGGAAAGTTGTCTTCTCCACGTCCTGCTCGCGAACCCTGATATGATGATATCCTGACCTTAAGTCTATCTTCGTGAAGTAATGTGAACCATGGAGCTCATCAATAAGCTCGTCAATACGAGGTATAGGATACCTGTTCTTAATGGTTCTCTTATTCAGGGCTCTGTAGTCAATGCACATGTGTAGGGTGCCATCCTTCTTCTTCACTAGAACAACTGAAGAAGCAAATGGTGATTTGCTAGGCTGAATGTGACCCATAGCCAGTAATTCCTTAATTGTTTTTTTGATCTCATCCTTCAACCACTTAAGATGTCTGTAAGGATTAATCATAATGGGCTTAGCACCCTCCTCAAGCTCAATAATGTGCTCAATGCCCCTGTTTGGAGGTCTCCCTGGTGGAATGTCACTAAATACCTTATCATGCTTGACTCTCAACTGTTGAATGTCAGGATGATACTGGGTCTTCTTCTGTCCCTCCTACATTGGTGCCAATGTGCACTTGGTAGCCCACTCTACCATATCATGTCGCATGAGCCTCTCCATCCGGTGTAAAGAAATAGTTTTGATGTTGTCATCCCGTAATGCTTTAAGAATGTGAGTCTTCTCATCTACATCAAAATGGATCTCCATATCCTTAAGACTAAGAGTGACTACCTCAAGGGAATGAAGCCACTTCATGCCCAAAACCAAATATATATCTCCCATGTTGACCACATAATAATTTGCCTTGAACTCATAGTTGTTCAAGCGCAATGGGAGCTCTCTAATCATCCGCTCACACCTGAGGGTGTAACCATCGGCTACCTTAACTCTAATGCCCTCAAACTCTTCTGTGGTGAGTCCATGCTTCTCCACAAATCTAGTATCAATAAAATTATGTGTGCCTCCTGTGTCGAGAAGGGTAATGACCCTCTGTCTTGCCAAAACTCCACAGAGTCTAAATGACCCCTCGTGCTAGATGCTAGATAGGCGTGCCTCCTGAATCTGGAGCTCTGACTCTGCCTCTACCCTAGGCTCTTAAGCCTCAGCCTCTAGCTCCTCAAAACAATCGTGATGTTCAGAATCTTCTGATTCCTCATCCTCATAATAGGCCCACATCACCCGATTTGCTTTGCCCTTAGGCCTCAAAGGACAATCGTGATTAGCATCATATGGACCTTTGCAGTAGAAACAAAGCTTATTCCTGCGTAGATCATTAAGAGCCTCTCTATCCAACGGTGGTGCTGCTGGGTTGGCCTTTGAATTATTCTTAACACCTGATTTATCTATGTTGAAACCTGGTCTTTCTTTGTTCCTGTTGAAGCCCTTACTGTCCCTGGATGAAGAAGTACCTCTGGAGTTAGATCTACTTGATGGGGCTACCATCTCCATGCTACGTGCCTTCTTCATAGCTTCTTATAATGAAGGAGGATCAAAGCCTTTGATCCAACCTCTCAATGGTTCTGTCAATCCCTCCATAAAGAGTACCACAAGTCGCCTCTCTGAAATGTTAGGAACCATAACTGATAACTTCTGGAAGTCACCAATGTAAGACTCTAGACTGCCACTTTGGTACAACTGTGCCAACTCTCAGAAATAGGACTCTAGATCCCTCCTATCAAAATGCTCTACCAACCTATCCACAAACTCCTGATAAGATGTGATCTGATCATGATGGAGTATCACCATCCCGTGGTGCCACCAATCATGCGCTACTCCCTCAAGATGTAGTGTCACATATCTAATAGCATCTTCCTCAGCCATCAGACGCAATGTGAGAAAGGTGTCCAACTTACTAACCCAGGCTTGTGCTGTGACCTTACCACTACCGTCGAACATCGCGAGTGTGAGCCTACTCGTAGCATGCTTAAGATCATTGTTCTGGTGTCTAGGTCTCCTGTCTTGTCTAAACAATCTATATTGCTCTCTCCTCAGATTAGCAAAATGTTCAAAGGTCATCCTCTCTCAAACATGAGGAGGTAATAAGTCCCACTCATCATTTTCAGCCATGTAAACATCTACAAATGCAGAATTTCCTGCCTCCTCCTTTGCTAGAAATTCTAGTTCTTCTTGCACAAACGTAAGACGTGTAGGTCTATCTGCTATTCTGGAGTGGCCCTGCTAGGGTCTCTGATTAACCATAACATCTCAGTTATCACCTTGGTCCCCATGCTGTCTATCAGGTGGGTTCATCCTCCTTATCATAGTAGTTAGTGCCTGTAGCGCTTGTGTCATCTCACGGTAGGTTTCTCTGGTACCCAGATCATCATTATGTTGGTGGCCCCTAGGTGGGCTACCCTCACGTCTGTCACTCATGATAATCGGCTGTTGTTCTAACAATTGGGTACCTTCAAGCAAAGCTCTACTGTGTGTGTAATACCTATGTGGTCCCAACTCTTGTGGCTACATAAGATTTTCAAACCCTCAGGATGGCAGGATTTAACTCTGATACCACAGTGATGTCCCTTACTTAGGGGCTCTTTTTTCCCAGCAAAAGCTCTGATACCACTATAATATCCCTTCGAATATCAAAACAAAAGCTCTGAATTGTTTATCTAAATTTTTGCAAAATATCTTCAAATAGATAAATAAATCATAGTATAAACTCTTATTTATTTTCTCATAAGCTTACAATAGAGGTCCTCTGTCAAGTATACAAAGAATATTGAAAGTACGGCCTTAATAGCCTAAATATTCCTTAAACTGGGAAAGAAATCTGAATCTGGTACGTCTCAGCCTGCTGTGTAAAAACATAGTCACTGACGTCGGTTAAACTGCCGTCGTCGGTCGACCTGTAGTCGTTAACTTGCCGACGTCGGTGATATGTCGACCGATGTCAATCTTTGTAGGTCTCTATTTGCCAATGTCGGTGCCTAAACTTTCTATTGATGCGTACAGATTTTCACGAATCTGTACGAAAGTCGTACGGCCGCTGATATCGCACAACCTGTATGCTTGATCCTGATCTGTAGAATTATGGGCTAATACAAAAGATCTATATCTGGATAATTCTTGAATCAAAACCCAAAATAATGAAATACCTGTAAATCCTTGTGATAGCTTCTGTGTGAAGTTATCTCTCAAACTTGTAAACACCTGTGATAACTTCTATATGAAGTTATCTCTCAATTTGGCAATAGATCGGCTGATCTCTCATAACCTCTAAATCGCACACAATGAAGAGTTGACGTTCCTCAATGCAAATGGAATCCTGGAACCCTTGGCTCAGTCTTCACAAAAGAATTTCTTAACAAGAATCAATATCAATAATAATCATGAATACAAACTCTCTCCCATGAGAGATTCTTATACCCCTCCAAAGGTGTGCTTTCTAAAATTAGATTCCCTTAAATTAGATTTAGGGCTTCCTTAAATTAGAACTATGGTCTTAAAATTAGACCAATTCTTAAATTAGAATTAGGATCCTAAAATTAGACCCACTAATTAATAATTAATTAATAATTAATAATTAATAATTAATTAATAATTAATAATTAATTAATAATTAATAATTAATTAAAATTAGACCAAATAATTAATATTTGATTAAATTAATCAAATATTAATATCTCCCTTAATTCATGTCCGAAAGATCCTGAACGAATTCCAACCCATCTCCATCAAGACCCTCTATCCATCCCATCAGCCTACGAGGGTTGCATAATAGGCTAATCATCCGCTTGAAAAGATGTCAACTAGAAGGGGACATGACACCTATGCTACCCCAATCACACCAATTTACATCAATTTCAAAGTGAGTGGTTTTCAAACATCAATTTTGACAAAGCTAAGACTCTTAAAAATGCTGAGAATCAATCTGGAAGGCACAAAAACCTAAAAAATGACTATATGTTTACAAAAAATGAATATCAATTGCAAAAGTTATGTCTTAAAATCCCTAGGTTTAATACTTAGACCTTGAAAATGCCTAAATACTAACTTGATTATATTTTGAAAAACTATTTTCCACATCATAAGGAATGTAACTATGATACCAATTCTATTAGATGTTGAGTGACCCTAATTTCTTATATTTACTAAAATAAATTTAAAGATACTTAACACTTAGAGTAGTAAATATAAGCTTATGGACAAAGTTGGCTTCACATGTAACTCCCAAATACTCATGGAGTTGGTTTTGGACTCATAACAAATCAATGCATATGCATTATTTCAATTTAAATTTAAAACTGAGCCTTTAGGCTCATAAATGGTTTGGGACTATGCATCTACAACTGAGACTAAGAGTTTTAGAAAAAAATAACAAATTTCAACTTCAATCACCAAATACACTGTGGATTTCAACATCAAAATTCAAAAAATTATTACCATTACAACGATCACATTGTTTTCTTTCCAAATGTATGATTTTTATAATTTTTGGGCTATTTTAAGGGTTCAAACTATATTTATTTCTAACAACACATTTTTTAGGCCACTACATGTCTCACCCATACATGCCTATTTATGTTTATCTAATTTATTTTTATCCAAATGAAAAATAAATTATATGGTAACAAACTAGGCCTAATTCTACACACATTCAAAAAAAATCAATTTTCATTTTTTTGAGGTAAATAGGGTGGCTCACACAGATGACTATCTATTTTTTTTATCAGTTTTCACGATATACTTAATTTCAAAATTAATTATAAAAAAATTCATCAAAAAATATTTTAAAAAGTACATAACACACTAGAAATATAATATAAATATTCACCAAAGGTTTTATAATAATATTTAACAATGCTCAAAAAATGGTGGGTCGCACGGAATGCTATAATTCAAATTTTCTTGAAAAATAGAGGTCCTCTTCAAATTTTAGATGTTTGACCTATTTATACTTAACCCTTTTTCAAAAAAATAGTTTTTTGGAAACTAGACTTGAAATTCTACAATTCATGTTTTTATACCATCTTTAAATTTTGAGTATAGCCATCTCTAATTATCTAAAAAACATCACATTGTAGACATCCAATTCCTAAAACCATTTGTGTTGAAATTATCAATATTACTTGAATTGCACTCAAATGCACATTTTAGGTCAAAATCCATAAAATATGCTAAATGGTTAGAACTTATCATTTACAAGTGCCAATTTAGGTCAAGGTATCCCTAAATGGGGCAATGCAATTTATTGGCTAGTTAACTTTGATCAACTCATTTTGAGTCAAAATGACGATTTTGCCTTTTGTGTTCTAGATCACTATTTTCTCTTAAATTCATTGGTACATGCCACATACATCTATTATTTTGTGTTGTAAACATCTTAAATACAAATATGGTTCCAACGCATCTAACATCACCTTCTAATTCTTCCCGAGTCAAATTGCAACTCAGTAATAGGACTTTCTAACCATTTTGATTAATTGAGGGCCAATTTTCATATAATTGCACATGTTGATTAACCTTGTTTAAAGCTAATTAATCCAAATCAAGAGCTTAAGTGGATTTTCCATGGGATTTTTTGAATATTTATTTTTGAAAATTGATTCCTATTAACTACATCATTAGGTGACATCATTTTTTGGGAAGACATCTCTAGGCCATAAATACCACAAATATGAGGGTTATGGGTCACCCATGCTTAGTTAATGCCTCCCATGACTCTTTAATATTATTAATCTTGAGGATATTTATGATTTTAATTCCAAATATTAATATTATCCATGGCCACACATCTCAATCTTGAGATGGATGGTCATGGTTGATCCCGACCAATTTCAAAAATATATAAATAGAAAGGCCATGGACATGAATAAAAAAACTTGAATATTTCAAACTTATAATGTTAAATTATCTACATAAGGTTTTGCATTTGATCATAGATTTTTCTTGAAAACTTCATTGATAGTCTAGTTTAGTAATTTAGAATCAAGAGCCTAAGTTTTATGGAGTGTTCTTGAGGCATTAGAGGAGCTTACCACCATTGTTAACAAATAAAAGGATGTTTGATCAAGGGAGAACATGCTTTTGAGCCATATGTGTATGGTGAATCCATTTGAGAAGGTAATATGGTGTTGCTTTCTTTCAAATTTTTTCTCGTTATCCTTTGTAATTCTTATAGGAATAGATAGGCTTGGTTAGTTCTTTGTGCATGCTTCATTATTTATGGATTAATGCTTGACTAACTTGCTTTATAATCCTCTCTACATCTTGGCACGCCCTATGGGACAAGATGCATCTCACACCTAAAGAAGATCACTTTGTGGCTCTAAAATATCCATTTATACCCTTAAAACTCGTGTAAATTGATTTTCTAACTTTATTTTGCCTTTTTTATTTGCCACAATTTTACACAGTAACCGATGTAGGCAAGTAATACCAACATCAGTTACCTAGCTTAACCGATGTCAGTAAAATTGACATCGATAAGATCTCAGTTAGCCAAAGTAGCCATCATTGGTTTTAATAATCAACATCGATCACTGTGTTTTTCTTAAAACACAGACCTGAGAGCTATTTTTCCAAATTTCATTGTTTCAAGATAAAAAGAACTTCAAAGCTAAAGGACATGCTAGCATTTTTGTTGCAAAACCAAGCTTCACATTTGATTAAAAAACATATTTAAGTCACCTTTTCCATGCTTAAAAATCAATTACGAACTTTATTTTGGTGTTTAACAAAGAATTTAGATGTTTTGGTGAATGTTTTCAAAGTTTTCAACTAAGACCAAGGGGTTAAATGAACAATATCAAATATTTCATTTCGGATTTAAATTGAACACACTTGTCAATTCTTGTTTACAATAGTTATTTACATAGGTTTTATTTGGAAAAAAGAGGAATGTTTTGTGTATTCTCTTTCCCCTTTAGAGAACCTTTGGAATCAAAAGTGACATTCATATTGTAAATAGACTAGTCCAAGGCTTAGAAAGAATGTCATCTAAAGCACTCCCCAAAAACTCACCAAAGTCTGGGTGATCTTGAAAATGACCCTAAAGTCTTTCTATTTTATGCTTTATTTATTTTCATGCAAACTTGGCTTGCAAGGGGGACATCATTACCTCCCATGAATTCTTGAGGAAAGCTTTAACCTAGGGTTTCACCTCCTAGCATTGACTTCATTTGACTCCTTTGGAGTTTCATATGGGATGTATCTACGTTTGGACATCACAATATATTGAGCGAATAATAGGATGTAATGGTTTTAAAATGGACTAGACCTTTTTAAAACTAGCCATTACCATGGTCACCCAATTTTCATGCTTGTCTTTTGCATCATTTAATGTGAAAGTCATTATGCAATTGACTCTCCTAAAATGATCAAAACCTTACTAGTTTAGTAGACCCCACTTTTCCATACCTTGTTAGTTTAGACTTAAGATGTTTTTTATGGGTCATTAGCTTACTTGGTCTTGATTTGTGTCTAAAACTACATGTTAACTCAAAGAACTTAACCAAATCACATTGTCCTCAATTTTCTTCAGCAAGGGAGGCATTACACTATCTAAATGGAAAACTCACCTTTCCCTTATTAAAATTGTTATCAAAAACTTTGTGTCATGTCATTCAATTTGGCATAGTCATGCTGCCCAATTGAGTCTAGATATTTTACCCAATTTGTTTAAAACCTTCATTTATAATCCACATTTAAAATTGAACCTTTTTGAGTTCTAAGGGTATGTGTGTCAAAGTGGGTTTTCCATTTGCGCACTAAGCTTGTTTTAACTTGGGTTCAATTTTCCATTTGGATTGAAGATCATATATTAAGACTCAAAATCATGTTATCATCTTGGTGGACTCAAGTGATCTTATGTATCGCTCATGCTTTGAGTCCTAGAACATATTTTATCCTATTGGAATCATGTGGCGATGTTATGCTACCAATTTGGTCCTAGCTTTATGCTTAGTGATTCACGTATGTTTTTACATCTTGAGTTTCTTAGTTCATTTTGTCTTCTTCATAATCTAGAGAGCTTTCCTCTAAACTTTTAGGGTCAACTTGTCAAAGTTGAAGCTAACATTTATAGTGTGGGTGTGTAACAAAGATCTAGGCTTTGGTGTACTAGTTTTCAAATTGGGTCTTTGAGTTACCTTATTCTCTTCTGATCTATATGATTTCAACTTTACCAAAGGTTGAGTAAACTTGTGAACCAAATATTCTAAATTGTGTGTGGTTTCAAACCACCCTCCTTTATAGTCTCATTGGTACCTTGGTTATTTGTTTAAAAAAGATCCAAATCATACTTTGATTGGTTGATGAACATTGATCCAAAGTTATTCAATACACAGAACAACTCTTTTTAGACATGACTCAAAGGTTCACTCGTAGTGGGGCCTCTTATGGCCTTAGTTATGAAGATGAGAAATTTTATGAAGGTCAAGATAACCCCATTATTTTTGATGATATACCTAAAAAAATAGGATCCAAAGATGATTACAATGGATATCAACCCCAAGAATAACAAGATGAAGCCCTTCCTATATTGATAGAATCAGGTGTTAGACTACCTTCTAACTTTCCTATATAACAATTGCATACCTTAGCTAGAGAAGGAGAACAATGATGGGAATAGAAAGGTTTTTCACAAATGGACATACCTTCTTCCTTTAACAAAGGAAAGTAAATAAAAATAGAGTCAAAACCCACAAATATAGATCTTCTAGCTAAGATTAAGATAATAAGTCAATGATATATAGATCAAATTGTCACAGACTTAACTGACTCCCTACTTACTACTTCAATTCACAAAAATGCTTCTAAATAATAGGGAAATATGGTTAAAGGTATGTAGCAAATATTGGATGAGGACATTACCATAGTGGATCAAGGCAATCTAAATGACCAGTTAAAGTCACAAGGGACCTTATAAAGTGTTCCATTTGACACAGAGCATACGTTCTTCAATCATCAAGAACCTCTTATTACTTTACAAACTCATAAACCCAAACCTTTAGTTCGAATTGAGGAAATCCTTCAAGTCAATTTGGCTAGTTCTTTTCAACCAACCAACCCAAAGATTGGTAAATAAACATAGAAATTTCCAAAATCAACAAAGTGCAAAATAGCCAAATTTAAGGAATGTTTTACAATCCAAGAATCAACGACCTATGTTCTCAACTCAAGCAACAAATTAGAACCAAATCATAGATTGAAAGGTATATTCTCTCTATAGATCCACACAAAACCAGGGGCACATTCCACCCCAACAACAATAAAATAAGGGGCACATTCCACCCCAATAGCAACAAAACTAAGGGCACATTTCAACCCAACAACAACAAAACCAAGGGCACATTCCATCCCAATAACAATAAAACTAGGGGAACATTCCAACCCAACAACAATAAAACTAGAGGGACATTCCACTCCAATAACAACAAAATTAGGGGTACATTCCACCCCAATAGAAACAAAACCAAGGGAACATTCTACCCCAACAACACCTTATCCAATCCACAAATGCACCAAACATGCAAGAATGGAATTGTATGAAGGAAATTGTCCAAATATTAGAGATGAATAATACAATCAAAAAGTAAAAATTTGATGAGATATGCCCATATCCATTTGACTTATCTATTATCCAAAACCCCTTTCTACCTCATTTTGAGGCACCCAAATTTGAAAAATACAAAAGGAAAGGAAATCTGTGTGAACACACATATAAGCATTCTTCATCTTATGTCAAGAGTTTGCTTATAGTAGAGAGTACTTACTATGACTATTTTCTCAAAGTTTAGCAGGACAAGCTCTTGATTGGCTACTTAAACTACCCAAGAGATCAGTTGTAGATTGGAATGACTTATCAAAAAAGTTCATTAACCATTTCTCATATAACATAGAGCATAGAACATGAATTGACTGTTATTGACATATGCAAAGCCAAGAAGCGTGATGGTGAAAGTTTTTTTGCATATCTACAAAGGTGGAGAGCATTGGCAAGATACTTTCAACATAATTTGCTAGACAAATAGTTCATTGATATCTTTGCATAGAATTTGCATCCTGAAGTTATGCATAATCTATGGTTAGCTTATGCTAACTCATTTGAATAAATTATTGAAAAATGAGTGAAAATTGAGAAGGTTTTTATTGCTAAAGGCCTTTATAAGATTTTTGCACAAGATCAAGCATCTAATCAGACTAAATCACCAATTCAAATAGTTATGTAGGATAATTCTAAGGGCTTTAGAAAAAATAAGAACATGGTTGAAAATGGGGTGATTAAAATAGGACATGTACAAATGGTACAGGATATGCTTCCTCCAAATGTACAATTAACTCCCTTAAATCCACTACCTAATTTGTAAAGACAACCTCCATGAAGGACATTTCATAACAATTTTTGAGCCTTTAGCAAGTTAGGAGAATTAGTTGAAATAGTGTTACAAAATCTCATTACAACTAATTTAATTATATGGCTAGTATTAAGGCCATTTCCTCAAGATCAACCAAAACCAAATTGGTATAAAGAGAAGGAATGGTGTAACTTTCATTGTGTTGTTAGTCACAGTGCATATCGTTGCATTCAATTGTGACATATTATTGAGGACTTTATTGAATGTGATGAACTAGACATTAAGTTGGCTCCTAATTAGGACACAAATTAGGATATGAGAATCTACAAAGGCCCCTTTCCTTGTCATTATCGACCACCACCAAGAAAAAATCAAAATGGTCACAATCAAGGACAAAGGTAGAATTAAAACCAACAACAAGGTTAGAATCATAATGAGCATAATCAAGATCATAATGCCCACACTAATAATGTGGCTTATAACAATGTACATTATGACTATAATAACACTGTGGGATTCAATTTTACAACCCACATTGCCACTATTACTGTGAATCTATGTGGCTAATTTTGTGTTCATCATAACACAAGACCCATCATTATAGGGTCAACATCCTCTCCCCATAGTAATACCATGTCAAGTTCACATCACCATGTTGATACTTTGTTTGCACAAGTTACTAATCCTAAACAATAGTACCTTTCCTATAAAGGCTCCTCACTGACCCAAAATTGTCACAATATAGTTAATCACCTATGAGTCACCATCTAAGGCCCTTTGCCTCCCTCTTCTAATTATAATAACTCTTTGCCACCTCTAGGTTATGTAGTCATGACTAGATGCTCGTGAGTTATCATTTAGGGCCCTTCACCCACTTCTTTCCATAACCCCAATGAGAACATTGTGCCAATGGTTCCAAAGCCAAATATTGTCCCAATAAATATTAATTTAGTTCAATCCATAGTTCGAAGGCCTTATAGTCTAGTGGATTAATTAGATAAAACCCTACACAAATTTCCATATTAGAACTCTTGCAGACATCTAATGTCCATAGAACCATCTTCAACAAACTCTTACAAGAGTCTATTGTGCCTAATGATATAAACCTTGATCAGTTCCAGAACCTAGTTGGACATTTGTCTTCATTTCAGAAAATCACATTTGATCAAAAGGACATGTCCACCCACAATAACCCACTATACATTGAGATAATCATTGCAGATTACAAGATCAAGTGGGTTATTATATATAATGATTTAGGGATAAACATTGTATCTCTTAAATTGGTGAAATGATTAGGATACATGGATAAAGACATTTAGCCAAAAAGTATTACAATCAAGGCTTACAATAACTTTGAGAGGGAGTGATCTGGTACAATTTGGTTGCCAATCTTGGTTGGGTCTATTTATCATCACACATTGTTTCATATTGTGGATATTGAACTTCCTTATAACATACTTCTTGGTCATCCTTGGATCCATGAAGTATAGGTAGTTCCATCCAATCTTCACCAATGCCTTAGGTTTCCCCATGATGGGATCAAGGTTACTATTCCTGTTGATCAGCAACCATACCAATACTATAAACATCTTGAAGAAGAGTTTCATAATTATAACTATTACCCAAGGTTTGAATTCATTATAAATAAAAACAAAGCCATGATTTCTCATCCATCTCCATCTAATTATATAGACCCTAGTGATTTATCTTCCACTTTGACTGATCCATTTCCATATCTCTAGCCAAGAAGGTTATTGTTAAAGATGCAGGCATTTCCATGTACCATCTAAAGGATGTCCTCTCTATTGAAAAATTACCAAAATCTCGTAAAAAATTTGGTAAGCTTAAAACTTCCTAGACTCCTAATAGACCCGATCAGATTTGTCAACCAAAGAAGAAGAAACCAAAACCTCCTATAGTTTTTGTACCTACAATTGCACCAAAGAAAGATTGAGATTTTACCAAAAGAGATTGGTTATATTCTGAAGGCCTTGCTGATTATTTTTAGAATCCAAAGTATCCTATCCCTAACAAGATAATGGATCATCTTTACTAAATAGGGAAAGGCCTTGGCCCATAGGCACATGAAATTTTAGAACCCTTATTAGCTAGAGTCATTAATTAAAATCATGGTCTCAAATTTAAACCACCAAAAGATGACCTCATAACATTTGGTAGTGATTATTCCAAAGTGACTAGTAACAAGACTCCTAGCAGTGACACAACATCCCATTATAGCCTTGTCAATGAGCTTGCTAAGTCAGATTTATTTTATTCAAATGCCATATTGACCATAACACCTATTGGAGCTTCCCATCCTGAAGCAAAAATACATGCTAGTGGTGCTTCCCTTCTCAAAGTAGGACATTATATCTTTACCATTGGTGTTTCCCATTCTAAATCAAACCCTCACTATAACCTATGCCTTTGCCATCTTGAACTCATAGATTGGGATCAGTAAAATTTAGTCATATGCCTCGATGAGTTTCAAAATAAAGAATCAATTGTATAATACATGGGCCTACAAGATGCATTCCCCATTAGTGATCATAAGCAAGGTTTTAATGTTTCATTGAATTTTTCTACCTAATTTGGGGAACAAGAAAATTTTATTGGTCATAATAAAGAATAAATATCTATATATTTAGGTGAAAACCTCTTTGAGGCACTTGCCAGTCAGGAAAAAAGTAAAGAAAAAGACAAGCCTTTGAGTGAAAACCTATTTTAGGTGCTCCTAGGCAGGAAAGTTTACTCATCCCCTTAGGATATAGAAAGTCCATCTAGCCGAAGTTCTATAGCTAGTACAAGTATCTCTTTAGAACAATATCAAATATTTGAGTGTCTTGCTCTTGAGTTTCTAGAGGTTTTTGCCAATTGGCCTTTACTTGAGAAGGTTGATTTTAATTCTTCATACTATCTAGATCTTTGGGAGGAACAACAAGAAGATATAAAAGAATAAAATGATCATGACCATAGATTGGCTATAATTCTAGAAGATGGATCCACACTCCTTATGGAGAGCATAACAGAAGTGAATTTGGGAACCCATGAGGATACTAAAAATGTTTATCTTGGAGCTTCCCTTATTGAAGTAGAACATGAACATATTATATCCATTCTTAAGGATTATATAGACATCTTTGCATGGGCATACTCTGACATTCTAGGCTTAGACCCATATTTAGTTGTACATCATCTTTTTGTTCACCTTGATGCTAAACCAGTCAAGCAAAAGTTGAGAAAGATGCATCCACACATCACCCTTTTAGTTAGGATTGAGTTGGAAAAGTTGTTAAGAGCCAATTTTATCAGACCACTAGAATACTGTGAATGGATTTCTAACATAGTACCAATGAGTAAAAAGACCCCAAGAATACATGTTTTTATTAATTTTTATGATATCAACAAAGCATGCCCCAAAGATGATTTTCCTCTACCTAACATCGACATGATTGTCAACTCTACTACTGGGTATAAGATGTTATCCTTAATAGATGGATTTTTTGGTTACAATCAAATCAAAATAGCCCCTAAAGATAAGCATAAAACTACATTTACCACTCTATGGGGGACATTCTGCTACCAAGTCATGTTATTTGGTTTGAATAATGTTAGAGCCATATATCAATGTGTAATGATTTTCATCTTCTATGACATGATGCATGACATTGTTGAGTACTTTGTTGATGATATACTAGAAAAATCAAGAACAAGAGTTAGACATCTTGATATATAAAGTCTCTAGCATATAAAGTCTACTTGAATACTAAGAAATGTGTCTTTGGAATTGTTGACCATTTTTTGCCCAACAGGCCAAAAAATCGGTCCCCTTCTGTCCCTACTGTTCTAGGCCATTTCATTTTCTGATTTTGCATGAATCTATTCATTTCTACAGACTCTACAAAATTTTTATAGACTCTATAGGTCTAAATATATGGGCTCTATAGGTCTAAATCTATGGACTCTGTAGGTTTTGGATTTCTATAGACTCTATAGGTTTTGGATTTCTACAGACTCAGCAAGTTAGTCCTTTAGCGCATGAAGGATTAGTTTAGAGAGTGCTAGGTTTTACAAGGCTTCTTTGGGCTCCTGTCTAAATAAAATCATGAAGAAGGTTGGCATTGTTTAACCATTGAACCCGATTCAATGCCTGGTTCAATTGCTTGGTTCAATCGGCCTTGGTTCAATGCCTGGTTCAATCGGCATTTCAATCGGCCTTGGTTTGAGCCTTGGTTGAATCGGTAGTGTAATCGCTCCATTTCAAAGCCTGGTTCATCACTTCAAGTCCATTGCTTCAATTTCTAGGCTTGGTTCATCGCTTGATTCATGGCTTTTGGTTCAAACAAAAGAGTTTAATGGGCTTGTTTCAATAGTCGCTTGAAGCGTTGAACCATTGAACCAGTTCAACGTATTGGTTCAATGCCTTTGGTTCAAGCCTTGGTTCAACTCAGTTGGTTGAACACTTCAGCACTTAGTTCATCAGTGGGTTCAGATACTTGGTTCATTGGATGGTTCATTGCGCTTGGTTCAAAGGGCTCAGTGTGCAGCATTGAACCGTTCAATGCTTTGGTTCAATCATTTGGTTCAACACCAGGTTCAACGATTAAGTTCAAGCAACAGTCGGTTCAATCACTTAGTTTAACATCATTAGATCATCAGTTTAGTTCAAGCGACTCAGTGTGTAGTCTTGAACCATTAAACCGTTGAACCAATTTTTTGTTCAATGGGTTGGTTCAACATTTTGGTTCAAGGACTTTTGATGCAGGAGCATCTACAATAGTGAAAATTCTAGTGTGAAAATTCAAATTTTGGTTTTCCCTACAAATTGTGTGAGATTTCAAAATTTCACCTTAAAAGTAAATGTAATTATCAAAAGGTGAAAGGTAAAAGGTAAAAATTAATGGTTAGGCTATTGAGGAAATCAAGGGGAATTGGTTGAAACTATTTTCAACCTTAGAATATTGTTAAAACTTAAAAACAATATTTTGTTTTGCCTTAAGCCCAATTTGGGGCATAGAAGTTAGAAGGAAAGTTCTTGAAAAGAGAGAAAAAGAAGAATTCATTAAGGAGAGAGGATGAGAAGAGAAGAGAAGAGGGGAGGGGCGTAGAAGAGAATAAGGACAGAGAGGAAAACTCCTCTCATTCAAGGGAAAGACGATGGAATGAAGAAAAGAGAAGAAAAATAGTGAGGGAGGACCTCACTCAAGAGTTGTTAGAGTTAAAGAGAAGGAGCAAAGAATGTATGAAGGAGTATACAAGGCTTTGAAAGCCATGGGAAATTTAATCTGGACATTGATATTGACCTGTAAGTCTTCTAGTTGATCAAGAAAGAATGAATGTATTTGTTTCATATATGGTTTCTTAATGAATTTTGGTGACAGGCCTGTGTATGTGAATGTGTGTGATGATTTTATATAAGAATATTGTGAAAGACTGATTATTTTGTATGTTTGGAACAATATAGAAGTGGTATTATGTGATCAAGAGGTTTTAAGGAGTGTGGAATGTTATAAAAAGCCTAAACAGGCCTAAACAGGGTATTCAGGCCTTGAAAACTACAACCCACTGTCTTAAGAAAACCCATGTGAAAATGTTTGCATAAGGTTAATTTTGACATGAAGATAAGCTATAATGCAAGTATAAATCTAAATGAAGAGGAAACAGGCTTAGAAACCCCTTTGATATCTCAAAATCTCCACAGTTGGAATTCAGGCCTATAGGTGGCAATATACGACTAGTAAGTGATAAGATATTGAATGTTTTGCATAGTAAATTGATTGTTAAACTCATCCCTTGATATGAGTATGTGAATGGGGGGATCATTTATATTTTTAAATTTTTGTATATCACCTTGAAAGGCCTATGGACCATTGTGTTTAAGAAGACAAACATGAACCCTGCTGACTGTCATGAAAATACAGTCAAAGACAACTGAAATGTTAAGCATTGGAAGGTACAGAAGGTTGTTATGAATGGGAGGATGATTAGTAAAGGTGTAGGGTAGTAAAACAGACCCTAGAAATTTTTTTTGAACCCTTGAAACATGGTAAAACACACCCAGAAAAATTAATTAGCTCTCGGCCTGTGACTGTCATGGGAAAATCATGAATTAGCTTCTAGCCCTCAAAATGAGTTTAAATGCTTGAAAACTCTTGAAACTTTGTAATCTCAACCTTTATGATGTTAGAAAAATTTTGGAAGTGGTTTTAAGGTGCTACATTATGGAAAAGTGTGGAAAAAGTCAACTGTCTAGTGAGACCTAGGTGCATGTGAAGGGAAGAGTGTAGGCCAATAGAGGAAAAGTGGATTTCTCCAAAGAAGTTCCCAAAAAAATGATTGATTCACCTGTAAGAAGGTAATGGGTATCTTTAATGGTGCTTGGTTTGATTATAAAGTCCATACTTTACTCTGGACAAGGTGTTTTGCACACAAGGAGGGCTAATTAGAACAGGGCCTAAAGAAGGAAGTACAATTCCGTACAAAGTAACCTCAAGAAATTTTTTAATATGTTATATAAGGGCTTAATGGGTATCCATAAGTGTTTTTATATTCATGTTTTACTCTACAGGATTGAATCTATGGACTCTACAGGCTTGAATCTACGGACTCTGCAGGCTTGAATCTACAGACTCTGCAGGCTTGAATATACGAAGCATAGAATGAAGTTCAGGGTCATTTTGATTTTGTAAGAAGATGAGTTGCAGTCTGAGGAGCCTGTCATCATTTTGGTATCAGAGCAGAGAATGAGACAACTTTTTACAAAGTGAGGTTTGGCCTTCATCATTTGGTATCAGAGCTTGAAGCTCTTGGGAATTGGTAACTTATTGTTGGTTGTGATTTTTAATGAGTTATTATAGGATTTGGCAAGAGGATTAGTAGGAAAAGCATTAGAATACCCTGGGGAGAAAAGGTATGAGTAATATTTGCTATTTGAGTTAAGTTTATGGTGTTGAGAAGCAATCAAGTGAAGAAGTTACAGGTTCAAGGCAGTCAAGCCATCGAGGCTCAAGAGAAGAAGAAGCCAAGGAAGGCTTAGTGAATATCCAAGAAGAAGCTTGGATTTTTTGCCAAAATACTAAGGTGAAATAGACTTAGGTGAGGTAAAGGATGGAGTTTGAATCTTGGAGAGCTCAAAATTAAGAGAGCACAGTGGATGCTCAAGAGGAAGATCCAAAGCAAGGTAAGCTTGGATTTATGATTTGTATTTGATGAAGTGTTGTATATTTGCTGCAGGATTGAGAAGAGAATCAAAATACTAGGATGCAAAATGCCTAGGTGAGATCAAGGAGATTGTCAAAATACCAGTCAAGGAGAAAGGCTTGGGTGAGACAAGGGATTAAGAGACCAAGGTGGAAAAGACTTGGGTGAAGATCTCAGAGATGGAAGTGTTGTTGAAAGCACTACAGAGCAGCAAGGTACATGAGGGCACCAAGAAGAAAGCAAGCATCAAAGGTATGGACAATTTTGTAATTGATAAAGAGATTGCTAGTTTGAAGAAAGAATTAGCTAAGATTAAAGATGACTATGAGTCTTAGATGCAGATGGAAAAGCAAGCATGGGTATGGCCAATAAAGAAGAGGTTGAAGTGGCCAATAGATCTCCTAGTGAAGAGGAGAAGGAGGCAAAATAAGATTGCCATGAAAAGAGAAGCCCATAGAGGCTTGAAGAAGGTAAAAAGGTTGCCAAGTGAGCAGCAAGAGGAAGAAGTTGTGAAGAAGGTTCTCATTGAGGAGAACAAGAGAGAAGAAAGAACAGATGAAGTGCCAGGAAGAGCACTTGAAAAGATGAGAGTGTTGATGAAGAGAGCACTCATGGAGACATTATGTTCTCTTGTTTTTATATCTAATGTTGTATTTGAATGGGTAATTTCAGGTATGAGCAGCCTTGTGAAGGTCAAGAGAATGGCCTTGAAGACTGAAGAGATTGGTGCCAGAGAAGACACCAAGTACACAAGTGAATGTGTAAGAGAGAGAAGTAAGTTTGTTGCTGTTGATAAGGAAGAAGAAGAGATTCATTGGTTAATGCATAAAGGAGGTGTTGAAGAACCCATACAAGCAAGAGAAGAGGTAGAAGATGAAGCTGAATTTCATGATGCCATTGAAGGCCAAGAAGAAGAAAGAGAGCAGCCAAGCATAAAGGGAGAGAAATATTGCTCCATGGAACAAGCTATCAAAGAGGTAAATGAAGTGTTAAGATCTGATTTTGATTGTTATTGTGAGCATGAAGCTGCTAATGTACAGGTGCAAGAGTTAAAGAAGATGATAGAGCCCTCAAAAAGAGAATTTAAGCATGGGAATGTGATGCCTAAGTGGTGGAAGAAACAAACTCCCAAGAAACAGGAAGTGCTGATACAAGAGCATGGTTACAGGATGTCTACATGGCTTATGAAGACAAATGATAAGAAGAAGAATCAAATGTGGGTGCCTAAGAAGGCAAAGAGAAAAGAGAGGATTGAAGGTGATTCAAGCAGCCAAGAGAATGAAGATGAGAAAGAAAAGTTCTCAAAGAATAATGAGGTAGAGCATGAGGATACGAAGATGAAAGGTAAACAAATTGTTTTTGATGATGTTTTTGAATCCTTCAATGATATTTTCATGAGAAATGAAAGATGGAAAGTGGTTGTATGGACTAATATGCATCAAGAAAAGAATTCCAAATGGATGGATGATGAAGAAAGGGAAGAGTATGCAGCAAAGCAAACAAGATGGCTTCAAGCAGAGATTGAAGAAAGCAAAGAGACAGAAGGTAAGGATATTGCAATTGTAGTTGATAAGTATATTGATGTTGATGAAGAAGTTGGTTTATGTGAAGACAAGATAAGAAGAGAAGAGATAAGAGGTAAAGGGAAAGTAATCCTTGTGAGTGATCAGCCCAAGTTTGATGAAGA
This sequence comes from Torreya grandis, assembly GCA_037957365.1. Taxonomy (NCBI): domain Eukaryota; kingdom Viridiplantae; phylum Streptophyta; class Pinopsida; order Cupressales; family Taxaceae; genus Torreya; species Torreya grandis. Next base: position 517,635 of record JARHVA010003594.1, on the reverse strand, counting down.
GAATAGTGAGATAGATGAGATCTCACTAAAGGAAGAGTTGAGGATGTTGGAGGAGCTGTTTGGTAATTCAAGAGAGATGAAGGAAGGTAAAAGCCATGGTGAAGACACCATTGGGAAGAATGAAGCAAGACAAGACCAAAGCAAAGAGGTCAAGATAGTTTTGATCAAGGAGTAAGAGCATGGAGGCAGCCAAGAGGCTTCATGGCCTAAAGATTTTGATTCTAAGGTGGCTTTTGATGTTTTGTATGTAGGGATGAAGGTTGCTGAAGTGAATGACATACATGAGTCATTGGAGAAGCTCATGAATCAGGAAGAACAACAACAAGATCTAGAAGCTATGTATGAAGATGAAGAAGCATGGAAGTGGGAGATGGCAGTTGAGAAAGAGATGAGGAGAAGAACATACCAGAAGAGGAAGAACAACAAGATGAAAGACAAAGACTATTTCAAACAAAGACAAGCATTGGCATTGACAACAAGACCTTGGGATCCAGGTATACGAATGAAAGCTAAAGCATGGAGGAAGCATCTCATTTGAACTAAGGTTCAAATCTTTTCTAGAGGGAGAGTATGATGCAGGAACATCTACAATAGTTCAAATTCTAGTGTGAAAATTCAAATTTTGGTTTTCCCTCCAAATTGTGTGAGATTTCAAAATTTCACCTTAAAAGTAAATGTAATTATCAAAAGGTGAAAGGTAAAAGGTAAAAATTAATGGTTAGGCTGTTGAGGAAATCAGGGGGAATTGGTTGAAACTATTTTCAACCTTAGAATATGTTAAAACTTAAAAAAAATATTTTGTTTTGCCTTAAGCCCAATTTGGGGCATAGAAGTTAAAAGGAAAGTTATTGAAAAGAGACAAAAAGAAGAATTCAATAAGGAGAGAGGATGAGAAGAGAATAGAAGAGAAGAGGAGAGGGGCGTAGAAGATAATAAGGATAGAGAGGAAAAGTCCTCTCATTCAAGGGAAAGAAGATGGAATGAAGAAAAGAGAAGAAAAACAGTGAGGGAGGACCTCACTCAAGAGTTGTTAGAGTTAAAGAGAAGGAGAAAATAATGTATGAAGGAGAAGAAAAGGATTTGAAATCCATGGGAAATTGAATCTGGACATTGATATTGACCTGTAAGTCTTCTAGTTGATCAAGAAAGAATGAATGTATTTGTTTCATATATGGTTTCTTAATGAATTTTGGTGACAGTCCTGTGTATGTGAATGTGTGTGATGATTTTCTATAAGAATATTGTGAAAGACTGATTATTTTGTATGTTGGGAACAATATATAAGTGGTATTATGTGATCAAGAGGTTTTAAGGAGTGTGGAATGTTATAAAAAGCCTAAACAGGCCTAAATAGGGTATTCAGGCCTTGAAAACTATAGCCCACTGTCTTAAGAAAACCCATGTGAGATTGTTTGAATAAGGTTCATTTTGACATGATTATAATCTGTAATTCAATTATAAATCTAAATGAAGAGGAAACAGGCTTAGAAACCCCTTTGATATCTCAAAATCTCCACAGTTGGAATTCAGGCATGTAGGTGGCAATATACGACTAGTCAGTGATAAGACATTGAATGTTTTGCATAGTAGATTGATTGTTAAACTCATCCCTTGATCTAAGTATTTGAATGGGTGGGATCATTCAGATGTTTACATGTTTTTATATCACCTTGAAATGCCTATGGACCATTGTGTTTAAGAAGACAAACATGAACCCTGTTGACTGTCATGAAAATATAGTCAAAGACAACTGAAATGTTAAGCATTGGAAGGTACAGAAGGTTGTTATGAATGGGAGGATGATTTGGAAAGGTGTAGGGTAGTAAAATAGACCCTATAAATTTTTTTTTAATCCTTGAAACATGCTAAAAAACACCCAGAAAAATTAATTAGCTCTCGGCCTGTGACTGTCATGGGAAAATCCTGAATTAGCTTCTAGCCCTCAAAATGAGTTTAAATGCTTGAAAACTCTTGAAACTTTGTAATATGAACCTTGATGATGTTATAAAACTTTTGGAAGTGGTTTCAAGGTGCTACAGTATGGAGAAGTATGGAAAACATCAACTGTCTAGTGAGACCTAGGTGCATGTGAAGGGAAGAGTGTAGGCCAATAGAGGAAAAGTGGATTTCTCCAAAGAAGTGCCCAAAAAAATGATTGATTCACCTATAAGAAGGTAATGGGTATCTGGAATGGTGCTTGGTTTTATTATAAAGTCCATACTTTACTCTGGACAAGGTGTTCTGCACACAAGGAGGGCTAATTAGAACATGGCCTAAAGAAGGAAGTACAATTCCATACAAAGTAACCTCAGGAGATTTTTCAGTATGTTAGAGAAGGGTTTAATGGGTATCCATAAGTGTTTTTAAATTAATGGTTGACTCTATAGGATTGAATCTATGGACTCTACAGGCTTGAATCTACGGACTCTGCAGGCTTGAATCTACGGACTCTGCAGGCTTGAATATACGAAGCACAGAATGAAGTCCAGGGTCATTTTGATTTTATAAGAAGATGAATTGCAGTCTGAGGATCCTTTCATCATTTTGGTATTAGAGTAGAGAATGAGACAACTATTTGCAAAGTGAGGTTTGGCCTTCATCAGCTTTAGTTCAGCAAGTGTTTTAAAGCAAATGGTTTGATGCTTGGTTCAATCGACTCAGTGCGTAGTGTTGAACCAGTTGAACCGATTGAACCATTGAACCAATTTTGATTCAATGGATTGGTTTAATGGGTCAGTTCAATGAAGCACCCTAAAGCCAAATGTTGAAAATCCCTTGCGAAGGGTAGTTCAAGATCCAAATGCCCTTGCAGAGGGCAAGAAAGATTCCAAGGACAGCCGAAGGGCACAGTCAAAGGTCTAGAAGCCCTTGTAGAGGGTAGAGAGAGAGCTTCAAAAGGCCTGAAAGAATTTGGGGAAAGGATTTTTAAAGATCCCAAAGGTGCTAAAATTTTTAAAGAGCCTGTAGAAAAGTCAAAGCGGCCAATTCTCGCAGACTTTTTGTTTGCGGGAAAAAGCCTGAAACAGAAAACCCATAGGGAAAAACCCTGAAATAGAAAACCCATGGGGAAAAAGCTCAAAACAAAAGACCCAATGACTTTTGCTGAGGATGCTGACGTCCTGAAAGCCATCAAATTTAAGCAGATGAACTAGCTATTGGGTGACGGCTACGCAAATGTCAAACTTAACACAATGAAGTAGCCATTTGTGTTTTGAACTGTCTAAGTGCCAAATCATGAAAAGAACCCAAGGAACATAATGACCCACCAGAAGATCACCCTGAGGGCTAAAATATTAGGAAGAGGATAAGGAGCAAAAATGACAAAGCATTCAAGTGGTGAAGGGAAGGTGAGTTATTGCCAAATGAATGACACAACTTATTTTCTCCAATTGGCATTGATGAGGGGACAAACTATAGTATGTTTGTAGAAAAGAGGATCGCCATGTTCTTACATTAATGCTTAAACACCAAAGTAAATTTTGGTGATTGTATATCATGGTTCCAGCAAGCCTTTTATGAAGAATGACATTGGTAACAGTGGTTTCCTCTTCCCAAGATTCAAAACGCACATGGGCCACATGTAAAAAAGGGTGCCAAACTATTTCCCAGGAAGCACCAAGTTCTCTTCCCTTTTCTCTATATATTGTAAAAATTCTCTTTGGATAAAAATTTGCTCTCAGCCTTAAGGCAAAATTCTGCCCAAAAATCTCTCAGGCTTGTAAGGTAGAGCTCTACCAAAATTTTACCTTGAATCAGAACTTAGCATTTTTACCTCCATTCTGAGTTTTGCATCTTTAGTATGTGTTTATGCCTTGATTCTGTGCTAAGTCATTTTTTTAATGCTTTTGCAAAATGATTTTAGCACATCTGATGTATTTTTGAGTTTCCTTTTATAGGTCTGTCAGAAGTGTCCCTAGAGGAGTATAGGTAAAGTGGATAGGTTGTTGCAGTGCATCTCATAATGCCTCTAGTAGTTATTTCTTCCCTGTATCTCCATGGACCCTTGACCCACTGATGCAGAAGGTTTTCTCACTTCATATGAACTGTATAAGCACTATTGTTTGGTGAACAATGTATGTTCAGGCTAGGTGGGTCACACTTTTTTGGTATATCACCTTTTCTTTTTTTGGCTTAGGCTTTATTTTTAGCATCTCTTTCTCTCTTTTCATCCCCCCTTTTTTACATTTTTTTTAGTAGTAGGAGAAACCAGGGCCTAAATGATACATCAGAGGGAGCTAGCCCTTATCTAGAGACTCTCCCCTCCAGCTTCACCAATCCCACAGGTGAGAGGGGAGTTTCCATTGTTGCGTGTGGAAGGTAGGAGCTTAGCCTCCTACCCTGGGTGTAATCCATTATGTCAACAGTTTCTAGCATGCCTAGTGGGACCAACTAGGATAAGTTGTGTCCAAAGAGTTGAAGAATTTTTAGTGTGTTATTTAATTGACCAGCCTTTGGAGGCTTTTGCATCAACACCAATGGTGACTCTGAGTTGAATCAGTTGGTTAAGTAGCTCTAGTGCCATTAATAAATCAATTTTGTATGTATAATCCCTCTGCACAAAATTTTGGACATTATTTTCCTTCCTATAATTTTGATCAATCTCAGCCTTTTTATGGCATCTCCCCAAGCAGCCGTCCTAGTTGCCCTGTAATGATAAGGGAGGTGGTGCTAGAATTTGAGAAGTAGAGGATGGAGATTGACAGACTGGAAGAGTAGTACAGATATCAGCAGGAGCTAATGTATAAAGAGGAGTGTTTCTTTAGGCAATCTCATGCCTTACAATCCATGGAGGAGGAGGTAGTGAAATGGAGAAATCAATTTATTCAAGGTAGTCAGCCTTGTGTGCCCCCTCCTATTCTAAAGAAAGCCCCCTCTTGTGCACCAAATCCTTTCTATCAGATAACACTCACTCACTCCAGTTCATCTGATGCATCTACTCTCAACCTCATGTGCCTAGCTTTCCAACATCAAAGGGCATCAGAGCAACCCCCCATGGAGATCAATCTTCTCAATTCCTTATATTATGAATCTTCCATTGGAGGGAATACCACAAGCCAACATGTCCCTCTTATAGAGACTCTTCTAGTACATCAACAGTCTCTTCTTAGCATTCCTCAGCCTCCCCAAGTCCTTCAACATAATGTGCAGATTCCAAGTTGGAGGAAGGAATTCTAGGGACCATCCCAGAGCCTTGAAGAGGATGATGCTGGTGACCTCCAAGAAAGACTCTTTTAGGATAATCTAGCCAAGCAAATTAAAGATTTAGAGGCTAGGATGAGGCTGTTTCGTGAAAGAGAAATAGAACTTCTAGACCTTGCAGAGGAGCCCCAGGACCTTGCAAAAAAAAGTTGTTGCCTATTCATAAGAACAAAATTCCAATTTTGAGATCCTAAACTAGGGTAAAATAGTAGAATCATGGGGTAGGAAGGAGAAGAAGCAAGGTTTTTCTCAAAACCTTGAAGAAGATGAGGCTGCCCCTACTCATGATGATGTTGGTGACTTCTAGGAAAGGATCTTCCAAGAAGATCTAGCCAGGAGAATTGCAGAGTTGGAATCTAAAGAGCGATTCTTCAGCTAGTGTGATGGATGGTTCAAGCCAAATGGCACATTCCATGTCTGAACACACCCCATCTATGTACCCCCAAGAGAGCTATCAGGTCACACCTAATATTGATGAAGTGCTAACCAAATGGAAAGAGGAGAATCATTCGATTCTAGCTCAATGACTACCTCCTCTTCCACATGGTTTTCCCACTTCACCCCTTCTCAAGGAGGAACCTATTCTGTAGGAGGTGAGTGAGGAGTAGAAGATCCAATTTGCAATTTTCCTAGAGGCTACCATGAGTGAAAACAAAGGTAGAATCATCATGGAGGCTCCTTGTGAAGACCTCATCAGTAATGGAGAAGACTTGGGTCATTCATACATGTAGATGTTCTAGCAGTATGAGGAGGAACATAAGCATGGTGAACTCTCTCCCCCTTTATTCGATGAACTTCCTTGTTGCTTCGATGAGGAGGATGGCTATGCTGAGAAGCCTGAGTTGGAGGAGGATCAGGAGGATACCTTTGAACATCTAGAGGTCTTGATCTTTGAGGAGGAAAAGGAGAGGTCTATCTTCCTAGAGGAAGGCCTTGAAGAAGAAAGCTTCGAACAAAGAGGCGATGTTTTGTGGGATGAGAAATCATTTTGTGAGTCCATTTCAGACATCACCATAGTCACCCTTCTTCAATAAGGCCAAAAGGAAGCAAAGGATGAGTTTGATAGGATCACCAATGAAGCAGAAGGAAATGGGTCAAACCATGATGCATTGCAAAGGGACTGTGCACATCAAAGGGCTAATGGTGATAAGACAACAACCACTGATTTCTTGGTGAAAAGCACTAGTATGAAGGACCATCATTCAACAAGCCTCTAAGAACAAGAAGAATACATGTATGTTGGAGGCATGTTTGAATTTGATCCACTTAGATACCAGCCAATCTAGGTGATAGGCAAGAGGAGCAGGACACCAAATCTCCTTTTCATTCAGCTACTTGCCTGGCACCATAAGTCTTCTTGCTAGGAAGGGGACTTAAGAAATTTTCCTTTTAATCTAGGAGGAAGGCAAATACACCTGGTTAGTTGTACATAGTAGTATTCTTTCAGTTGTCTTTCATGTTTTCCCTAAGTGTAGTTTGCACAAGTAGTGTTTTTTAGCCTTGTGTGTTTCACTTTGTGTGTGGGGTAAGAAGCTTCATGTTTGATTCTTGGATCTTTGGGGCTGTTGTTAACCTTTATTCATAGCTACATCTGACTTCATGCCTAATGGACTACAAGGCAACTAGTCTTTAAGCATAGTAAACATGCTTCCCCTGGGAGTCACCAATTTGTTGACCATTTTTTGCCCAATAGGCCAAAAAATTGGTCTGCTTCTATCCTTGCTGTTCTAGGCCATTTCATTTTCTAATTTTGCATGAATCTATTCATTTCTATGGACTCTTCAGAATTTGTATGAACTCTTCAGGTCTAAATCTATAGACTCTGTAGGTCTAAATCTATGGACTCTGTAGGTTTTGGATTTATATAGACTCTACAAGTTTTGGATTTCTATAGACTCAATAGGTTAGTCCTTTGGCGCATGAAGGATCAGTTCAGAGAGTGTTGGGTTTTACAAGGCTTCTTCAGGCTCCTATCTGAAGAAAATCATGAAGAAGGTTGGCATCATTGAACCATTGAACCCGTTTCAATGCCTTGGTTCAATACGTGGTTCAATCAGCCTTGGTTCAATGCCTAGTTCAATCGGCCTTGGTTTGAGCCTTGGTTGAATCGGCAGTTCAATCGCTCCATTTCAAAGCCTAGTTCATCACTTCAAGTCCATCACTTCAATTTATAGGCTTGGTTCATCACTTGCTTCATGGCTTTTGGTTCAAACAAAAGAGTTCAAGGGGCTTATTTCAATAGTCATTTGAAGCATTAAAGCATTGAACCAGTTCAATGCATTGGTTTAATGCCTTTAGTTCAAGCCTTGGTTCAACTCAGTTGGTTCAACACTTCAGTGCTTAGTTCATCAGTGGGTTCAGATACTTGGTTCGTTAGATGGTTCATTGGGCTTGGTTCAAAGGGCTCGGTGTGCAGTGTTGAACTATTGAACTAGTTCAATGCTTTGGTTCAATCATTCGGTTCAATGCCAAGTTTAACGATTAAGTTCAAGTGGTAGTCAGTTCAATTGCCTAGTTCAACATCATCAGATCATCGGTTTAGTTCAAGCGACTCGACCCACAGTCTTGAACCATTGAACCATTGAACCAATTTTTGGTTCAATGAGTTCATTCAATGTTTTGGTTTAAGGGCTTCAGTTCAGCAAGTGGTTCAAATCAAATGGTTCAACACTTGGTTCAATCGACTCGGCATGCAGTGTTGAACTGGTTAAACTATTGAACCAATTTTGGTTCAATGAATTGGTTCAATGGATCAGTTCAATGAAGTGCCTTAAAGCCAAAATTCCAAAAGCCCTTGTGAAGGGCAATTCAAGATCCAAATGCCCTTGCAGAGGGCAAGAAACATTCCAAGGACAGCCAAAGGGCATAGCCAAAGGTCTAGAATCCCTTGCAAAGGGCAGAGAGAGAGATTTAAAAGGCTTGAAGGAATTTGGGGAAAGGATTTTCAAAGGGCCTAAAGGTGCAAAAAAAGTCAAAGAGCCCAAAAAAAGTCAAAGCAGCCAATTCCCACAGACTTTTTGTCTGTAGGAAAAAACCCAAAATAGAAAACCCACAGGGAAAAAGCTCAAAACAAAAAACCCACATGAAAAAAGCCCAAAACAAAAGACCCAATGACTTTTACCGAGGATGGTGATGTCCTAAAAGCTGTCAAATTTAAGCAGATGAACTAGTCGTTGGGTGATGGCTGCACAAATGTCAAATTTAACACAGTGAAGTAGCCATTTGTGTTTTGAACTGTCTGAGCACCAAATCATGAAAATAACCCAAAGAATGCAGTGACCCACCAAAAGATCGACCTGAGGGCTAAAAGAGTAGGAAGAAGACAAGGAGCAAAAATGACAAAGCATTCAAGTGGCGAAGAGAAGGTGAGTTATTGCCAGATGAATGGTGCAGCCTATTTTATCTAGTTGGCATTGATGAGGGGACAAACTACAGTCTGTTTGTACAAAAGAGGCATGGCCATGTTCTTACATTAATGCTTGAATGCCAAATTTAATTTTGGTGATTGTACAACATGGTTCCAATAGGCCTTTTCTAAAGAATGACATTAGTAATAGTGGTTTCCTCTTCCTAAGATTCAGAATGCACATGGGCCACTTACAGAAAAGGGTGCCAAAATCTTTCCCAGGAAGTGCCAAGTTCTCTTCCCTTTTCTCTATATATTGTAAAAATTCTCTTTGGAGAAAAATATGCTCTCATCCTTAAGGCAAAACTCTGCCCAAAAATCTCTCGGGCTTGTAAGGCAGAGCTCTACCAAAATTTTACCTTGAATCATAACTTAGAATTTTTACCTCCATTCTGAGTTTTGCATCTTTAGTATGTGTTTATGCCTTGATTCTGTGCTAAGTCATTTTTTTAATGCTTTTGCAAAATGATTTCAGCACATCTGATGTATTTTTGAGTTTCCTTTTATAGGTCTATCAGAAGTGTCCCTAGAGGAGTATAGGTGAAGTGGATAGGCTGTTGTAGTGCATCTCAAAATGCCTCTAGTAGTTATTTCCTCCCTATATCTCCACGGACCCTTGACCCACTAATGCAGAAGGTTTTCTCACTTCAGATGAAGTGTATAAGTGCTCCTTTTTGGTTAACAATGTATGTTCGGGCTGGGTGGGTCACACTTTTTTAGTGTATCACCTTTTCTATTTTTGGCTTAGGCTTTGTTTTCAGCATCTCTTTCGCTCTTTTCATCTCCCCCCTTTTTTACATTTTTTGTTAGCAATAGGAGAAACCAGGGCCTAAATGATACATCACAGGGAGCTAGCCCTTATCTAGAGACTCTCCCCTCCATCTTCACCGGTCCCACATGTGAGAGGGGAGTTTCCATTGTCGCTTGTGGAAGGCAGGAGCTCGGCCTCCTTCCCTAGGTGCAATCCATTGTGTCAATAGGAATCACATTAGTAAAATTTATAAGGTTAATTGTATCACAATGAGGGATCGAATTCAGCCCTATAAAGGTCAACATTATTATGTAAATGCCTCCACCAAATAATCTTAAATAGTTGTGAGGTCTACAAGGAAAGGTCCAATCTATATGTAGGTTCATTTCTCAAATGGCAGATAAGTTCAACCCATTTACCCATCTCTTAAAGAAAGGGGTAACATTTTAGTGCAATGTAGATTGTCAAATAGAATTTGAAAACCTTATAACATACTTGGCTAATCCACCAATGTTATGAACTTGGACACAAGGAAAGCCACTACTTCTTTATATATTAACCATAGAACATGCATTGGGGCACTTTTGGCTCAACATGATGATCATGGTAAGAAACATGTTGTTTGTTATTTAATATACACATTGGTAGCCTATGAACATAATTATATGCCTATTGAGAAGGCATGTTTAGCTATGGTGTTCACCACTCAAAAATTATGGCATTATATGCTAAATAACAAAACTATTGTTATTTCTAAGGTAGACCCTCTTGAGTTCCTCTTATCTAAATTAGCTCTTCAAGGACTCATGGCTAAATGGATTATGTTCCTCAGTGATTTTGATATTGAATACTAGAATCAAAAGGCAATGAAAGGATAGGTTTTTGTAGACCAACTTACAGAAGCTCCTATTATAGCCACTCAACCTCTCAACTTTGACCTTCCAGATGATTATATCATGATAATAGAATAAGTATCACAAGAACCTAAATAGTGGGCATTCTATTTTGATGGATTCTTCACATCTTGAGGGTATGGAAATGGAATATTGTTGATCACACCATAGGGGGATTTGATCCCCAAAGCATTCTATATACAATTATAGTATACAAATAATATGGCCAAATATGAGGCATTGGTTGCAGGGTTCCATCTTGTCATACAATGGGACATTCAAAGCTTAAAGGTCTATGGAGATTCATATCTAATAATAATTTAGATAACTAATTAGTATAAAACAATAGATGATAATATTTTTCCCTATAATCAAATTATCAATGACCTCAAAACACATTTTAAATCTCTATAGTTTGAGCAAGTTATGCAAGTCAACAATAGATCTATCGATGCCATGACAATAATTGGTTCCATGATTCAAATGCATGACAGTGCTAAAGAGTAATAGTTCTTAATTGAAAATATTCTTCAATTGACACATATTCTATCAGATTTAGAGAGGATATGCACCATTTCTGATCCTAATCCCTCACCTGAGCTACCATAGTACCAAGATTTTTATAACTATTTCCATAGTCATGTATTTCCTGCCAACCTTTCTAATAACCAGCAAAAACTATCCCTTCATTGCTTAACACATTATATCCTCCTCGGAAACATGCTTTATAAAAAAGGCTATGATGGAATGCTTCTTCATTATTTATCTTTGGGAGAATCCAAGCTGGCACTAAAGGAGGTTCATGAAGGAATGTGTGGAGCCCATACCAATGGTGTAGTCCTAGTAAATAAACTTCTTAGAACAGGATATTATTGGCCCAAAATGGAGATAGATGCTTGTAATTATGTAAATAAGTGTTTTCCTTGTCATCAACATGGAAACTTAATACATGCACCTTCCTTACCATTGTAGCCGATTACAACACCATGGTCGTTATCAACATGGGTTCTTGATCTCATTGAGAAAATTAACTCAACATCTTCAGATGGCCATAAACACATTTTGACTACAATTTAGTACTTTACCAGGTGGATTGAGTTCATTCCTCTCACTTATATTACCAAGAAACAAATAGCCAAATTCATTCATTACCATATCATCTGTTGATATGGCATCCCAACCCATATTATATCTGATAATGGTAGATCCTTTGTGAACCAAGATGTGAAATCTCTTTGTGAAAAATTCAAGATCAAGCACAAGAAATCCACTCCATATAACCTACAAGGCAATGAATAAGCTGAGACATCAAATACAACCATTCTAGCCATCTTAAAGAAGATTGTCAATGATGTTGGCCATAATTGGCACTTGTAACTTTTTCCTACCCTCTAGGCTTATAAAACCAATCATCACACCCCAACTAGAGGTACTCCCTAATCCCTTATTTTTATCACTAAATCTATCATCTCGATCAATATCGAGATCTCATCATTAAGAATATCACTAGAGCACATTGAAGATAATGAAGACTATAGAGCCTCATAGCTGTAAAAACTAGAACTTATTGATGGTAAGTATTTGGTTGCATTAGAAAACTTGTAGGCCTATCAGAATAGATTGTGAATAAGCTACAAAAAATTATTCTCCCTTGAGAATTTGATATTGGTGACTTAGTTTTAAAAGAGAACTAGAAGAACATGAATGTTGAGCCCAAAAAGAAAGGCATGTTTCAACCTAATTGGTTAGGACTGTATATTTTCATAGCAAACTATGGATCAGGAGCATATTAAATGACTAAGCCTAATGGTGAAGAACTTTCATATCCCATGAACATCATACACCTTAAGAGGTTATATGCATGAATAGCTTTGAACGATTGTCTATAAGACCCTTGACTTGGGGGCAACTTGTGTTGTCATAATTTTATCCCACCCTTTTATCTTACCTTGAACATATTTTATACTACCTTGGTCCACTTTTCATGAATCATGATATTAAAGGCTTTGAACCCTTGGCACTCTGAACACATGCTTCATCCCATTATGGATTTCTCTCTTCGATAAGAATATTCTTTATTTTGTCTAGGACATGTTATAAGCTTGCACAATTTTTGTCCCTTGACCAATTATGATCTTAATTATGTCTCATGAACATTATGAACATCTTCAACAGTAGTTCTTTAAAGTAGTTCAACTAGGATAGTCTTGTGTAATTTCAGACAAGTGAACAGTCGCATCTTCTCAATTCAAGTATTTTTTTCTCTTTCTTGATTTATCAAGAACCTCGCACTCATTGATTTATGAGTATGGTCCGTTGTAACTAACTTAGCTATCTTATTATAACCTCTACTCTCAGGATGTGCATCTCCTTGACTAGATGGTCCCACCTTATACTTATTTTATCCTAAAAATATTATAAATACTTTGAAAATACCAAAAAAAATATAACATGATCCACAAATGAACAAAAACATTGTCTCACATTTCCATAAATTTTTACATTCCTATTCCACCATCCCACACTCTCACCATTTTATGATTAACTATTAAGTTTGAATTCTCTCACCATTTTTCAAACAATTGTTAAGTTTGAAATCTCTCACCATTTTGTGAGCAACTATTAAGTTTGAATGCTCTCACCATTTTGTCAGAAACTATTAAGTTTGAATGTTCTTGCCATTTTGTAATCACATAAAAACTAGCTCATTTCATCTTATCCCATGCACTTACCATTTTTCAAGATCATTCTTTCTCATCTCATAACCTTTTTTTTTTCTAGACCATTCTCATTTTTTTGTCGTATCTTACATTTCTTCTATAACATTAATCATGTTGTTCTAATCATCATTTTTATTCTATCCCATTTCCTGGGAGAACTAAATTTGGCCTGAAGTTCATGTTGGAACATGCATCGATGAAACTATGTAGGCAACATCCACTTGTCTGATACATCTGGAGACATCTCATCCAGCTCCTTCCATTTCTTATCTTCCCCCATTTCTTCTATCATTGTTTCTCTTTAATTAGGTAACAATTTTCATGTCATTATTCTTTGTTATGATGTGGTAGAAATAATGCCTCTACCACACATGCATGAATATTTGTCTTTAAATCACACTAACATGGTTTTTGTTTGTGTGTGTTTATTTGCATTTTCTTGGTGTTTTATTATTCTTTCGCACCTCTCTTTTTATTTATTCTCCTTTTCTCTTTTTATTACTTCTTGTCTCTTCTTGGTCTTATGTTTTTCTATTTGTTTTTTGCTTTTATCTTTTGTGTTTCAGAACATTTTGATGATTCACATGTATTTTGATTGTTTATATCTTGATCCTATGTTATTACGTTGTTCTTGGACCATTTTTTTTATTTGATTGTTTTTGGTGTCTTGTTTTTCTATTTGATTTTTCTTTTCTCTTTTGTGTTCAAGAATTCCTTGATGGTCCACATGGATCTTGATTATTCATATCTTGGTCTCATGTCATTAAGAAGTTCTTGAGTTTTGTTTTTAAACATTTTTTATTCCTACTTAAGTCTTGATAGATCATATCTTTATTTTAAGTTAGGTTCATTTATGTTTATCTTTTTCTTTGTCTTTTGATTTTTTTTAAAATGTAAATCATTGTAACTCTAGTTTTGGTCATTGTTTTACCATTATCCTTAGTTATAGGTATTCACATTTGAACTGGTTCAGCACAATTGGAATCTTATGTCATTCTAAGTTATTCATACTTATGATGCCTAATTTATTATTCTATAGCAAGCACTTTGTGATTAGGTCTCAACGTCTTAATGCCAACATCAACTTTGATGAACGATTCTCAAGAACACTTTGTAAAACCTAGACTCATGATATAGAATTAGGCTTCTAGGTAGCATGCATTTCAAGATTCTTAGTCTATTCTTAGATGTTCATCTCTTTACATACGTTATAATTATAATCAATTCTTGGTCATTTTTCATCATTCCTCACTCCATTCTCTCCCAAACTAGGGTGAACTACATTGACCTGAAGTTCATGTTGGAACATGAGTCTATGGAACTATGTAGGTAGTGCTCAATTTCTATTGAGGTCAGCTCAGCTATATCCATTATTATTTTCATCTCTCTCATTACTTTGTTCATTCTAATATGCTTGGTTTTATATGGATTTTGAATCCATTACACCATCACATGTACGTTTATGCCTGCTCACATTAACCTATCTTTTCAGCTATATCCTTGACCTATTTTGATTGCTAATTACCCATGCAGGAGCACAACATCTAAACATTGTCTGAATCAAATCAGCTCTACAGGGGAAAAATCATTATTTATTCTTTATCAATGATCAAGATTTGGCCTACTGGGGTAAAACTATTTTATCATGATCACATTTCCTCTACCGGAGTACTTATTATCTTCTCTTTGGAGACCCTATTCTAGTGATGTTTCCCTTCCTAAAGTAGAACATTCTCCCTTTTCCTATAATTCTAAGATCTCCACATTAAATCCCATGATGTCAATATTTTAGTGTGTAACTTGTTTCAGGATTGATCAATGTTATAAGTGTGTAGCTTGTACCCTCAAATTGGGTACATTTACAATGTGTCCCTTACATTTATGGATTATATCTTTCCCATTCCCCCATCTCTGGGATCTATTATACCTCTCATTATATTTTGGTCATTGATGGTACTCATGTGTGCAATCATTAGCTCATCTAGATGTGATCTATTCCATAGGTTAATCTCTCACTTTCTCTCTCTTTTTGAGAGTCCATCCTTCTCTTTCAACCTAGTATGTCCTCTCGAGGGGGCATCATGGGTATGTTCCAATTTCTTCTTGACAACTCTTTTCTTTTAAAATATGTTGCTTCACCTAAATGTCTCGCTATGCCTTATCAAATAGGGACAAAATGTAGACATCCAATTCCTAACACCATTTGTGTTGTAATTATCAATCTTACTTGAATTGCAATCAAATGCACATTTTAGGTCAAAATCCATAAAACATGCTAAATGGTTTAAACTTGTCATTTACAAGTGCCAATTTAGGTCAAGGTATCCCTAAATGGGGCAATGCAATTTATGGGCCAACTAACTTTGATCAATTCATTTTGATTCAAAATGATGATTTTGCCTTTTGTGCTCTAAATCACTTGTTTCTCCTAAATTCATTGGTACACGCCATGTACCTTTATTATTTTGTGTTGAAAACATCTTAAATGGAAATACAGTTTTGATGCATTAACGCCACCTTCTAATTCTTCTTGAGTCAAATTATAACTTAGTAATATGACTTTCTGACCATTTTGATTAAATTAAGGCTAATTTTCAAATAATTACATAAATGTTGATTAACCTTGTTTAAGGCTAATTAATCTAAATCAAGAGCTTAAGTGGATTTTCCATAAGAGTTGTTGAATATTTATTTTTGAAAATTGAATCCTATTAACTACATCATCAGATGACATCATTTCTTGGGAAGACATCCCTAGGCCATAAATACCATAAATATCAGGATTATGGGTCACCCATGCCTGGTAAATGCCTCTCATTTCCTCTTTAATGTCTATTTATCTTGAGGATATTTATGAGTTTAATTTCAAATATTAGGCTTATCCATGGCCACACATCTCAATCTTGAGATGGATGATCATGGTTGATCCTAACCAAATTCAAAAATCTAAAATAGAGAGGCCATGGACATGAATAAAAAATCTTGAATATTACAAAGTTATAATGTTAAATTGTTTCTACAAGGTTTTGCATTTGATCATAGATTTTGCTTGAAAGCTTCATTGATAGGATAGTTTAGTGATTTGTATTCAAGATACTAGGTTTTATGGAGTGTTATTGAGGCATTAGAGGAGCTTACCACCATTGTTGACAAAGACAAGGATGTTTGATCAAGGGAGAACATGCTTTTGAGCCATATGGGTATGGTGAATCCATTTGGGAAGGTAATATGGTGTTGTTTTCTTTCATTTATTTTTTGATATCCTTTATAATTCCCATAGGAATAGATAGGCTTGGTTAGTTAGTTATTTATGCATGTTTCATTATTTATGAACTAATGCTTGACTAACTTACTTTGTAATCCTCTCTACCCATTTTTTGTCCCCCAAGTTTGTGCACTTACCCTCATGTTCTTAATCCTTGTTCTTAAAATTTTTCTTTTGCTTATTTTTCTAGATGGAATTTACACAATAATCAATGTTAGCATGTTTTCCTCCATTTCCCTCTCTCTTATGATAAGAAATCACATCTTTGTTGTCATTGGATCCCCTTTTTTCCCTTTGTCATATTTTTTTGCACTTTAAAGCAATTTAAATTTTTTCATGTGTCATTCCTCTTGATTTCCCCTTTTCTCTCATCTTCATATTGGATAAAACAAGGTCAAAGTCAAGAAATCACTATTGTTTCACCTAAATTTATGAGACTCTTAGACCCCATGCTCTTTGAAGTTCTCTATCTTAGCAACCTTGTCCCAAAGTTTTCAAGTGAAAGTCATCTTTAGCACCTATGTGTCATTTTCAAAATCCATATGGAGGAGGAATCTTAAAAAATTCATCAAGAAAGTTAAAATCCAAATCATTTAAAACAAAATGCAATGATATCTAAAAGGCAACATATAAATATCAAAAGTCAAAATCACACCAAGAGACATGATTACAAGCACATCTCCTATCTCCAATTGAATCTCAAACTCCACAGTCAACTTCACATAGATTTCATGTCCTTTGGAGTGTGGTAGGCTAGTATATTGGAATAGGGGAATTCAAATAAAAAAACTATGGTGCTACCTACTTTCTCGTGCAAGTACCCAATCTTCATAGTAGACTGATGAATCTTTAAGGGGTCCTAAAGAATGGGAAACACATCTTGGAGAGGTAGTTCCATTTTAATTTTCATGCATATATCCTTCATGGTATGATCTATATACTCAATTTTTTGACCTAAGACTTGTGTCACTAAGAGAAGTTCTTCATAGTCCTTAAAGTCGAAAGTCCTCTTATTTTGGCAAACCAAATTTGACTGTCTTGACTTCAATAAAGAGTTTATCTACCTTCATTTTTCCTTCATTCTCCCCTTCAACCATTTCATTGCCCCCTTGATATTCAAAATATGACTCTAGATCTGTTTTCCCTCTTCTTTAAATTCCTTCTTCTTCATTTCTTATAAATATACTAGCACTACTTTATTTCAATTATTTCTATCTTTAGATGCAAAACATCATGTTTGAAAAACTCTGGATCACCTTTTTTTTACACCATAAAATTTCCATTTACTAAACTTTCTTTTTTTTCCTTTTCCCATTTATCATGATTTTTTTCTCCTAATTTCGCAGACACTCAAGTTCGTACCTTTTTTCCATTGTTGAGTGAGATGTGGATTGTAACTTCTCACTCATCAATGTTTTTCCCTTTTATGCACCTTTTTCCACTATTGAGTGAGATGTGGGTTGTTAATTCTCACTCATCAATGTTGTTTTACCATTTTGTTTTTACTTTTACCATTGATTTTCCTTGCTTATCATTCCTTTTTAAACATGTATCCTTGGTTTTACTTGGTGAGTTTGCCTTTTCTTACTTAAGGTTTACTTGTTTGAGTTTATCAATCTTTAATGGCATTGGCTTTTTGTTTACTTGATTTACTCTTGTTTAACTTGGTCATTTGGTCTAACATAGCACTTGTCACCCAACTTACTAAATTCCCATGTATGTCCCATCAACATAGCACCAGTTATCTTGGCTTTTCTTGTATTTGTTTGTTTTTGCTCCTTACTTTTGTATTCTTGGGTTTATCGAAAGCAGTCTCTGCACCCTACATAGTCAATACTAAAAACATAGTTGACAATCATCCCATGATAAAGGTACATAAATTTATGCATCAATTTTACTTTTCCATTATTTAATTTTTAGATTAGTTTCCCTTTATGTCATTTACTTCTAGTTATTTTATGATTTTTAAATACTATAAATTTTTTTAGAATCAACATTGTGCTTGTCCTTTTGTTATTTCTCAAAGCATCATCCCCTATTACACCTTACTGACATGTGATGAGCTTCGAGTGGGGCATATATATACACATAATGTTTTTAACTTTTATCAAATACTAATGCTTTACATCTTATAAGAACTTGTCATGATTCAATCTCTCCAAGTGCATGCATTAAGGGGTACACCGAGAAAGGGTTGGGTATATCTTTGGTGCTTTTAAATATTTTTACCCTTATTATCAAATTATTACCAATCTAACTAGTTCCTAAAACCTTTCCCTAAGTTATTTCTCCTCCCTTGCACATTCCTATAGCCTTGTATTCTTTATATCCTTCTTTTCCTTGCTTGGCACCTTTTTTACCTGTTCAAAAAACTAGGTCAACCTAATGTAGTTTAGGGTCACTTTGGATCTTTAAGTTTGTTAACCTTCTATTTGACCTAGCACAGACTTTAAAATGTGCTACGTCAATTGGGTCAACCTAGAACATTTGACATTTTTGGATGATTTTAGGGTTAATTCTACCTATAAATACAAGATTGTTTCAATAATTTTCATAATATGCAATAAAGAGTTATTATTCACTCACACTTCTTCACAATCTACTCTTACACTATTCTATTTGAGGATTCTTAGCTTAGGTTTCTTATTTTGAAAAATCTAGTCTTGTGGATAGGTCTTGGATGCTTTGGCCTAACAAAGTGATCCTTATGAACCACAACAACCTCTTGTGAAGCCCCATTAGCCAAGGGATAGATTGAACCATGATGGGTTCACATTCAAGTAAGTATATTCTAACTTTATTCTCCTCTCTTTTATTAGATATAATAACATAAGTGTTGGCTCGAATAATATTACTCTTCATATTTTATGTATTAGGGTGTTACTCATACCTACTTTATTTAAAGTTCCCTATACATATTTATTTACTTTTTATCTAACCCCTCACATTGTGCCACAATATTTGGGGTGCACTAGATTAGTTTACTTTTTTGTTTGTTAGTATAAGTGAAATATTAAATCATAGGACTATTTTAGGGTTGTTGTGTGATTGTGTTAGACTATAGGCTTTGGAACCCTTCCTTGAATGATATGTTATGACAAGTGATACAATTGATCCCCTAATCAAGTTTAGAGAATCCACATATTATTCATGATCTCACTTAACAAGTGTATACACAATCAGAAGTGTAGGTGTGCTCTACTTACCTGATATAGAATTAATTCATGTACATCATGCAATTATAATTGCATAGAGTTACTTATGAGAAACCAACTATGAAAATTGGAAGAATTTGTAGGTGTCTAGAGCAGTTATATTCTCTGGTAGAGATGGGAGGTGTCTTGATCAGGTGAAATTTTTGGTAGAATTAGGATTTTCTCAAAGCATGTTGTGTTTTTGGTAGAAGTGGAAGGTGTTGGAAGTAAGTTGGATTTTTCACAGTCTGGGTTCTTGTGGGGATGGGAAGTGTTGGAAACAAGTCCACTTTTTGCTAAGTCTTGAAGGCTTGTGGGGATCCAAGTTTATTTGAACAAGGGTAAAATTCATAGGGGTCTATGGTGTTCAAGATAGGTCCTAAGTCCATAGGTATGTTTGGAGGTATATTCTTGGAAATATTATATTAGTTTGAATGAGAAAATATAGATTTTGTTTGCAAAACCTAGGGAGGAAAACTAAGGGGTTTTTATTGATATCATGAGTATTGAAAATAGAAAACCCTAGACTGACCTTATACTTCCCTTAGACTATAATTTGAGGAAATTACATAATTTTGACCTTTTAAACAATTTAAATGACAAGCTAAAATAAAACCCTAAAAAGCTAACTCAAAATAAACTTCAATACTCAAAAAAATTCTAATAAATGTAAATCACTTGGAAAGGTTTCAAATTGAAGTAATATGGTATAAAACACAAGGAAAGTACCATTCAATAGGTTAAAATGATAATGAAGTCATTTTGGTAGTTGTGGCTCGAGGTTGTAGGTAATTGTTTGGCACGTGGATCAAGGGTCGATGACTTAGTGTAGGTCAATAGAGCTCAAGGATTTTATTAGAAAATAAATAAATGATAAATAAAATCCCTCATTTTATTTGTTAAATAGTGAAAACCCCCTAAAATTAATGCATTTTAATGGTGGTTGGTGGCAGAGGTAAGACTTGCTTGGAGCAACTCCACTTTTTACAAGAATGGCTTAGTTTGGCAGGAGGTGAAACCCACAAATAACTTTACACATTTCTAGATGTGCAAAGTGCACTTGGGGCTCTACATCCCATACAAGGATATTTAGCGTAATATATAACTCAGCATACACTTTGCATGTTTGTAAATGTGTAAAGCGATCATGGGGTTTTGAATTTTATAAAAGGGAGGAAATATGTTTTGTGGGATCCAAACTCCATCGTACACTTTGCACATTTTCAAATAATTACATGCTGAGTTCCAAATTCCACTGGCTTGGGTGCATGGTGGGATTTGGATCCCCCCATGCATTGTGTACATTTACAAATATACAAAGTGCATGACAGGTTCTAGATTTTGCTGGTCTTGGGTATGGGTGCTTTGAAGGACTTAAAACCCATGAAGCAATTTTCATAAGAGAAAATTGCATCCATAATTCTAGATTCTATAGTTCAAAAAAGAAAGATGGGTTTTCTATGTTTTCAGGGAATTTTCTAAAAAATAAAGGGGGTCTCCTTTAGGATATCAGATGTAATGATATTTTTGGGACAAAAAAATAAATATTTTTGGCAACCTCTATGGGATGATTATCTGTTAATCATTTTAATCTAGTAGCCTTCAAAGACATTAGGCATGGAGTCAATTTTGATTCTAACCTAGGGTAAAACAAACTAGGATTTGCCTAGACATAAATGAAATAGGAAAATAGATAAACAAAATAGGGGAAAAAAACAAACCTAAGGAAATAAAAATTCCTAATGAGTTTGAATTATGCATAAGCACTTATTGAAAAACACAACTAATCTTATTATTTACAAAATTTAATATTTTTAGAACGAGTTCCTACCTTAAAATCAAGATTTGAGGTATATCCCATTAAATGGGATAGGCAGTTCTGCTCCATCAAGATTGGAGAGTTGGAATACATTTGCACCTTTGCACTGAGGAATGATATATGGACCAATTCATATTGCATCAAATTTGGTGTGCCTACCTGGTTTAGCTTTGTCAGTATCCCATTTAAGAAACATGTCTCCTTCATTGAAGCTCCTTGTAGATGCCTTTTTATAGAAAATCTTATTGGTTTATGCATAGTTTGCTTCTAAGACTTGCATTGATTATTGCCTGATTTATTCAAGTTCCATGGTCTCATCTAGCCTTACTGTCATTTCATCATCATTAATCAGGTCTAATTGGTGTTTGAGCTCTAGATATGGTAACTCAATTGATAGTGGTACTCATGCTTCTCTTCCATAAACCAACATGAAATGGGAATTACCAATGTCTCTTTTTGGAGTAATCATGTTAACCCAAAATGTTGATTTTAGTTTTTTTGTGTCATGTCCACTGGTTATCCTCCATCATTATTTTGATAATTCTAATGAGGTTCTTATTGGTTGACTCAACTAGGCCATTACCCTAGGGGTAATAATTTGAAGAATTACTCATGTACACATTATTCTTGACAACCCATTCACTTTCTTGAGTGCCTATAAATGCCTTATCATTATCTGATATGATGGTGTGAGGAATACCAAATCTTGAAACTATGTTTTCCATAAATTCTAGAATAGATGCCTCAGTAGCATCTTTTAGTGTAAATTCTTTAGTCCATCATGTGAATTAATATGTTGATGTGATAACCCATTTGTGTCCTATTCTTGATGATGGATTGATCATGCTAATGAAATCCAATCCCCATTGAGAAAATGGTTGATCCACTTGAATTGGTCTCAGAGGAACGATTTCTAGCCTTTGCTTACCGGTGAAGTAAGCACACTTTTCACAGTTCCTTACCCATTGGTGGGCACCTTTGAATTATTTATGATAATAGTATCCTCCTTTCAATATATTTATGTCCATATTACTTTTAGATAAATGTCCTCCTGATGGTCCATCATGAAACTATTTGATCACTTTGGGAAATTGACCATACTCAATTCATCTTAAAAAGACTCCATGCATATCTTTTTTAAATACTAGTTTAACAATAAGAACATATGGAATATATTGTAGTCATAAATGCCTTTTCTTTAACTACTAAAAGTCATAGGGATACTTTCTAGTCTATAGGAAATGAGTCATGTCTTGAATCCAATTATTGAAGAAAGGTGGATTGGCTTGCTAAAGTGTAGTTTGAGCATACACTATGTTAGATACTACATCAATAGTCTTGATGTTATCAGCTAGTTGTTCACACAATAATTTTCCTCTTACAAGATTCATGATTATGATATACACATCGTATTCCATGACCCTGGTAATACATCCTTCTCTTTTTTCATTTATCTCTCTACTCAACAGGAACTCTTTGATGCTCTGGTGGCTCACCATCCAATGTATTTTTGTTAGAGATCATATGTCTAAACTTATTCAAAGCTTTGATTACCACATATTCCTTCTCCAAAAAACTATAATTATCTTCATAATCTTTCAAATATTGGCTAAAGAAAGATATTGCTTACTCTAAATCTTCTTGATTATGCTAAGTCAAAATGGTTGAAATGCTTCCATCCCCTCCAAATGCATATAGAATAATGTATTTCTCATATTTTGGGTTGAACAAGGTAGGATCTTGGGAGATAGCTTTCTTTATGGCCTCAAAACTATATTTTCTCTATTGTGTCCGTCTGAAAAGAATTCCCTTCTTTAGCATTACAGTAAGGGGTTTTTCCACAGAGGCAAAGTTTGGGACAAATATCCTTACAAAGTTGATTTTCCCCAGAAAGATCTATATCCC
This sequence comes from Torreya grandis, assembly GCA_037957365.1. Classification (NCBI taxonomy): domain Eukaryota; kingdom Viridiplantae; phylum Streptophyta; class Pinopsida; order Cupressales; family Taxaceae; genus Torreya; species Torreya grandis. Next base: position 494,483 of record JARHVA010003594.1, on the reverse strand, counting down.
TTTATTGTGGCTTGGTAGTGTTAATTTAGATTGACACTAATTATTTTAGGGTCTATTGGAAGACATTTTGATAGTATGTGTCCTAGGAGATTCCCTTCGTGTATTGTGAACATGCACTTCATTGGGTTGAGGGAAACCCGAACTCTCTACACCTTTAAAAAATATTTCTAAGGTGGTCTAGATGTGTATCATCTTGCTTAAAATAGATATTTATATCATCAGATATAATAGAATCATTCTATTTATCATACCTTTGAATGCCATATCCATGGCTCTCTAAAATGTTACTCCTACATTTGTCAAACTAGATAACATCTTCATGTATACATATGTATCCAATTTGGTGGTGAAAGTCATTTTAAATTACTTTAATTCATGCACCATGATTTAATTATAACTAGAATAATCATCTAGAAGAGGGAATATTTTAGATCTTGATACTATCTACAATATTTGTTCCATAGGGGATAGAGGATAATGATCATTTAGTGATGCTTTGTTCAGGTCTCTAAACTCCATAAATAATCTGATTTCACCATTTTTCTTTCTTATAGAAACTAGATTTACTACCCAAGATGAGTGTTTGATAGGAAATATTATACTAATCTCTATTAGCTTAGAAAGGTCACTTTTCATTAGGGGTTCAATCTTTGGATTTATATGTCTATGTTTTTGCCTGACAAGCTTTGTATTTGGATCCAATTCTATAGTGTGTTGAGCTAAGCTTGGATCAACTCCTCTTAAATCATGATAACTCCAAGTGAATTTATCATCAAACTCTTGACATGATTAAACAAATTCTTATTTTTCATAAACATTACATACCTTACATGTCTTGAGAGACTTTCCTTTTGAAATGATGACTATTCAGAATATTCTTCATTAGCTTTAATGTTCATTTTCTCACCTTTCAACTAATCATTTGAATTGAAGATGTTCTCTAGCATGATGAGACCAGTAGGCAATTTATTTATTTTTATATGAATGATATGATCTTTATATTGGTCATGTTGTCTTAGCTAGTTCCTGTCTAAAATCTTAGCCTCTTCTCTTAGAAAATTAATAATATACTTATCATTGTTGAAGACTTGCCAATTAGTTGCATTGTTAGGGATATATGACCTTCCTATAAGCCTCACATGTTGGCTACTTTTATTATTTATTTCCATTGGTAGGTTTTATTGGGATCTTAACAAAGCCATGTGGTCATCATATTTATTTTGTGCCCTTGGTACCACTTGTATGCTCAAGGTGGTGAAGTATTCTAATAATTCCTAAACCCTATGTTTTTAAGACCATAGAAAATTGTTTTTAGTCATACTTCCCGATCTAACTTGGTGAAAAATAAGCTCACTATCACCAAATATCTATAAAAGGTTTATTTCTCTTTGTTTGACCAACTGAAGGCCTTGAATCAAGGCTTCATATTCATACACATTGTTTGTATATCTGAATTGAAGTTTGAATTAATATAACTAGCTTTATTTTTATGGGGACATCAATACAAGTCTTACACCTGCACCATTTCTACTTCTTGAGCCATCAAAAAATAATTTCCACATCCCTAGAAGATCTACTAGTTTGACTATCTTGTATGTGCTCTATAGTAGTGGTAGAGGTTTCACCTATAAAATATGGTAATCTTTTCAGGGTTGAGGTAGGTATATCATCATGTTGGGCCAATTGGGTTGTGTTATCTCCATTGAAAGCTAAGAAATTAAGATTTCTAGCCATTATGGGAGGTATAAAATTGATAAGAGTTACCAAAGGAGATGGAAATAGAATTGTAGAATATACCTTTGTCTAAGGGGTAACTAATTTTAATATCTTTTCAGATGGAAATGATAGTTCTAAAAATTCAGCCCTCTTACTTTTTGTAGATGATCTCATTTGTTTTTTTGGAATACGTGAACCTTGAAATTTTGAATTCATAAGCCAGTGGAGTTGCTAGGTGATTTTTTAATTTGCATGAATCTCATGCAATGATCATTGAAAATAGCACCAATTAGTTTGTATTTTTAGGTCCCACCATACAATCCAAAAACTATTATCACATAAGATTACACCTATCTTGATTTTATATCTTGTTGTGCAATTACTTAATGATACAATGGAAAAACCTCCAAAGTTATGGGAATTTGGTGAATTAAGGTTAATCTCTAGATAATATAGCTTCCTTTCACTAGATTTGATGCAATTGATAGAATACTAGTTTTATGGAAATTTCACTCTTTAGTGATTTTTGATCCTAATTAGGGTTTTGACTAAGAAAAGAGGTAAAATTTATGAAATTTGAAAGTGGTTATTGCACCAAATATTTTTAGTGGATTTTAAAGCTTGCTTGCTAAACACAATAGAGCAAAAAATTATATTGAATTTGTTTAAGTAAAAACTTATACAAATGGGAAATCAAAGGCACTATTTAGCTATCTTTCACAAAAGGGGAAAGGGTTCTTTATTTAAATAAAATAATAATTTTAGATGGGTAGAAATACCACAAATTAATTTCTTGTGACATAATAAAGAACAAAAACTTCCACAAATATTCAAATAGCTTGTACACATAGAGATGTCTAAAAACAATAAAGACAAATCTTTAATTTATTTCTTTCCAAAGGTTATAGGTTGTAGTAAATATATTCAAAATGCTAAAAATATAACTAGCAATAAAATGATAGATTATGCCATGCAGTCTACCCATTTTTATACAAAACATATCCTAGATGAGATGTAGTTATCAAAACTTAAATGCCCAATAAGAGAAACCATGCAGATCTAAAATCTTCATGTAAAAGGGGGAAAGTTATTTTATTTCTGGCATTCTTGACTAGTAAAATAGTTTTAAAAGTGACATGCAAAGATGGGCATGATACTTGGCACAACATGGTGTAGTATGTCATGGTTGAAACCTAGAGATCTCCATGTAATGCTCATCCATCTAGTAGTAGATAAAAATAGCTTCCTTGTTAGGTTGTGGAGCTAAAATCTTCACTGATGTAGACATGGAGGAGGTTGCATAAAGGTTGAGGAGTGTTACTATCACCGGTGTCAGTCAGGCCAACCGACGTCGGTAGGGTAGAGACAGGAAGCAACCGACGTCGGTCAGTATTCGGCCAGCGTCAGCGACCCCCAGGCAGACAGGGACTGGCGTCGGTCACCTGTGGTTCAAGTTGCGAGTATATTATGGGCAGCTAGTTGATGAACCAAGTGTTTGCATGTTTAGAGCTAATTTTAGACTGAGAGCTGTGGATCTAATTATTGTAATTAGGTGTCTAACTATTGTTTGGATGATATCTATATAATAGACTCATGGATTGTATTGTAAACGTGTGCTAGAGAGTAAGAGAGCAATATTATAAGCTCCTTCTGTGTGTGAGGTGAGCAATGGTGTGTTCCTCCTAGTGCCACAGTACCAAGTGTGGGTGTTGGATTGGAGAATCAGTAGGGTTCTTCATGTATGTATGATCTTGGTCATCAGGTGAGCATGGCTTCTATAGGAGATCTACATGGTAAGTAAGATCATTGATTTGCAAATGTATGTGTGTGCAAGGTCAAGGTTCACAGGTGTGCAGAACCAGGTTGATTTGTAGGTGTGCAAGATCAGATAAGACAACAACACAACAGAGAGCAGAATCAGGCAGGATCTACTTGGAGTACAATGTGTACTCAGATAGAGAAAGAGAGGAAGGCAAGGAAGATACTTCCATAAGTAAGGTCTATTGAGGTGCAGGTTGTTGCAGGTTTAGGGGAGATCTACTTGAAGTATGTTTGTGTACTTGTGGAGTGTGTGGAGCACTTGTGGAGTGCGTGGAGCACAGGTGTAAGATGAACACCAACTCAGTGTTTGAGTTGGGTGTTGGGACCTAAGAGAGAGAGATTTGAGGAGAGAATTACTGTTCACTTGAGGTGTGGGAAGCCTCTGAAGAGGTGGTGGAGAAGAAGTGGCATCTTCTTTATTGTATTCTTCTCTGTATGAGTATTAATACAAGTTGTGTATTGTCTCTCATATCTTGTGTTATTTTTGGATTCTAGTTACTTATTGATTCTGGTTATTTCCGCATATTAAGTTGCTTGTATTTGGTAATGAATTGTGTGCTTTCGGTATTCATATCCCAACACGTGGTATCAGAGCTAAGGTTGTAGGAAGCGGTTTTGTGTTTGGTTACAGGTCACTCTCAGGGGTTTCTGATTGAGTGGGAGTAGAGCAATGGCAGAAGAAAGTAAGCTAAGAATGGAGGAGTTGAAAAGCATAGATGGTCACTTATGGTCCTATGGAAAGAAAGAGCAGGTAAAAGAAGATTGTTGGTTGGTAGCAGATTAGCATGAAGGAACTGAAGATGCAGATGTAGCAGGGGTTATTGCACAGGATGCTTTGGGAGGTTTCTTGGATAAAGTTGAATCTTGGATAACATATTCTGTTGCCTCTTTCCATGCAGCCCCAGGGAGAGGAGCTGGTGAGCCTTGCCAAAGAATTGGCAAAGGGGAAGTGAAGCTGAAATAGCAGGCGGCCAACACATGGGTGTTGAAGGAGGTCATGCAGGTCTTAGGTCTAGAGATGTGGCTAATTTCTTCAAAAAATTTGGGTGATGAGAGATGCATAAGAACTCTCACAGTGGATGCACTTGAATTAGCTGGTGGTAAGAAAATAGGTACTCTTTATCTACTTGTTTATATTATTGATTCTTCTTTTGTTGTGGAAACGTGGCTTCGTAGGCTTGGTCACATGAGCAGGAAGGAGATGCATGTTCTTAAGAAGAAGACAGATATATTTGATAGGCTTAAGAACTAGAAAGCCTTGGTGTTCTTGGAGGAGATGGTGGATAGAGACCAGTGGATGGGCTAGATACTTCTGAGCAGGGCAGTTTGGACATGGGACTTGATTCAAATGAGATCACAGGTAAAAAGTCATCACTTACAGGAAAACACAGGTACCAGCGTCGGTAGGAAAACTGACATCAGTAGGAGGTAAGACCGACGTCAGTCATGAGGACTGACGTCAGTAGTAGAGGACACTGATGTCGGTAGGGTTGGTAGTCAGGACAGGCGCAGGAACCGATGTCGATCGGATGTAGACTGTGTGGTGACTGAGGTCGGTCATTGTAACAGATTTTGGGTGGACAACAAGATGTCAAGGAGTCTCAAATGCCCATACAGAGGATTGAAGATGTAAGTAAGCCTCAAATTCATTGTTCCTCTTCTTTATACTTGTTGCTGATTGCAAAGCAGGAAGGATCCAGGAAATAGTGGGAGCATGGCAAGTATATGATGCAGAACCAAGCAAAGATTTGGTAGGGTTGCCAGTAGGTATGAAAACATAGAGATAAATGGATACTTTAGTTGAAGAATAGAGAGAATGGACATGTGAGATAGAAGGCCACACATATGGTCTTGAAGAAGCTGTAGGACAGTGGTACATGTTTTGACAGGTGGATGACAAAGCATGACTTTAGTCAATGTCAGGGTAACTACTGTGGTTTGTCTTACCAGGGGGATGATGGTCATGACATTATTCTGTTACTGTATGTGGATGGTATGTTTGCTAGCAGGTTTGTACATATAAGGTTTTGCTAAGCTAAGGGTAAGATTAGTTCAGTGGTTTGATATAAAGAATTTGGAGCAGCAAAATTCTTTGGCATGGGGGACATGAGAGATCACAGGCTGATTTTGTTTCCAGTGGGAGCTGATGTGAATCAGGTGTTGGCGAGGTTCATTATGCAGGATGTGGAATTGGAGCACACTAAGAGCTAGACAGTTCAGTGTCTAAAATCACATGAGGTCTAATATAGACCTAAGTTTGCCCAAGCAGTGGGTGTTGTCAAAGAGTTAGAAGCCAATTCTGAGAAGTGGATTCTCAGGGATGTGAGAAGGACCAGTAGTAGGGATTCATGCTATTCAGGGTCAGGACTTCACTACATGGGTTTGTAGGTTTGGATGCGGTAGGGTACTCAGATGACAGGAGGTACACCATAGTGTGTGTGGTGGGTGGTCTTCAGGATTCATCTTGAAGAGGGATACAAGCCAAGAAATAGATTAGATGGGGTACAGGTATAGGTAAAGTGCAGCTGTTTATCTCCAAGTGGGAGATTTTTAGGTTGTGGAGCTAAAAGCTTCACTGATGTAGACATGGAGGAGGTTGCATAAGGGTTGCAGAGTGTTACTGTCACTGGCGTCGGTCAAGCCAACCGACGTCGGTAGGGTAGAGACAGGAAGCAACCGATGTCGGTCAGTAGTCGGCTGGCATCGGTGACCCCTAGGTAGATAGGGACCAGCGTCAGTCACCTGTGGTTTGAGCTGCGAGTATATTATGGGTAGTTAGTTGACGAACCAAGTGTTTTCGTGTTTAGAGCTAATTTTAGACTGAAAGCTGCGGATCTAATTATTGTAATTAGGTGTCTAATTATTGTTTGGATGAGATCTATATAATAGACTCATGGATTGTATTGTAAACATGTGATAAAGAGTAAGAGAGCAATATTATAAGCTCCTTCTGTGTGTGAGGTGAGCAATGGTGTGTTCCTCCTAGTGCCACAGTACCAAGTGTGGGTGCTGGATTGGAGAATCAGCAGGGTTCTTCATGTATGTATGATCTTGGTCATCAGGTGAGCATGGCTTCTATAGGAGATATACATGGTAAGTAAGATCATTGATTTGTAGATGTATGTGTGTGCAAGGTCAAGGTTCACAGGTGTGTAGAACTAGGTTGATTTGCAGGTGTGCAAGATCAGATAGGACAACAACATAATAGGGAGCAAAATCAAGCAGGATCTACTTGGAGTACAGTGTGTACTCAGATAGAGCAAGAGAGGAAGGCAAGGAAGATACTTCCATAAGTAAGGTCTATTGAGGTGCAGGTTGTTGTAGGTTTAGGGGAGATCTACTTGAATTATGTTTGTGTACTTGTGGAGTGCGTGGAGCACTTGTGGAGTGCGTGGAGCACAGGTGTAAGGTGAACACCAACTCAGTGTTTGAGTTGGGTGTTGGGACCTAAGAGAAAGAGATTTGAGGAGAGAATTACTATTCACTTGAGGTGTGGGAAGCCTCTAAAGAGGTGGTGGAGAAGAAGTGGCATCTTCTTTATTGTATTCTTTTCTGTATGAGTATTAATACAAGTTGTGTATTGTCATATCTTGTGTTATTTCTAGATTCTAGTTACTTGTTGATTCTGGTTATTTCCGCATATTAAGTTGCTTGTATTTGGTAATCAATTGTGTGCTTCCGGTATTCATATCCCAACATTCCTCATGTATATGGGCAACACCCAAAATGGAACTTGACTTTGAAAAAGATAACATTAAAATAAATCCAAGTTACTTTCATGAAAAACCTTAAATTTTAAAAATCAAGTGAGACTTTTATAACTTTTTAAGTCCTTATCACTTTGCCAAAATGAACCATGCAATTTGAAATTCATGCTTTTACACTTTTTAGCAATTCATACTTGTTAAAAAGGAAAGCGTAATTTGCACTTGTGTTTTTAGCAACTTCACATTATCAAAATATAAAGTGTAAAATATGTTTTCTCTTTCTCAAAAAGAGTTATAAAAAATATAATTGTACCTTTACAATGAAATTACAACTTAAAATATTTTGGAAATGAAAATACAACATATGAAAGTATCTCAATAGAAAGAAATTTAATAAATTTCTTAAATTTCTTTAGCCTTTTTGTCATTCTTAGCCTACAGTTTTTAACATATGTGTCAAAGGCCTTGAAATTCTCATGTATTCATTCTAGATATATCCCATAAGATTAGATATTAGATGATACATGGTATAATTAAACATCAAATAATTCTCTTCTAAAAGTATTTACTCCCTACATTTCCATTCTCATTTTATCAATTTCTCTTTCATACCTAAGGAAACGGTGGATAGAACTCAAGGTGAAGACTATGTCCTTTGTAGATTCATTTTCATCTACCTCTTTGAATTAATTCTAGACCTCTTCTACCTAAAGGAGATTTTTTGCATCACCTATTGATTGGTATGACATTGTGTTCATATTCTATTTAATATTGTATAATACATCAATCACCTTATCATAAGCCTCCTTCATTTGGTCAATAGATTCTTAAAGTATCCTTATCCAAAATTAAGTACCCCTATGTAGTTCCTCATGCTCAACATCATTATATAATATCTTCTCATCAATGAGGGTACTCATACCAATTGATTTTATACCTATCAATTTGGGATAATATATTTTCAAGGTCTGAGTCTCTCCTTCATATTGATTAACTTGATCTTTTAGGGTATTCTTTATTTCTTTGATTACTTCATAGTAATCCATTATTGTTGTAAGAATCTTCTTGCCCTTGGTAATCAGCTTTTCATACCATTCTTTTTTAGCCCTTCCCATGTGATAAATATCTCATACAAAATCAATTGTAGCTTGATTTAGACTCTGATTGATTGGTTTCACTGATTGTGGTTGTTATGATGATTCATTAGGTTGTATAAATTGGTTCAATGCTTCTATAAGATGATATACTTTTCTCTTCAACTCATCCTTGGTGGATTTGTCATGATCAATTCTCTAGAAGAGCAAGTTTATACTAGTTTGCATAGCATGCTTGAGCCCTTATCTTATCTACCAACCAAGGTGTATCTAATAAATCTGATAATCCCTCACCACAATATTTTCTATTGATTTTTCCAGTGGGGGGGACTACAATTTCAACATACCTCTCCCCATTATCATTATTGAATATCTTAGAGAGGGTCCTAGGAGTGGGTATAGAATTTTTTTGACCTATGACATGCTAAATTATAATGTGTTGGGATTAATCATTCATTTACTCTTCTTCCCCACTAATTGGGATAACTAACTAGGGTAGCCACTGATTTCTTAGAAACTATGATCATGGAATCAGTAGCTGATGTTACTACACTAGCAAATATTGTGACCATAAAAGAATCTTGGGAAGATGATGCCATTGGTTACTTAGGAGGTGCTTATGAAATCTCACTCTAATCAATTGGTTGTAAATCAATATTTATAAGAAGTATCTCTGTCTCTCCAATCTCAACTAAAGGTGTAGTTTAAATAGTGTAAGTGGGAGGAATGGAGGTAATGGAAGTAGTTGTGTCTATTGGGTGAATAGAAGATAGAATAGACACAAGGATTTTGAATATGGAAATAGGTGGGAGAGTGAAATCCAAAGCATTTAATGAATAAATCAAGTGCATAGGACCACTCAAGGTTGGTGATGTAAATATAGTGGGTAGAGATGAGGGGGAAACAATACTTGTCCTAGGATTTAGGATGGCTTTTGGAATCAAAGTCAGGATAAAATATTATGTTGTAATATACTATGGAGTGTTGTTTAGAATTAATGGTGATGAAATCAAAGGAAATATAAATGGAATGGAAAGTGGGATCGGATCAAAATTGGAAGGTGATGTTGGAGGAAGTGAAAATGGAGTGGAAACTTGAGATTCCACTGATGGGGAACCCTGAGTGTCCACTTGACTCACTTGTACTTCTTGTGCTTAGCTTACTAAAATGGGTAATATGGGTGGAATTTTAGGTGAAGTGGAATATATATATGTAGGGTGAGTGGAAAAAAGTGGAGGAGTTGACACTAGAGGTAGAGGTGCTAAAAATTGAGGTGAAATTGGAACTTGAGATGTTGAAGGATTAGAGATAGCTAGTGGAGGTGTTGGAAACTCTAATGTTGGAGGAATAGAAATAAATGGTGGAGGTGTTGAAACCTCTTCTATAATGTTAGTAGGAGAAGGTGGAAAAATGTAAATTTTAGTCAAAGATATGGTATCTAAATATTTAGAACCCTATGTTGTTATTGTATCTTCAGATGAAAGATCGATTGGTTCTTTCATAGCTTCTCCCTATCTATTTGATTCTCCTTTCTTTACCTTAGTATTTGTCTTCTTCTTCTTCTTTGTCTCCTCTAATTATTATCTTGGGACCTCTTATAATGGAGTTATCCCATACACTTTAAGTTTTAAGAGCTTTTATCTAATCCCAATTGTTTCTATTATGACTTACACTCCCTTACTCCTCAGCCAATTTATAGTTCTATTAATTACATGGGTTATTCTATCAAATAGAGAGAAAGACTCTATATATAACCACCTAATTGGTTGTAAAGGTCTATCAATGATCTATGTCAAATCTATTGGGTCTACCACTAATCCCTCATCCATTAATTCATCAGGTATTGGTGCTAGATCATAATCTTTTATTTGTTTCACAGACATCCTAGAATAATCCCTCATCTTGACTCTCTCTTGATCTTCACAGTCTTCCCAATAATATTCATAATACATCACATGTCCATATGTTTCAACTTTCAATGCATTGGTTATTTTTACATATGGATCAAAATATGGTTTGGAATCTAAAGTCTTTAGTGTCAATTAGCACATCTCAACCTCTACACATTTAGCCTTCAAGAGGGATTGGCATGTGTACTGACCAATGGGAATTGGGAAATGTATCCTTATCTTGTGCCTATCAAATATGATTTTATGCATCTCTAAAAGTTTAACCAATTCCAATAATTCCCATCTATCATTAACATATTATGGAAGTGTATATGGAAAACCACTAAATCCAACTGCCCTAATGTAGGAATAGGTGGGGAGTTGTATGAAGAATGAACACCATTTATTTATCTCATCCTTTTTATGCTTTGGATAATCTGGTGATCCTAATATCCTTATCAAACATGATAATTATTCTATATATGAAGGCATAATTAAATCTTCTAAATTATTGTCTACTAGCCTACTATGTGAGATCAGGGAAGTTATTGTATACTTTTATTATCTCCTTAAGAACTATGTTGAGGCATGGGAGCAATATCCCTTTGGCCAAAATGTATACAATATAGGATGTCATATAGAACTTGCCAATTGTTTATACCTCCATCAATTATTTATGGAGTGTGTCACTTATTAAGTAGGACCAATGAATGTATTCTTTATTTTGATGGATGACCTAGATATACTAGTACATCCATTCTTGAAAACACTTGGTGTCAAGATTGCTAGTGACCCTTTTCAATAGTATATTAGCATCCCTTCATCAATAAAATTAGGCCTATACATGGTCTTTGGTAACCTGGTAGAGGAATGTTTGGGGGACATCAATGAGTGTTTATTGATTATTTTTTGACAACCTTCTCATTATTTCCCATAGAATTATGTAAACATTTGTAGATTTATATCCAAATAACTTTGAAATTCATGGATTACATACACTGAGTTGATGAAGTTGGGGTCTAGATTTAGAATATTTTCCACTTTTTCATTATAGACCTCTCTTCTATCATGATCATAGTGTTAGGCCATTATGAGAGCCAACTCAAGGCTTTGAACTAACAATGGGAAGTTTTTAGCTTATGGAAGGCTAGAGTTATAGATACACTGGATCTAGTCATTCATAAATTTTACACCTATCCTAGCCAAAATGTCTCCTAGGTTAGTATGGGCTAAATCCATATATATGATGTTTGCAATATTAAACTCCATACTAGGAGTCACTCCAAGGCCTTTAGATTTTAAATTCATTTCTGTTGTCACTTATATTTTCACCCTTTGAGGAGATACCTAACTCTCCTTATCCAAGCAGCACAATGGAAACATATAACTTGTGTGGGTAAACATCTTTGGAAGATGAATCTCTAGAAGGGCTAGTTCCCTTGATGCATTCTTTGAAACACTTTCTTATCTATCAACTTTGCATGCAAAGGGTTAAGAAGACAAACTAAGAAACTAAAAGGTGATGTGCCAATATTTAATTTCCTCCCATTGATTTAAATTATACTAGTTAGAGTAAAACAAATCTTTCTTCACATAAAACTCATAACAGAAGACAAATTGTTACATCAATGTTTCATATGCTAGGTTCAAAAGGTATTTTGATAATTAGGAGGGTAATGAATTGTTACTTAAGAGGACATATTCATGAACCACTTGTAAAACACTTATACACTTAAAAGAGAACACTAAAAAAGACATGTAACAATTACTCTTTTGCATATTAAATTTATCCTAATCTAAACCATCCATTCAAATACCTTTATAATTTTGAGGTACCACTTGTAGGTGATCATGAGCATGCACAACAGGAAGTGTAGAGTTATGGGTAGTATGTATGAATGGAAAGGTTTATAACACTTATGTGACTTCATCAAGAATATTGATTCACTTTTAAAAATACTAAGAGGTTTAAACACACATTAACTTTTCCACCTCTCGGTATGACATCAACAAAGGCCTTATAGGTGTACAATAGGTTGTTATATAGGCATGACATGGAATGGAGCAACAACATGTTGGTGAATGGCCTCAAAACCACTAAAATTCATTTCCAGACTTTAATTTCATTATTTCAACCAATTAAACCTTGAAAAAATTTCCAACACATCTTCTCCAACATGAAAACCACTTGCATGCATCTGGAATAAAGTAGGCAAAGCTCTCAGAATGACTGATTAGTGTCATGAGTGAACTTGTAACCATAATTTTCTCTTAATAAATAATAAAAATTAACTCTATTTAGATATTAATGACTTGAACCAACTGATATAACATGATTAAAACTTCATGAAAAATATGTACAAGCTCATACATGTGATTGTGAGTGAAATTGAGCAAAAGGTTAACTGTGAGAAGAGGTATGGTTGCAAGATGCACAGGGCATGATATAGTGAAACTAAAACACATAAGGAGGTGAATATATGGCTTTGAGACCTATTAAAAACCATATCCAATCTACGTGAGACCTCTATAGGAATCCAACATTTTGTAAACAAGAGGAACTTTGACTAAGACTACACATGGTGGCACTTTCCTACAACATGGACTAATATGCTAATCAAAACACCATGAAACATGAAAATAAGTGTGGATATCATCTAAGAAGTTATATAACATATTTTTTAGTCAACATCACCAATTTTTTCATTCATATTTGACCAAAATGGAGCAAAACCTATAGGGTGCATGAAATAGCTAGTAGAAAAGTATAGTCAACTTCTAAAGGATGAGTCATAAATCATAGTTAATAAATCCTTGAAATACTTCTATGGTAATTAAGTTATTTTATTTTAATATCACCTAAAAAAATCATTTGCTCTAAAACATCTTCAGTTAATCATACTAAGCACAAACTTAAAGGTTACTTATGTATGTCTTGGAAAGCAAAGAAGGATCATAACGGTTTTGGCTTAAAAATGGCACTTCCAAATCATGTAAAACATTTATATGAGTTTAAAGAATATGCATATTCCCTACATGATCTTCTTCCATGTGTCACCTTCCCCCATGGGTAGTACAAATGACAATTACACCCTTTTTCAATTGGTTTCTTGAATTTTAGTAAAACAACCTTCAATATTATGATTTAGCTAACATACCTAATAGGTAAAATGAATTTTTGGATTATTTAAAGTAAAAAATGAAACCTAGGTACCTTGGGAACCATGCCACTTGCATTAATGACCCCTAAAAGCCCACTAAGTGACCCAAAATGACAAATAAACCTATTAGACCATGACTAAGGATAAAAATGCATTATATAACATAAAATAAACTATAATAAATCCTATGACAAATAAATAGACCCCTAAATATCTGAAAAACTAATTTTTCATCTATAGGGGTCCAAATTTGACATAAAAGTCAGATTTGGTCAACAAAATGGTAACTCATAGGGGTAGTATGCTTGTTATACTAAAGACTAGTAGCCTTATCAATCCATGTTATATGAATTCAATGAAATATTAAATACAACTAGAAAATAATTTCCTAAAACACAAAAAAATAACCATAACATACCAAGCAAACACAAAACAAAGCAAGACACTAATAAGACTCACACATGTGCATAAGCACTTAGGTAAAAAAAAGGAAAACAACAAATATGGACAAGGTGAGAGGAGAAACTTAGTATAAATGTTTGAGATATATCCCATTGACTAGGATATGAAGCTCCTTTCCATCCAACTTTGAGATTTGGAAAGCACTATGTTGCTTGCAATGGGTGATAACATCAGGGCCACTCCACAAAGCATCAAACTTTATATGTTTTCTAGGCTTATCCTTATCTTCATCCCATTTTAGAATAATATCTCCCTCTTGGAAGCTTCTTTTCATGGATTTATTTTCAAATTATCTCTTTGTTTGATATTGATGATCCTTCATAGTTCTCATAGCTTAATCTCTTATTTCATCAAGTTCTATCAACTCACACAACCTTTCATGTTTTCATTTTTCATCAACTCCAACTAATAAGCAAGAACCAAGGCTGGTATCTCAAGTGAAATAGGTATTCTATCTTCTCTTCCATAAATAAGTGTATATGGTGAGTTTCCAATGGCCCTTTTTGGGGTGATCATATCATCCCAAAGAGTTGTCTTCAATTTTGAATGCCAAGTCCTTTGGTTTTCCTCCATTATCCTCTTTATGATCCTGATTATATTCTTATTGGTAGACTCATCTAGTCCATTTACTTATGGATAATAGTTGGAGGAAGTACTAAGATAAATTCCATGTTTCAAAGCCCACTCACTTGTCTTCATTTTAAGGAAACCTAATGCATTGTCTGAAATTATTATTAAAGGATACCCAAACCTTATCACTATGCCTTCATAAAAGTATATAACTAAACTTTAATTTCATTCCTTAATATAAATAGCCTCCACTCATTTTGTAAAGAAATCTATAGTAGTCAACACCCACTTGTGACCAACACTAAAAGGTGGATTGATTAGGCCTATGAAATTTAGATGTTGTTGCATAAAAGGTTGGTCAACTTGTATTGGATGAAGAGGAAAGGTTGAAATATTCTATTACCATAAAATATATCACATTTTAGACATTTCCTTACCCAATCATGGGTGTCTTTGAAAAAACTAGGCCAAAAATACCTAGATCTCATAATCTTAGCAGTTGTGGTTCTTGGAGCAAAGTGACGACCAGCTGGTCCATCATGACATTCAATCAATATTTTCTCAAATTAATTTGATTCAAAACATCTCAATAGCACACCTGATAATTCCTTTTTAAATAACACTCCATCAACAAGTACATAAGGAATAGATTGTGATATGATGTACCTTCTTCAAGCTCTATCTAGGCCTTATGGATACTCACCGATTTAAAGAAAATGCATCATTTTTTATGTCAAACTCCTTATTTATTAAGATGTATCTATCATAGGTTCATCATGAAGTGATAAAAAATATCCTTTTTTTCCTTAAAATTTGAAGCAAGGTTCTCACATAACCCCTTTCCTTTCACTAGCTTGGTTGTCTTATTTTTTACATCATACTTCATCACTTTTATGATCCAACCAGCCATTTTGTCATTCAAATATCTACTCAAAAGGAAGTCTTTGACACTAGGATGAGGTACAAATATGTTAATATTTTTATTAAATAACATATGCCTAAACTTATTTAGACTTCTATAAATTGAAAGTACTTACTTCTATACATAGATGTATCTTACCTCATAACCTTCCAAACCTTGACTAAAGAAGGCAATAGGATGCTCCAAGTTTTCTTCATTTGATTGACTAAGCATGGAAAAGATTAATTATTCATTTAAAAAGGTATATAATTTTAAATATTTTGAGAAAATAAGACTTGAAAGAGTTGGGGCTTGAGCAATAGCTTGTTTGATCTCTTAAAAACTCTCTTTCCTTCTCCTTGTCCAAGTAAACACTTTATCTTTCCTTAGTATGGAGGTTAAAGGCTTGAATAAATTAGTAAAATCAATAATAAACCTCCTTATAAAATTTATTTTTAAAAATAAACTTTTTAAACCTTTCTTATGTTTGGGCAAAGTCAATGCCAAAATTTCACTCATCCTTTCAAGATATATGGATAGGCCCTTCTTTGAGACAATGTGTCCTACAAGTTTGCATTAATGGACAAAAAACACACACTTATTTGGGTTAAGAGAGATTAAAAACTCTCTACATATCTCAAAAATCTTCCTAAGGTGAGTCAAATGATCCTTTGCATCCTTAGAAAAAATTGTGATATCATGAAGATACACCAACACTATATCATTTATTAGTCCTTGAAATGCCATATCCATTACATGTTGAAATGTCACACCAGCATTAGACAATCCAAAATTCACTTTATTATAATCATGTGTACCCCATTTAGTATTAAATTTTATCTTATATTGGTCACTTTCCTTTACCAAAATTTGATTAATTCCAAAATAGCCATCAATGAGAGAAAACCTTTCACTACCTACCACAACTTGAAAAATCTATTCCATGGAAGATAGAGGATAATGGTTCTTCAAGGAAACTATATTAAAGTCCAAAAAATCAATACATAACCTGATTTACCCATTCTTCTTCCTTACAAGGACTAATTTTGCCAACCAAGATGAATGCTTAATAGGAAAAATGATCTTGGACTCAATCAACTTTGTAATATCCTTTCTCATAAAAGGTTCAATCTTAGGATTGATTGGCCTTTATCTTTACTTGATAGGCTTAGAATTCTCATATATATATATATATATATATATATATATATATATATATATATATATATATATATATATATATATATATACTGTATGTTGAGATAATTTTGGATCAAAACCCTTTAAATCACTATATTTCCATGCAAAGACATCAGAAAATTCCTTGCATAACTCAATGAAAGAGTGTTTCTCTTCACTAGTACATACATTCCCAAGAGCAAGAAACTTATCCTTGAATATTTGTAATCTCTCATAGTTTTATTTCCTAGTATACATGCTTACCTTTTCCTTCTTCAACTAATCATCATCATTGAATATACTCTCAAGTGTGACTAAGCCTTTAAGGAGCTTATTTATCTTCAATTATACAATCTTCCCTCCATATTGTTATTGTAGTTTGGACTAATTCTTTGAATAAAACATGTCCTCCTATTGTATAAAAAGATTTTTTTGTTTATCACTATCAAACACTTTCCAATTAGTGACATTATTAGGTATAGAGGTCCTTACAATCACCTTTAGATGTGGTTGGTTCTTATCTTCTCTTATTCCTTTTGGAACATCAAAATGAGCTCCAATTATTGTCAACCTATCAGCATGTTTGTTGTCTTCTCTTGGGATATATTGGATGTTGAAGGTTTGGAAATATTCCACAAATTCCCACACTCTATTATTATAGGACTTAATAAAAGATTTCTTATTCATAGTTTAGCCCCTTACATGATTCACAACTAACTCACTATCACCATACACTTGTAACTCTTTCACACCTCTTTTCCTATCCCACTCAAGTCCATGAATGAGGGCCTCATATTTTATCACATTAAAAGTAAATATGAAGTGAAATATGAAATTATATTAGTAACTTTACTTGGATGGAGAAAGTAACATTATTCCACCACCTGCTCCAACCTTGCTTCTAGATCCATAAAAAAATAGCTGCCATAAACCATCCATGTTTTCACTTGGATTCATCAAGTTTGGCATGAAAGAGTCTTTCTCATGAATTAAATACACTCCAAGACCATCTTATTTTATGAATTTGTAAGGATAATATTCATAGTGCTCAATTCCCCATTCATCTAAATACATATCTAAAAATCCCTCAAGAGAATATGTTAGAGATTGATCTATGTGAAATTATTCCTCATCAAGAATAGCGCAATTGACATTTGGAACTTTAGGCATGTAGGGATCTAAATTATTGTGAAAAATATGTTATGATTATATCTTTACCCTAGTACCATATCTTATTTTGAAAACCATATATGACCAATTTGTTTCCAAGTATCAACCTATCTTGTCTATAAACTCTCTTGACAAATAAAGAGAAAAGTATGGAGGTAAATCTACCACAACCACATCATAAGTGATGGATAAATTAGTAAAAGCATGTAAATTAAAATTAAAATATTTAACCATTCCCAAGGTCTTTATTGGTGATCCATCCAACTAATGAACTCCTTTAGCCATTGGTTCATACTTGAGGCCTAAGTTATCCACTATTGCCTTAAGTATTATTAAAGTATTATCCCAACTATCTATGATGAAATTATTAACCAAAAAATCACAAATTATCAAAGATAGATAAAAATGAGGAGTCTTATAAGTCTTATTTACTTTTCCATTAATGGGATAAGTTCTATTCACCAAGATAACATTTTCATTCTTAGTTGATCTAACTTGTTTACCTAGCCTAAATAATTCTTTTTGAAGCATATATTTTTGTCCCAATATTACCAATGAATCCCAAAATTAAATATTCATTTGTAACTTCTTCATCTAATCCACAAAATATATACAAGGATTGCTCCCCTTAAGAGTCTCTTTTGAAGCACTAGTACCTTGTGGTGTAGCTTGTGAAGGTGGATGCGTAGGAGTTGGCCTTACATTCTAAAACATCTAATTTTTTTACACCTTAAGAGTTTAGTTATACCCAAAAACCATTGGAGATGATGTAGGAGTCAAAATATGTCCTTGATTATCCCCTTGTGTCTCTTCAACAACCTTCTTTTTAGACCTAGTGTTAGCGGATACACTAGCATTCACATTACTTGAATTTCCCAAATGATTGATGGAACAAAACTTTCCCTCCAAATGATTTATAAGAGTAGAATAAAATTATTTATATCAATTTTCCATTCCAATTTGCATTACATTTTTCATTATCACCTCAAAAGTGGAAAATTGAGGTGTTTGACTACCTTGAATTGTCATGGCTTGATTATGCATTTCATTGGCATATGCAACTTGGTCTTGATTTTGGTCATTGGAATGATATCATGGTTGTTATTGAAATTATTTATTTTGAGTGGGAACAAGAGATTTATAAGATGATGGGGAATTATAATTGTAACTTTGGTAAGGTCCATCTTGAGTGATTTGACCTTGTAATTGAGCATTACCTTGAAAAGGAGGCTTATTTATTTTCCCAAAATGATTGTAGGATTGGTAAGGTCTGTAATTTTGAGATTTATACCTTTTGAGAGAAAATAATTCATTATTAACACTTTAAATCAATCTCTTGACTTCATGTATCTCATTGGTAGGGACAAAGGAAAACTTTTCTTGACTATTAGGCAAAGGAACCAAGGCAAGAAATGAAACTTGAATAGGAGGTTGCAAATCAAGGAACAATGTCATTGGTGGTCTAGGAGAAATATTCCCTACTTGAACAAGGAAATTATTAGCATCAATGTATATCTAATAGGAAGCATGTAGTGTATTCCCACCCATGGATTGAATCATCGTGGATATATCACTATTAAATGCTTTTAAATAGTACAAGAAGGCATAATTTGGGGTAGGTCTCACAAGGGTTGGGATCCCATCACATGTCTTTTGAAATATAGTATTAAAATCTTGCATAATATCTTGATTATACCTCTTGATAGTGGTCAATTGCTCAGCTAGTGATATATAATCACTCTTCTCTCCAAAACTCTTAGATAATAGATCTCCTAGTTCATCCCATAAAGTAGTGGAAGTCCCATACCAATATAAAGCTTTCCATTTGAAATAATATGCCAATAACCTAATGGTTACATTATTTTGAGTTATATTATGGATGTTATAGAATTTTTTCATGTTCCTAAAATGCTTAATGGGAGTGATAATTACTTATCCACTATAATATTTTTGGAACACTTTTAAGGGTTACTCCAGGAATTTGGTTATATTGAGAAATATTCAAAGGAGATGATCTAGTGAAAGATACAAAATGAAAAGGCCTAGCCATATTAGAATTTAGCTTATGTGTATTAGGGGTTGAGCCTAGCAAAAAATTGGACGTCTTAAAAACTACTTCTCTTGAATAAGGATGAGTACTCACATATCTTAACCTCTTGACAAAATAAATAGGCAATTCTCTAAACTCAAAAGGTATTTCTTTAGAAATAGACCTAGTGGTTACCTTTGGCATGGAAATTAAGGATTGATCAACAACCAAAGAGTTTAAAACTTAGTGGAGTCACCAGGTACTAAATGTAGATGTTTTTGTAGCTGTAAATATGCCAAGACTATCACCAATCTTGGACAATATTCTATAACTTAAAGTCCCATTGGACATGCCAAAAACTATTGTCACTTATATTTTCACACTTTGAGTAGATGCTTAGATATCCTCATCTAAGTGGCACAATGGAAACATCTCACTTGCTATGGATAAAAAAATTTGTAAGATGAATCTCTAGAAGGGCTAGTTCCCTTGATGCACTCTTTGAAACACTTTCTTATCTATCAAGTTTGTATGAAAATGGATAAGAGGAAAAACTAAGAAACTAAAAGGTGATGTAGCAATATAAATTTCCTCCTATTGATTGAAATTATATTACTTAGAGAAAAACAAAGCTTTTTTCACACAAAACTCACAACACAAGACAAATTGCTGCATCAATGTTTCATATGCTAGGTTCAAAAGGTATTTGTATACTTATGATGGTAATGAATGATTAATTGATAGAATAAATTCATAAAACACTTATACAGTTAAAAGAGAAAACTAACAAAGACCTTTAAAAATTACTCTTCTGCACATTTGGTGAACAATCAAGGATAACATGCTAGAAAAGATCATCTTCTACTAGGTAAGACCAACAAGATTATAAAAAAAACTCAATTATACAACATGTAAGTAGGAAAATTCACTTATTTAATTTATTCAAGATACATTCAAGTACAAAATTAGCCAGGGTCTCACCATCAACCAATGGAGGTTGCTCAAGAGAGCTAAAAAGGTCAATATTTATAGCATTTTGAAACTAAGGTGAGATAAGGGAAGTCCAAAGGTCACTTTTACATATATAAAGATGATAAAATATGTTATATTTTCATGATAAATATATGTGAAATGAACCATGCAATGTTAGGAGGTCTAAATGTCTATACAAGTAATGAAACTTATGAAAACTGGCATGAAACTCCTCATTCTAGTTCAAAACATTGCATTCATTATTTGAACCTATTTGAACATTTAATAAATAATTATGTATAGGTATAATTATTTTTATGGGAGGGAAGGCTTTCATACATGCCTCTCCATGCATTGTTTGTAGTCTTACTCATCTAGAATCTCCTAGAAGGAATCCATCACTACTTGTAGTCTAAAAAAATCTTATTTTTTGTCACCCCTCACACTTGGCCTGAAAATTATAATAATTTTTTCATGAGAGGGAGTGGATGAAACTTTTAAATACTCTCCATGGACTTAGACTACTTAGGTGCACCTTAAATGGACATCCACTTGAGTTTTTCACACTTCTCACCCTTATCTTCATTATCCCAATTTTGATTGGCTAAGATGAGAGCTATGGTTTGGAAACTTAGGAGTTTTTTATAATCATAAAATGACCATATGGAGTTATATTAATTCAATATCTTCATCCCAAACTTGATTTCATCTTTAGACCTCTTCTAGAATTTGTAAAACACATACATGGTCAAAAATACCCTATTTTCACCTTGTACATACAATTCCATACAACTCAAAAGTATGGGAGGGAACATAAGTGATTCCTATAGAATTTAAAATATATTTCATTATCAAAATATTTCATATGGATATCTCTCTAATCTTGTTTTCTCCATCAGGTCTTGCCTGAGGGTTTAGTAGGGTTTTAGGCAGTTTTTATCCTTAAGCTTTGTTCATAAAACCCTAGCATTAGAATTTCCAAAAAAATCCATAAAAATGGTGCTAAAGAACTCTAATAACATCCCCAAACTCCTTTTTCATCCATTCACAACGTTAGATAAGATATGAGCATTTGAAAATACTCTATTGAGATTATTTTCACAATTTTAGGGAAAGTTTTCTAAACTCAGTCTCTTGTCCTCTTCAACATGGTTACACCTCATTTTATCTACTTGATAATTCAAATAGGTATGCCTAAGGCTGTTAAAAATGTTAGGTTTTGAAGAGGGACTGTATCCTACTCTAAACCATCCATTCAAAGACCTTTAAAATTTTGAGGTACCACATGTAGGTGGTCATGAGCATGCACAGGTAGCAAGTGTAGAGTTATGGGAAGTATGTATGAATGGAAAAGTTTGTCTCACTTATGTGCCTTCATAAATCATACTAATTCACATTTAACAATACTAAGAGTTTGGAACACACATCAACCTTTCCACCCCTTAGTATGATGTCAACAAAGGCCTTATAGGTGTGAATTGGGTTGTTATACAGGCATGATATGGAATGGAGCAACATGTTAGTGAATGGCCTCAAAACAACTTAAACTCATAACCAAACTTCAATTACATGATTTAAACTAATGACACCTTAAAATAGTTTCCAAGACAACTTCTCCAATGTGAAAACCACTTGCATACATCTAGAATAAAGTAGGTAGGGGTCTCATAATGACTGATTGGTGTGATGAGTGAAGTTATAACCATACTTGTCTCTTAATAAAAAATAAAATGAACTCTCTTCAGATATTAATGACTTTAACCAAATTATATACCATGAATAAAACTCAATGAACAAGATGGACAAGCTTATATATGTGATTGTAAGTGAAATTGAGCAAAAGGTTGAATGTGAGAAGAGTTAAGGATGGAAGATGCCCAAGGCATGATAAAGTGAAACCAAAACATAGAAAGAGGTGAATATATGGATTTTAAACATATTTAAAACTATATCCAATCTACATGATACCTATAAGGGAAATGAACATTCTTAAAACAAGAGGAACTTTGATTGAGACTGCACATGGTGGCACTTTCCTACAACATGGACTAAATTATTCATTAAAACAATATGAAACATCCTCTAGAGTCAAAATCACCAATTGGTTCATATGGATTTGACCAAAATGGAGAAAAACCTATAGGGTGCATGAAATAACTAATAAAAAAGTACATTCAATTTCTAAAGGATGATTCACAAAGAATAGCTGATCAATACTTTCACTATTTCTATTTAAATGACTTTATATTATTTTAATATCACCTACAAAAATAATTTTCTCTAAAACCTTTTTAGCTGTCCTTACTAAGCACAAACTTGAAGGTCACTTTTGTATGTTTAGGAAAGTAAAGAAGGAGAAAAATAGTTTAAGATTACAAATGGCACTTATATATCATGTAAATAGTTGATATGAGTGTAATTAATATTAAGAGGCCCTCCATGATATTATCCCACATGTCACCTTCCCATGTGGGGTGTAAAAGTGCCAAAATACTCCCTTATTAGATGATTTAAAGGAAAAAGGACACCTAGGTACCTTGGGAACCATGCCACTTGCATTAATGACACATAAAAGCCCACTAAATGACCCAAAATGACAAATAAACCTATTAGACTATGACTAAGGCTAAAAATACATTAGATAACATAAAATTAACTATAATATATCCTATGACAAATATTTATACCCCTAAAAATATAAAAAACAATTTTTTTTACCAATAGGGGTCCAAATTTGACCTAAAAGTCAAATTTGGTCAACAATTTCCTTAAGAGGCATAGAGACTGAAGTTGTTACTTGTGAGAAACCAACTATGAAAGCTGGTAGAATTTGTGGGTGTTTAGAGTACTTATATTCTATAGTAGAGATAGGATGTGTCCTCACTAAGTGAAAGTTCCAATGGAACTAAGAGGTGCTCATAATACATTGGGTTTCTAGCAAAAGTGAAAGATGTTGGAAGCATGTTGGATTTTTGATAGTCTGATTTCCCATGAGCATGGGAAGTGATGGAAATAGGTCCACTTTATGCTAAGTCTTGAAGGCTTGTGAGGATTGAAGGTGCTTTAAACAAGGGTAAGACTCATAGGTTTCTATGGTGTTTGAGACAAGTTCTAAGTTTGTAAGGATGTTTGGAGGTATATTCTTGGGAATGTTTTGCTAGTTTGAATAGGAAAACCTAGATTTCATCTATGAAACCTAGAGAGGAAAACTAAGGGATTTTTCTTGATGTCATGAGTTTTGAAAATTAAAAACCCTAGAAAACCCTAGACTACCCTTAGACTATAAACTAAGGAAAGTACACAATTTTGACCTTCTAAACTATTTAAATGACAACATGAAAGAAAACCCTAACCAACTAACTCAAAGTAAACTTTAATACTCAATTTTTTTTCAAGAAATGTTAATCACTTGGAAAGGTTTCAAATTTAATTAAAATGGAAAAAGACACAAGGAAATTACCATTCAATAGGAAAAAATGATGTGGAAGTCATTTTGGTAGTCATGGCTAAATATTTTAGGTACTTGCTTGGCACGTGGCTCAAGGTTTGATGACTTGGCACAGGTCAGTAGAGATCAATAATTTGATTATCAAATAAAAAATGATAAATAAAATCCCTAATTTTCTTGGTTAAATAATTAAAACCATTAATGCATTTTAATGGTGGTTAGTGGTGAAAGTAAGACCTACTTAGAGTAGGATCACTTTCTATGAGAATGACTTGGTTCGGTAGGAGGTAGAACCCACATATCACTTTGCACATTTTTAAATGTGAAAAGTGCACTTGAGGTTCTAAATCCCATGGAAGGATATTTGGTAGAAGATAAAACTTTGTATTCACTTTTCACATTTGTAAAAATGCAAAGTGTTCATGAAGTTCCACCTTTTATAGAAGGGGGGAGCTATGTTTTGTGGAATACGCAACCCATCATGCACTTTACATGTTTGTAAATGTGTAAAGTACACATTGAGTTTTAGATCATATCATATTAGGTGTATGGAATGATCCATATCATGCCATGCATTTTACACATTTTCAAACATGCAAAGTGCATGTTAGGTTCTAGATTCTAGGGATCTTGAGTATGGGTGCTTTGTGGGATATGGAACCCATGAAGAAATTTTCACAAGTGTAAATTGCATCCAAATTTATAGATTTTATAGTTCAAAATGAAAAGATAGGTCTTCTATACTTTTATGGAATTTTCTAAAAAATAAATGGGGTCTCCATTAGGATATCAAATGTAATTATATTTTTGGGACAAAATATTAATAATGCATACATTATGATTTTTACATTCCTTATTACATTCCCTAAAATTTTAATATTTTTCCTTGAGAAATATTATTTTATTCACTGATCACTCCCCTTAGGGATTCCATTTGTGAGTAACAATGTAAGACCTTGGATAAGACTAGGCCTTCCTCAAAAATTACCAAATATTCACATAACCATTCCAAATATATCCTTTATACATATTTCCTATTATTTTCCACCTCATTTGTGTTCCCTTTATGAGTTACAATGTTGGACTATAGATAGGACCTAGCCTTCCTCACAAAATGTTCTAATACCCAAGTCAAAATGAAATAAGTCATGATTGGTCATGAGTTACACATCATTGACATGCTTCTCATCTTGATATAGTATGTTTTATTCTTAATTCATTGATATTTCACTATTATCTTCTTATTTTTTTATTGCATGTAAGAATACAATCCTTTTTCTTAAGTTTTTAACGCTTCCCAACTTGAATTAGTGTGATCACTTTAAGTTCATTTTGACAAATTATGTTTTTATTTTATACTTCCCAACATGATTTAGTATTATTGATTGACTTAATTGTTTTGTTTTTATACCATTTGTCTTTCATGTGCTTTCCATTTCATTACATTATTTTCATACTTCCCAATGTGATATAGTGTTAATTTACTTGTTTTAATTTCCTACTAATATTTTTCATGTTTTAAAAACATTTTTTTATCTTGTTTACCACTTTTTGGTTTATTATACTTATTCATCTTTTTTCTTTCACATTTACTTTTTTTAATTTCCTACTAATATTTTTCATGGTTTAAAAAGACTTTGTTATCTTGTTACCACTTTTTGGTTTATTATACTTAGTCATCTTTTTTATTTCACATTTCCCATCATGATATAGTGTGTAGTACATTTGTTTGTGATTAATTATACTTTTCCAAGACCTTTTTTCCTATTTCTTTATAACCATGCCTGTGTATTAGATAATGATGGAAAATAAAACACTCCACATATATTTCCCATAACATATATAATAAAAGCTAAATACATGTGCTAGAATTAAATATATCTATGCATCAACAACCATAATAAAAATAAACTCATGAGATCAAATCCAACTACAAATATAATATATCTCTATATATCATGTGTTTTATACAATACAATGGTACAGAATACAAACATACATATATCCAATTGTATGGCTAGATTCCATCATGCCTATCTGATGGCCCAGACATACTACCCATAGATTCCTTAGATTATCCCCCTTACATGATGTGTTATAATGAGGTTGTTCAATATTTCAATCCTGATACCTGTCTCTATGGGTTGGCCACCTGGGCCTATACCTATCAAAGATGGATCATGGTATCCATGTGTGCAGCTCTCTCTTAAGCCAGGGCCTACCAAGTATATGCCTATCCTACTCCCACCCTTTCTGATGGCTTTAATCCATCCCCAAATGCATGTATATACCTTGTAGCCTCTCCCACTAGTCTATACTAATCTATATAAGTTGGGGTAGATGGTACCATAGGATCATCCAATGTGGTGGGGTTGTATAGTGCTAGCACCCTATCGAAAATGTAATGATGTGTTACCATGACTAGGGATCCCCATCTAGACTCCTCTATCATAGGATAAAAAATCAAAACTAGATAGATATTAGATCACATATAAATATCAAAATCTATTTATCTACCTAAAAATCATATGCAACAAGTATTATATCTCAAAAACTAAAAATTATAATATTTCTTAGTAGTCTCAGTGTCACCAACCACTGTCTCCTCATCTACTCATCTATTAAGCATAGTCTCTCCATCTACCCATCTCTCGAGCACCTCATGCATCACTCACCTCCCTATCAAGGTAAAACTATGAGTCACCACTTGTGCATATCATGATCCTCTCCTCATAGGTGCCTTTATCGACTAGATTTATCCTAGGATAATTGTTGGGACATCGTATGTGACAAACCTCATCTGTGCTCGATCACATAGGTGGTGACTTTGTCTATGGTATATATAAGGTATTTATTCTCTTCCTATTATGGTTCTTATTTTAGTATATGATGCACCCCTACATTGACATCCATTCCCTCTCCTCCTCCAATTCCTAGTTTCCATGCTCAAATAGTTCATGGTCTCACACACTGAGGCCTAATCATTGATTTATCAACTAGTTCTCCTCCTCCTCTTCCCTTCATATATTTATCATGTTGTAACAAAATATTAGGATTTAATCGAGGAGATAATAGGTACAATAATATAAAATATCTTGGAAATTGTGCCACTAATTTTGGCTCTACTCACTAGGTATAGTGGTTCATGATATGTACTCGATCCAACCTTGACACTACGATCACCTAGCTAGACCAAATCATAGTAATAGGTGTGTCTGACTACCACATGATCTCCCCTCATGTGATAATTTATAGCACTGGTATGTTGGGAATAACCCTTTCTACTTAATCTTGTCTCCATGTAGTCACCTGAAGTAACCTGCCATTAAAAACATAGGGCAACCCAATTGGCTAATACATAGGGAAGCTCTCATATATCCATTCACTACACAAAAACACTATTCCCATGGTCTTATACCCTTTGGAAAACATCCCATATATGTCATTCATGAGTTGGACCTAGATGATAGACCTAAATTCATATAACATCCCTTGATCTAAAATGGATTAGCACAAGGCTATTGCATATAGTGGTACCATGCAGTTTGACTTGTGACATGACACTTGTTATATCACAAGTTTGATCATGTCCTTTAAAAATGTCAAAAAAATATATAATATAAACATCAAATAAAATAACCCTCAACCTTGGGTATATCTTATATGAGTATGTCACCCACCTAACTAGTGCTCATCTCTTGTTCAAATCATCTAGTGTCTCTGTGATGACTAGTGTTCCTCCTATCGATAGTATAAGAAATGCATGGAAGTCCTCTAGTTTTATACCTACCTATATGATATCCCCATCCAAAACCCATAAAAACACATTAGTTAAACATTCCCATGCTCTGATGAGCATGATGATAAGATCAACACTCGATGGGATGCAACTCATCTCCATGATACATCCCAGGCCCATTACAACTAATCTTGCTCTTTCCACATCTATCAGATGCTCTATCAAATATGGTAACCATGACACATCGATCAATTATCAATATCTTTGATGTCTCTATAAAATACCAAATAACAAAGGATGTATCATATCTCCATATCCTTTATAATCAAACTACATTCTTAAAAAATTCACAAAACTTAGTTGGTCTAATCTAGTTTGTTCATTTTCTACCAAATTTCCCTCTTAAATACTAAATTGGCCCTATACTTCATCAAGGATACTAAATCATCCCTATAAAATTTATAATAGATCATCCTCTTTAGTAATAATCTAATAACCTTTTACTTATAGTACTAATTTGGCCTCTTTTATACCTTGTAGTACTATATAAATGACTTTAGAAATAACTAAGTTGGACCACTGCTATGTAGTCAGCCCCCTTCCTCAACTAACTATATCAACCTACTACTATGTAGTTGGCCTATTGGTTTTCTTTCCATCTATAGACTAAGTCAACCTTCTAGACTATATTCATCCATAATGACAACTTTTTTACCAATTACCATAAATGCCTTAAGCATTTATTGGTCTGACTCCTTCCTACCCAAACCCCGTTTGACCCCTAGTGTCCCTATAAATTTCCTAAGGTTCCTTGTAGTGCTTAAATTTTATATACCAGTAAATTTTATATAAATCATTCAATTTCAAATAAAAATATTCAAAATTTTGAAATTTTAAGTTATTTACTTGCTATGCACTCATTGTAGCCATTGTGCATCCTCCCCATCGTAGTTGTCATCTCTTCATCTTGGCTCTCTAATATCTCACTAAGTTTATCAGAGCCCTATTTTCTTAGAATAGTAAAAATACAAAATGAATTATTTTTCACCCTATTTATATTTACTATTCCAAATCATTTACCCTTCAAATATTTACCATCATATTTCTTATTTTGATCATATCTTTGTTTTTAATATATTTTTTCCAAACCATAAAATGTTCTAGAATCCTAATATCATAGAGAATATTTTCAACTATTATATGCCTATGTTATAAAATTTTTGATTTATTTAATATTTTTCACTAATATCTATAGGTTCACCTAATGTTATTCACATTAGACACCTTCACATTTATTACATCTCCTTTATCTACAACACTAAAGTAAGTAAATGTATGTGTTTTTCAATTCTATCTTTTCATTTATCTTATTTGCTTCTTACTATACTTTATTTACATTTAGTGTTGTGTGTCACTATGTTCTTTTACTGAAGCACCATCTCATGTGGCACCTACATGACACTAGATGAGCTTTGAGTAGGGCATATGTATACACATAATATTTTCAAAATTTATCAATTACGAATTTTTTTATCTTGCAGGAACCTATCAAGTCTCAATCTCTCTAAGTTCATTCCTTAAGTGGTGCACCAAGAAAATGGTAGGTATACCATTGGTGCTTAGTAGGATTGTTGTCCTTTATTACCACTTGTTATTTACACAACCATATCCTAAAACCATTCCCCTAAAATTTTCATCCTATTTTTCACCCTCCTTTAGTCATTTACCACTTGCATTATTCCTTCCCTAACCTAAAACCCTTTTTGATAGTTTAAGTTATAATTTTGGCCCCATCGACCTTGTATTCTAATTGATAACAATTATTAGGGTCTAGGTCAGCCCCTAGCCAACCTAGACTATGACCTAATTTTTTTTGTCAATAATGATACTAGATCGACTGGGTCAACCTTGTTAGCCTAAAATTTTAAAAAAGATTAGGGTTATATCTACCTATATAAACACATCTATTTCTTTATTACTAAGATAAGAGAAGAAGAAGAGACATATATTTTGTATTTTCTTATCCATCATTATACTTGAGGAGTAAGCTTAGGGTTTCATACTTTCTTTAGAGATATCGATCTTGTCTTATGGAGAAGTATTTTGGATTCATTGGTTGGTTGTCTAGCCTAGAGTCAATTTATCCTTGTCATCCTTACATACCAAAATAACCTATTGCAAAACACCTTGACCAAGGGAGAGATTGAGGCTCGATGAGTTTGTCTTCAAAGTTAAGTATTCATAACTTTGTTCCTCTTTTGTAAGAGTAGATGTAGAGGCTTCACATAATCATTTAATTCAATTTCAAAAACTTCAAGCTTTTGAAATAAGATGTGGAAAATTAGATGAATACCTACAACAATGACTAGATGATTATATGTTACAAGTTTGAATCAAATATATCTAGTATTGTTTTTATGAGTTAGTGCCACCAATAACCTCCAATTAGGCTTTTGACTAGTTTCCAGCCAAAATACACAATTTGGCCTAAAAAGACTAAAACACGCTAAATGATGTGGAACTAACATATTCAAGTGAAAATTTTGGCCACGGTATCCCTAAATGGGGCAATGCAATTTATGGGTAAGCTAACTTTTATTAGATCATTTCGAGTCAAAATGTGAATTTTGCACCTAGGTGCTCTGGATTGATCTTTCCTATGAAATATCTTGCATAAGACATGTGCCTTCATTATTTATTATTGATAACATCCTAAATGGAAATACTATTCCAATTCATCTAACATTGACTTCCAATTCCAATGTAGTCAAAATTTAGACCAATAACAAGGCATTCTAATCAATTTAAGTAATTTGTGCACAAAGTGCGTAAACATGCTTAAGAGCTAATTAATAAAAATCAAGGCCTAATCAATAATTCCATGGAAAATTATTGAATACTTGTTTTTATAAATGAATATTTAATATTTGGATCATCAAGTGACCTTATTTCTTGGGAAGACATCCCTAGGCCATAAATGCCACAAATATCAGGATTCATGCTCTCCATGCCTCTTAATTTCCCCTTATTCTAATTTCATGATGAATATAATTATAAACTTAATTCTAAAAATTGAATTAATCATCAACCACTCATCTCAATTTTAGGATGGATGGTTCAGGTTGATTCTAGACATTCTCAAAAATCTATAAATAGAGAGGCCATGAACATCATTTCTAAGTCTTGATAATGCAAAGTTATAATCAAAAAATGATTCTAAAAGACATTGAAATTAGTGTCACCATGACAAATTAATTCCAAGCCAAGAAAATCCACAATACAAAGGTGCTAAGGAGAGATGGAGGTAGCCAAACTTCCATTGATGAAGACTTCATAAGTACAAGTTGAGCAAGCCACTACAACAAGAGTTTTGGAGCATCCAAGGAAGGTAAAAAAGGTTTTCTTTTGCATTTTATTTGTGTGATTTATTCATGTTTTTAAACTAATATTTCCCTAGTGTCTAGGCTTAGAGATGTTATGCTGGTTAGTGTGTTTCTCTCATTTTAAAACTAACATAATACTAACTATCCTCTCTTGAGTCAAATTCTTAGATCACAGATAGATATGCATTTGTAATTCTCTCTCATGCATTAATATTATATATACATTTATGTGAGTGTACATCTTCTATACATATTTTATTCTCATGTTTATTACACCCACTTTGTGATATAAGCTTTGATGTGCACTAGATTATACTTTTCTTTTCTTGTTATTAGTCTAGTAAATATGAAAACATAGGACCTAGTTAGGATTATTTCATATTTTTAATTGATTAGAGGCTTTAAAACCCTTCTTATTGATATTATTGTGATAAGATATCCTTTGGCTAGGTCTATCAAATCCATCATGGTCATGACCCCAAATATTTAATGTATTCACAATCATAAGTGTAAGTAGAATTTATATTATACAAGATAGGATTAATTTATAGATATGCTAAATTTCTAATTATATACACTACACTTATGGGCATGTGATGTGATCTTAGGGGCATAATAGCTCTACACATTAAGACCTATTATATAGGACTTACTAATCTTTAGATGTAGTTCATAGATAGTGGCTAGAATCACACCTTAAAAGGGTTATTTTTAGATTTGCTCACTATATAGTAGGAATCCAAAGTAATTTAGTCCAAGCATTAGTGGAGTAAAACCCAAATAAGCATAAATAACATAACATACTAAGAAAAATCCCTAATGGGGTTTTGAAAATGAATTCTAAGAGCTATTGAAAGAAGGAATATAACCATCAAACCTTGTAAACCACATCCCTCCTCTAAGAGTAGCCAAAAAATGTGATTTTACCATGATTTGGTGTTCCAAGTCTTTGTCAATGATAAGTGGATTTCTCCTCCATCATATCTCAATGCACCAATGAATTAGGCTCATGAATTTGATCAATGTGTGCCTATAATTAATTTTTTTTTATTGAAACTACTATAAATTTTTTTTTTTATGAATGAAGCTTGTGAAGATAATTATTCATAATAACATTATACAAAAATAACTTGAAGGAATGAGTGAGGATCCTTGTATTTATAGATTTTTGAAAATGATCATAATCAACCATGATCATTCATCTTGATATCAAGATGTGTGGCCATGAATTAATTCAATTTTGGAGTATCCTCATTAATATTTGGAGAAATAGGGAATTGATGAGGCATATGATGGCTTAAACTAGATATTTTTCCATTTATGGATTATGGATGCCACCCCATAGATTATGTCAATAAATGATGCAGTTATTAGAAATAAGTTTTCAATTAATATATCTTCAATAACTTCCATGGATTTTCCACTTAAGCTCTTAATTTTGTCTAATTTGCTTAAATGGGTTTAATTAATTTTTTGTAATTCTTTGGTAATTAGTTACTCAATTAATCAAACTGGTTGAAATGTCAATTTACTAAGTCATAGTTTGACTAGAGCATAATTAGAAGGTGTCAGATATGTATAGATCAATACCCTACTTAAAGCATTATGAATGTGAAATAACACATGTACTTAACATGTGCTTTCAAATTAGAATAATTCAGTGGTTCATAGCATCATTTTACATGGTCATAATTTGACTCAAAGTGATTTTATATAAGAAAATAATCACATAAAATGCATTGCCCCATTCAAGGATACATTATACTAGATCAACACTTGTACATGACAATATCGAACCATTTAGTGTGATTAAATGATTTTGGCCCAAATTATGTGTTTCCTCATAATTTTGAGTAAGATTGATAATTTTAGCACAATAGTGATAGGAATTGGATGTTTACATTTTGCCCCTATTTAAGAAGGCATGGTGAGACACTCAATCAAGCAACATATTTTTAGAGAATGAAAGAGTTTTCAAGATGAAGTTGGAAGGTAATGATCCATGATTCCAATTCAAGATGACATGAAAGGATGAATGATAGGGATGGACTCTTGAAAAAGAGAGCAAGAGTGAAATTAACCCATGGATGAGATTAGATCTATCTGAGCTAATGTTTGCACACATTGATTCTAAATGATCAAAAATAAAATAGAATATAATATAATGAGAACCAAGGTGGGGGGAAGTTTGAAAGATGTGACCCCAAAATATAAGGGACACACTTTGACATACCCAAAAGAGGGTAAAAGCTATGGGCTTAGGGAATGATCAATCTTGAGACACGTTGTACACTTTAAAATTGATAGAACAAGGGAAAAAGTCACAAAGCTTGGAATTAAAAGAAAAAATTAGAGCATTGATCTAGATAAAGGAGGTTAATTAATTAATAATGTTCCCTAGTAGAGTGAATTTGATCAGTTGATAAATTGATTGTGCCCCAATAAGGCAAATTTTTATTACTAATAATTAATTTTTACCTAGTAAGGTTGATGGGATCGATGATTGGTCTAAATATGGTGCTCCAGTATGGAAAATTGGAAAATATAGATCAAGTATATAACCTAATATATATATTAAATATAAGCAGGCACAAACATAGATTTGAGGGTCTAATGACTGAATAGCCATAAAAAACTAGGCACATGAGGATGCACAAAGTGATGAAAGATATGATTGGAAGAATGAGGGTGGTTGATCTAACTTAATATACATCATGTATCCAATCACTACCTACATATTCTAGATGAAGCTCATGCCAATGTAGTTCTCTCAAAAGTGGGAGAAAATGGAATGAGGATTGAAGAATAGAAGAAAGACTCAATGTATGCCAAGAGATGCACATCTTGCATAGATTTTGGTGTTAGGTATGGTTCATTGAGAAATCATATTCAAAGCATCATTGACTTTTGGACTCATAATATAAATCACTTGGTGCTTACTATAGAAAAATGAAATTATGCATCATAAGTATGAGTAACTTATAATAACATTATATTTCAATTAAAAATGGTTGGTTCAAATGTGAATATTTATAACTAAGGGTAATGATAAAAATTACCAATACTAGGGTTACAACTATTTACATTTAAATAGAAATGAACAAAAACAAAGATAAAAAAATGCATAAATTTAACTAACTAAAAATAAAGATATGAATAGTCAAGCTTTAAGTGAAAATAATGGTGTATAAGAGTAAAGCAAGAACAACCTAATAAAAAATCTGAAAGTAAGATATGAATATTCAAGATCCATGTGCATTAACAAGATGTACTTGAAAAACCAAAAATAAAGCAAAAGAACAAATTAAATACGACTTGAAATAAATCAAGCCAAACTAAAATTAGGCTGAAAATGGTTATAGAAGGTACTTGAACTCAAAAGAATAAAATAATCTAATACAAGATAAAATAGTAACACAAAAGACAAAAATAAAAAACACCAAGAATAAAATAAGAATACAACATAAATCAAGTACAAACAAACAGTCAATAAAATAAGAACAAAACAAATGGAGAGAGAACAAAGCACAACAAAACAATAATAAAACCCAAATAAAAACACAGAAATAAGAGTGAATGATAACGCTATAAAATAGTTGTTCATGTACGTGTAATAGAGGAATTACTCTCTATGGGTGACCCTTAATCTAAGAAATAATGAGATTAAACGAATATAACACGAACAAAAGAGACAAAGTTTCCCCCAAGTGGTAGGGAAATAATACAAAAAAAAATGGGGGGAAAATGAAGAATAGGAAAGGGCGGCTGACCTGACTCCAGATGCATGAGATAAATGGACATTGCATACATATATCAATGGATACAATATATAACATGAACTTCAGGCCAATTTTACTTCTCCCAAGAAATGTGATAGAATAAAAAGGATGATAAGAAAACTT
Source organism: Torreya grandis (assembly GCA_037957365.1). Classification (NCBI taxonomy): domain Eukaryota; kingdom Viridiplantae; phylum Streptophyta; class Pinopsida; order Cupressales; family Taxaceae; genus Torreya; species Torreya grandis. Next base: position 459,340 of record JARHVA010003594.1, on the reverse strand, counting down.
GATTGATGTGGTAGAGGAAACAAGGAAATGGTCTCATCAAATGGCAAGAGCATTCAAATGAATAAATTGCATGTAAAATGGTGAGAGCATTCAAATGATTACTCATAAAATGTTGAGAGAATGGGTTAGGTTACTCATAAAATGGCAAGAGTGTGGGTTAGGTTACTCATAAAATTTTGAGACCATTCAAAGGAGTGATCACAAAATGGCAAGAGCATTCAAACTTTAAAATTGCTTGTAAAATAGAGAGAATGTTTAAACTTGAAAATGTTCATAAAATAATGAGAGTGTATGAAAAATGGGAGTAATATGACCTCAATGTGAATCAATAATGGCTTATGTAGTATTATTATAACCTCAAGTCATCGTAGTTCTATTGACACAAAAGGCGATGAGAATCGACTAGGTCATAACAATTTTTTAAAATTTGGTCAAACAGCTAGGAAAATGATAAGGTGATTAGAAATGCATGATAAAAGGAGTTATTCCTAATTTAAACATAGGGTATTATAATTAAGAAACAATAACACAGTTATGTGATACTAATTTTACCATAGGCATTTTTAATTAGTAACACAATATAGGATACTGATTTGCCCATAAATGATTATAATCAACAACACCAAATGAAATATTGATTTGCCCATAGGTAGTTATAATTAGTGGCACCAGTTAAATGTAAATGAAAGATAACTTGTCAGATCTACTGTCACACTACTTCCATATACTATTATTGAAACATATAATTATAAAACCACTAAAACTAGATCAAAATCCCCTCATGAAAAGTGTGGGAAGAACCCAAGGAATTAAGATCAAAAAGGGTTGGTTAAGAAGGATAAAAGAAGATTTAGCCAATAGTAAATGTATGGTAAAATAAAATGGTATAAGTTACAACATAAATAAAATGATAAGATGCCAATTGGATATAATGGCAAAAGGGTTACCCCTAAGCAATGATTTCTCACAAAATGACAAGAGCATTCAAACTTAATTATTTTCAAAATGGTGACATCATGGTTGAGATGATCGAGTTGAACTCAATAGAAATTGAGCATTGCCTACATATTCTTAAAGGACCTCAAGTCAATATAGTTAAAATTATGTAGTAAATGGGACAGATGTGTAAATGATTATATTGATCCTACTGACATGGATATGCACATCATTGTAAACATATGAGATAACCAGAATACTCAATTATAAAAATTGTTATGGCCACACCCTTTATGAATAGCTACTCAATCAAGAACCTGATATAGATTTAGAATCCAAAATTTTTGTTGTGATCCTCATTGGTTGTCGATCTTATTTCCTTTAAATTTTAAGATAAGGGGTTTGTGTATCCTCTATAAAAGAAAGTGAAGATAGGGATGGTAAATAATGTTAGGCATAGGATAAATGGTATAATTTGGTAATGAAAATGTGGATGATAATGGAATGTATAATGGTTGGGAAAAAAATGAAGATTGGGATTTTTAGGAACACACAATTTTGTTGATTCTAGATTTGACATAATTTTGGTTGTGGAAGGGCTAAAGACTTCTAAATATGATCTCAATAGGACCACCAGATTTGTTTATTGTTTAGTCTTGAGAGTAGTTGTATTCTAATTATGTTGTATATTATAAATTAATGAAGAACTATTGTTCCTAGCAACTATCTCTATGAAGTTGTTTTCAGCAATAAAGTTATCTTTATTATCTTATAGTGCCTCCAAAAAGGTTTCACTATGGAAAGTTGACTTTTGACTTTGATTTTCTTTTAGTGCCTTAGAAAAGGTTTTAGTAGGATATTTTTCTTCTTTTATATGAGTGTGGTCTTGGCCTCCCTAATATTTTGAAACTAATATGTCACCATGGATGCAGTTTAAGAAAGTGTGATTTTATCGGTCTTAATAAATGCTTGTGGGAAGCATAATGTCAATATAATGGCTATATTGGGTGGTGTTTGTTTTCCCCCAAAAAATATCACTCATTTTTAGGACAACATTTGAACTATTTTGGTCCTACAGACCAAAATTATCTCTTCTCCTTTCAAAATTTGTCTTAGGCATTCAAATTCCTCATTTTTCAAGCTTCTCAAAAATCTACAGAATCTGCAGGCTTGAAATCTATGGACCCTACAAGAAGAGAAATCTATGGACTCTATAGGAAAATAAAATCTATGGACTTTGTAGGCCAAGTTCAACAGGCTTCACAGGTTGATTTCTACAGACTTTACAGGAAAGAAACAAGCTTTCAACACTTAGGCGATCTCAAAGTTGGTTCAATGACCAGGTTCAACCAAAAGAGTTCAACGGCAAGCTTCTAAGCAAGGATTGAACTATTTAACCTTGAACCATTTTTGGTTCAACAGGCTCAATAGGTTCAAAGGTTCAACATCAGCAACAAGAGTTTAACCGCTTCTAGGTTTAAAGGCTTTTACAGTCGGGTTCAAGGTTCAATATGTTCAATGCATTTGGATCAATGAGGATTAAAAGGACTGAGACAAATAAAAGAGAATGAATTGATTAAACTGATGAACCATTGAATGACTTTGGTTCAAAGTCACAGTTTAATTCAGTTGGTACTCAGTCAGTTCATCGAATGGTTCAATAGCTTTTGGTTCAATCAAAGGCTTCATCAGCTTGGTTCAAACCTTGGTTCAATGGTTGGTTCAAAGGAGCAGTTCAATGCAAAAGTTTAAAAGAGCCTCCAGAAGGACAAGTGCCCTTGCAGAGGGCACTGGTTGACAAAAGCACCCTTCAGAATGGTCATTTTCAAGGAAACCACAAAGGTAAGTTCTTTCAGAATTTTGTTTAAGGCAGCCGAAAGACAAAGGGATATCCTTCAGGAAAAAGACTAAGGCATAATTCCTTCAGACTTTTTGTCCCAAGGAATTCCTGCAGACAAAAAGTTTGAAGGAATTCAGAAAGGCTGCGGGAGGAAAGCCTAAAGGAATTTCCAGATGCCAAAGATAAAACAAATTCTTGCAGACTTTTGTCCATGGGAAATTGTCTATGGACTTTTTGCCTATGGAAAAAGCCCAGGGAAAATACCTGTGAAAAAAACCTGAGGAAAATGCCTACAAAAAATGTCTATGGGAAAGCTCTGAAGGACTCTAAAAGAAGCTCGAAGGCCATCTCAATACCACCTAAAGGGAAAATACCCTTACAGGGGGATCTTCCCAACCAAAAGTAGATCATTTCTCTAGGCTTGAAGGGTAGGTCCCCTCTGGGAAAGCTCAAATGACCAAGCTGAAGAAATTGCAGAGGAAAGTGACGTACTTGCAAACATCAAAGTTGCGATGATGAAATAGCCATTGATCCTTGTAGGTTTAAATCTATGGACCCAAATGCATTCAAAGGCTTTAAGGCCAAGATTAGCAGGAAGCAACTAAGGAACAGAGCATCAAATTGAATCAACGACCCAATTCAATTAACCAAAAAAGGAGGAATGATGAAGAAGGATCAGATCACCAAGTGGAAATTGAAAGATGCAAACTTTCAATAGCGTGACCCATTTCTCTACCTTGAGAAAAGTAAATGGGTAAATACCCCTAAATTCCAGCCTGTCTTCTCAACAAAATTCAATGCAACATGATGTGTTACTATTCCCAAGTCCGTCTTGAAGAGGCTATATAAGGGACTCTCTTGTTATTGTAAAAGGGATATATCTCTCTCTGACAATTAGAAACAAAACTCTACCAAAATTGAAAGGCGTTACTGAGACTTTGAGATCAGATTGTTGATCATATTTTGTTATTGGAATAAGAAAGCAAGCGACTTTTTAGACTTTGTGCTATGATATCTTTGTTGTTGGGGAAATTGTTCTTATGTCTTTTTCCTTAATATATTTTCTATTCCTTTAATTCAATAAGCAGAATTAGTGAAAATAGTTAGGAAGGTGTCCTGAAGCCAACTGTGGAGAGACTTTTTGCCCACACAATTTCTTCTAGTGTGTTTTCTTTCTATTTCTGTAAAGGACCTTGGGATGACTTTGTGCCCTCATTGTCCTTTGTATCTCACTTTTGGGCAATTTAGGTGGAGACTTTGTGATACATCTCAATTTTCTAGTTACTACGTCCTTGTTTACATTTTGTAATTACTACCAAGAGTATTCTTATGGTTTGTTGAATAGTACTTTTGAAAGAAGACGAGTGCTTTCTATCATTTCCCTTGAGATTTTTCCTTTGATTTGCATGCATCATCTCTGAAGAAAGACAGATGGATGGTGTATCCTACCCTTAAGTATTATTTTCTATATATATATATATATATATATATATATACAACCTATCTATAGGGAACCTCTCCTTGATGAGAGGAGAGATTAGTCCCTTTTTTATGTGATAAACCTACACATTTGGATGACCAATCTTCCTACTTTCGCTGATTAGACCTAGTTTGTTTATCAGTATGCTGATCAACAAAATATTCAACCAATAGTGTTAATGGAATTATAAAAGGTAGCACAATATTTGTAGAAGATACTTGGATAACTTATGGTGATGTTGAAGTAATCATCCTAAAAAACTATGGAAGGATCAAAAATATATTCAAATTGATTTATAAGGCAAGTGTAGCCAATTTTGTAACAACCATGACTATATTCTAATTCTAAAGTTGATTCTAACTCAAAGGACTCTAAATCCAATGTTAATATTGGTGTTGATTCTACTTCTGATGTTAAATCTGATATCAATTCAAAAATAGAACCTAATTTCAATGTTGATTCCTCATCTAATGTTGATGTTATTATAATTATGTCTTGTTAAATGCTTGGTATTAGACAAGTAATGTCATGTGATGGCATAATGGGTTCTATAAAAATAGATTAATCTAGTAAGGGTTCAATATATACTATCACATCAAGGTGAAGCCCTTAAAATAGATGGAATTAATCAAGGGTTGACTCCATAGCGATTGGATTTTCAAAGTGAGACTCCTCAATGAGGGGAAAAAGGTTAAAAAATAATTACATAGAGACTATCTTGTCAAAGGAGTAGGGATATTTATAAATAGGATAATGATCAAGATAACAATTTGCCCAAAGGTGGTTTAAATCATTAATAAATAACTCAACAAAGATTGGCTTGTTAGAGTGAGACTCCTTGATAATAGGTAAAGTATCGACAGGTGATCTATCATAGGTTAACTCATCATAAATATGTGGTTCAATAATAATGTTGTGTTCTTGGTTTAAAATTGGTTTCAAAATATCAACTTTGAAAATAATTTGGTCCTTAAAAGAGTGTTCTTGAAGAGGTAATGGTTGTTTCTATTATGGCTCAAAGATCAACATGAATTTGATAAAGTGGGAAATGGTTAGCACTAGATGAATAATGGTTTGTGGTTCAATAATGAGATCTCTAAAAATTACACTATTAAATAAGGGATCAATAAATATTGGCTTGCAAAATTTATGTTCTTCAATGAGAGGTTTAATAAATACTAGTGATGGGCCTAGAATGGTAATGACTGGGCATTGTGAAGTTTAGTTGATAGTGAATTCTAAAGGAAGAGGGCCAAAAATGGTAACCTTTAAGCATTGTAGAGATTTTTCACTCATGAAAGTTGAAGGAGGGTGTTAAGCATGAGATATACTGAGGGGGGGTGAATCAATATATCATATATCTTATAAAACTTTCCCTTAATCAAATTACACTTAATCAAACATTCAAGATATGCAATAAAACTAAAACAATAAACACCACACAAGAGAGAGACACCAGATATAACGTGGAAACCCAATGTGGGCAAAACCATGGATAACAATCTCAAGTATATGAATGAGCACCAACCCAAACAATATACACAAGCACCAACTTGTAGGAGCACCAACCCCTTTGCTGAGCACCAACCCATAAACTATTCATGAGCACCAACCCACAGGAGCACCAACCCCTTTGCCGAGCACAAACCCAACAACAATTCATGAGCACCAACCCATAGGAGCACTAACCCTTTGCCAACCACCAACCTAGCAAAAATTCATGAGCATCAACCCACAGGAGCACCAACCCCTTTTCTGATCACCAACCCACAAGAGCACCAACCCCTTTGTGTATAACACACAACTATCTCTCCATGTTGTTATCTTAACAAATGATAGTTCATTACAACATCTCTTTCCTCTCTCTCACCTTTGCTCTTCTAAGCTAGATATAAAAAATACAAATCATATTCTTCTCTCTCAAAATTCTTTTTTATGCTAGATAATATAATATCAAATAAACCTCTCTCACTCTTATTCCAAATGGCTTCTCAAGCCTTTATTTATAGCTTTCCAAATGACCTTTGGCCTTCCCCCTTTGTGACCCTTTAATCCTCATGGAAAATGGAACCAAACTTGTATGACCCTTCATATCCTTGCCTTTGAAAAGTCATGTGGTGACCCTTCATGATCAAAAATGTCCTTCCATCTTTTGTCCTTATCTTGGTGACTTTTTGTATTCCTCAAAGTGTCCTTCATGAGAAATTTCACCCTTCCTCTTTTGTCTTGAATTGGTGACTCTTGGAATTCCCCAAGATGACTCTTTATGGGAAAATACATCCCATCCTTCTTTTGTCTTTACCCTATGGCTCTTTGACTTCTCCATGGGCCCTTATTTTGTCTCATATACAACCAAAAATATATTTGTTAATATTAAATAAATATTAACTCACATTAGCCAAGATATAACTATTAAAAACAACATTAAATGCATTGGGGCCTTTATCACCAATAATGTTAGACCTTTGACATCAATGACAATATTTACAACAATCTCCCCCTTTGTCATTGATGGAAACCTCAATCCTGAAACTACCACATCTTGTCACCTACACATACTATCATCTGAAAACATACAATAACTACCCCTTACCGTAGTAACCTATACCTATTCCCTATACCTATTTCTACACTCGTACCTATACTTATAATTCTCCCCCTTTGACATCAATGGAAAATGGCCTACCTGGAGCTAACACTTAGCTCCACCTAAATTGTTGTTGAACATCAATGGCAGGAAGTAGTAGAAATTACTCCCAACTCCTCTCACAGATCTTTGAATGCTTCTTTTGATCATGCCTTTAAGAAGATATCTGACAATACATACACATTGTTCCCTATCCTTTGAGCATCTGCAATCAACTCATTTGAATATTTTATTCTAATCTCACAACCTTTAGCATGAAACTTTAATGTGTATCCTTGATCACATATTTGACTAACACTCAATAGATTATGCTCAAGACCTTTTACATATAAAACATTTTTAGTCTTAGTTCTACCATAATCCAAACTCAAAGTACCTTTTCCAGATATCTTGGCAGTGGTTTTATCTCCAAATCTCACTATGCCACCATTGATCTTCTTTAGAGTAATGAACTTACTTTTATCTCCTATCATATGCCTCAAACATCTGCTATCAATTAACCATGGCTGATCTTTACTTCTTACATGCAGAGCTGTCTGAACCATCATAGAATCTTCATGTTGTTTCTTGTACCATGAACATGTCTAAACCTTATTCTTGATGAATGGAGCTTTGAAACTCGGATCCTTCTTGACTGACTCAAACATGCTTCTACAATACCGAGCTATGTGTCTGATGTTGTTGCACTTGTAGCATAGTATGGTCTCTTCATCAAAGCTTGATAGAGGAAAAAAAGAGTTGTGGCTTTTGCTTGACTCTACTTGACTTTCCTTCTCCTTATTTCAGAAATTGTTAGCTCTTTTTCTACATTCTAATTTCCTGTGACCATATCCATTAAAATAAAAAATAGCCACAAAAATAAGACCTATCTGTATATCTCTGACCTGATTGTCTTTTGTAGCTTTGTTCTCTCCAGCCTTCTCTATTTGAAATGTCCTCTGTATTCTTCACTTCTCCCCTTTTTGTTTCCTCTTTTGTCAGAGCTTCAGCATAGCTCTTTTTCTTTTCAAATCTGATCCCTATCTTATCTGAATTTGAATTTTGACTTTCCAATATCTTATTCAGTATGTTAGTGCTATCCTCAAATTTTGAATCACTGACTACTTTATCACTGACTGCTTTCTTAATATCTTTTTTTAAAGAGGCAATTTCAATAACATACCTTTCACATTCTTTTCTTGATATTTACAACTATGATGTGAGATCTTCTTCATTTTTCTTGGCTTTTTCAAAGTGCGCTTGTAGATCTTCAATCATTTCCTTTGACTCCTATTCATTCTTTTCGATTTGGAGCTTTAATCTTCGATTCTTCTTCTCAATAGCTTTTAACTCTTCTAGGGAACAAATGAGTTCTCCTTCCATATTCACTTTAGCATCCTCCTCTTCTTCTTTTTGATCATCTTCATGTATGGCCATGAATATAATCTTTTCTTCTTCTAAATTGTTGACTCCACTGTCTTTGATTGAGCTAGGATCCTTACAATATAGGCTCTTCTTCTCGAATCCCTTCTTGGATTTGCCTTCAAAATTATTTTTGTATGTAGGATTTTATTCTTCATCATCATTACCCTTATTTGGGCATCTATCTTAAAAATGTTCAATCTTTCCATAATTAAAACATACAAAAGGTAATTTTCCTTGATATTTACCTGTTCCTCTTTTCGGCTTGTGAATGAAAAGTGCTCTATTGTCATCTTCATCATCACTGGAACTATCACTTGATTTTTGAATCTTAGCTTTCTCTTTCTTTGATGTATTGAAATCCACTTCTCTCTTTGAGGGTTTATCTTGTTCTATCTGCATCTCATATGTTATGAGTATACCATGAAGCTCATCCATCTTTAGCTTGGCTAAATTCTTCATCTCCTCGATTGCCAAAACCTTTACATCATATCTCATTGGTAGATATCTAAAAAACTTTTGCACCACCATTGACTCATCTAACATTTCTCCAAGACCTTGAATCTGATTTACAATTTGATCAAATCGTAAAAGATAACTTGCTATATCTTCTTCTTCCACCATCTTCAAACTTTCAAACTATCTTCTAAAAGTCTGAAGCTTAGTTGCTGAACCTTTCCATCACGTTTGTAAATATTCTCAAGTTTTACCAAAATTTCATGAGCAGATTTACATCTCATAACTTTAACAAATTTAGATTCACATAAGCCACATAAAATAGCATTTAAAGCTTTAGAATTACATTCACTTGCATTCTTTTCTACTGGAGTAATTATAGATGTCTTTGGCTCTTCATATTCCTCCACCACTGCTTTCGATATGTCGAATCTAAGGGCCATCAAATAAATCTTCATTCTCATGCTCTAAAAATCATAATTCATCCCATCAAACAAAGGTGCCTTATTTATAGAAAATCCTTCCTGTGATCCAGCCATCATGCTTTCCTGATCTACCTTCAAGCTGTAAAACTTTTCAAAAAGTAACCTAATCTGATACCAATTGTTAAGCATGGGATATACTAAGAGGGGGGGTGAATTATTATATCATATATCCTATAAAACTTTCCCTTAATCAAATTCCACTTAATCAAACATTCAAAATATGCAATAAAACTAAAAAAATAAACACCACACAAGAGAGAGACACTAGATATAATGTGGAAACCCAATGTGGGAAAAACCATAGATAACAATCTCAAGTATATGAATGAGCACCAACCCAAAAAATATTCACAAGCACCAGCTTTCAGGAGAACCAACCCCTTTCCTAAGCACCAACCCAACAACTATTTGTGATCACCAACCCACAAGAGCACCAACCCCTTTGTCGAGCACAAACCTAGCAACAATTCATGAGCACCAACCCATAGGAGCACCAACCCATTTGCTGAGCACCAACCCATAGGAACACCAACCCCTTTGCCAAGCACCAACCTAGCAACAATTTGTGAGCAGAAACTCATAAGAGCACCAACCCCTTTTACCGAGCACCAACCTAGCAACAATTCGTGAGCACCAACCCACAGGAGCACCAAGCCCTTTGTGTATACCACACAACTATCTCTCAATGTTGCTATCTCAATAAGTGATAGTTCATTACAACATCTCTTTCCTCTTTCTCACCTTTTCTCTTCTAAGCTAGATATAACAAATACAAATCATATTCTTCTCTCTCAAAATGCTCTTCTAAGCTAGATAATATAATATCAAATCAACCTCTCTCACTCTTATTCCAAATGGCTTCTCAAGCCTTTATTTATAGCTTTCCAAATGACCTTTGGCCTTCTCCCTTTGTGACCTTTCAATCCTCATGGAAAATGGTGCCAAAAATGTATGACCCTTCATATCCTTGCCTTTGAAAAGTCATGTGGTGACCCTTCATGATAAAAAACGTCCTTCCCTCTTTTGTCCTTATCTTGGTGACTTTTCGTATTCCTCAAAGTGTCCCTTCATGAGAAATTGCACCCTTTCTCTTTTGTCTTCACTTGGTGACTCTTGGAATTACCCAAGATGACTCTTCATGGGAAAATGCATCCCATCCTTCTTTTGTCTTTACCATGTGGCTCTTTGAATTCTCCATGGGCCCTTATTTTGTCTCATATGCAACCAAAAAATATATTCATTAATATTAAATAAATATTAACTCACATTAGCCAAGATATATCTATTACAAACAACATTAAATTCAATGGGGCCTTTATCACCAATAATGCTAGACCTTTGACATCAATGACAATATTTCCAATAGAGGATAACCTAGAATGGTAACCTTAAAGTGATGTGGAGTTTGGTTTCTCACGCAAGCCAAAGGAGATTAGCCTAAAATGGTAACTTTTGGGCACTATGGATCTTGATTTCTCACACAATCCAAAGGAAGATAACTTAAAATGGTAACCTTTGAGCACTAGGGATATTGGTTACTTGTAAAAGATGAAAAAAGATAACCTATAATGGTAACCTTTGAGCACTGTAGAGCTTGGTTGCTCATGCAGCTTGAAAGAGGATAAAGGGGTGGGCATATGAAAAGGCCCAAGTAGGGTTATATGCTCAAACTTGATGAAGTACTCATATCCATCATAAAAATGCTCTTCCTCATAACTAGGGCCATAAGAGACCCCATTGCGAGTATACCTTTGTGTCAAGCTTAGAATATTATTCTCTAATTTTGCTAAGATGTGAAATGTATTTTGTATAACATTAAAAGGTGTGTTTTTATTTATTCAAAAAAATGACAAGGTAAAAAGAGACTATAATAAAATAATTGGTGTAGTACCGCACAATTAGAAGAAAAGGTCATGAATTTACTCAACTTTGGTGGGTTGAAATCATCAAATTAGAAGAGGGTATGATAACTTTGGAACCTAAAGTGAAAACAAAAACAACAAACTTATGTTAAAGATATGTCAATACTATAAAATATATATACAAATATGATAGTTATGTCTAGAAAATTAGAAGAGAGTCTTTCTGTTTAGGAAGATAACAATGTAAACCAAGAAGTTAAAAATGTGAATTAAAATAAGAATTCCTAAGTATAATGCTAAGACCAAATGGGCATCACAACATTTCCACATGGTAATAGGAGTTATAATGGTGCAAGAACTTAGAGTATAAGTGAATGCAAGATAATCTAAGTCCAAAATGAGAATATAACAATGATGAGTCTATATAAAGGCCTTCAACCCAAATGTTAATTATACCTAGGTTTACTCCAACCAAACACAAATGGAAAACCAATAACACCTTGGCCTAGAACTTAGAAAGGTGATATTTCAAATTTAGGTTAAAAATGAAGGACTTTGAGATTTTGAAAAGTGGGAAAATGGTCAAGACTCAAAAGGGTAGCATAACAACATTGTTTATAAAATATAAACACAATGTTTCAAATGATGAATTGAATAAGGAAAGAAATGATTTTGATTTGGTCAATGTAACTCCTCCTTATTCAAATATAATGGTGTATAACAAAATGTTTGGTTATTTATGATGTGTTTTAGTTTTCAAATAGTTTTAGACTTGAAAAGACCAAACAAGTAAAGGATAAAATGATAAAATACAACTAAGTATAACATCTAAAGTCCTAAAATTGACACAGTTGCATGATACTATCAAATTATATCTATATACATGATCTAGGAAGGATTTTAAGTGTTAATCCAAATATAAAATTGCATGAATAAGTAGGTTTTTTATACCCCCATTCTCTCAAGAGATTGTATTGTCACATGGAGCTTTGAGCTACTCATCATGTATTAACAATATGTCCGTGACAAGTGGGATTATTCTAAAACTAAATTTTCATGCATTTTTAGATGGTCCCATGTGTGGATAACACAATATATGCTCACATCATTTGGATCCACGTCAACTAGATTATTGTGAAAAAGTCTTGTCCTTTTCACAAACACTACATCCATCACTTTCTTAGTGTAGTGAAATGTCCAATTTGACCCTACGATTCGAGGAAATATCTTAATAATGGAGTTTGCTTAACTTCTCAAGCAAAAATCCAAGTAAGTTGACCTAAATATGTATACCCCACTATAGAGTGGGGTTGAAACAATTCCAAGAGATGAATTCCAATGTCAATGTTTCCCTAAAGAACCCATAAGGAGGCTATGAACTCCTTCTCATAAGCCAAGTTGTATATAATAAAAGCTAATTAAAAATATTTTAAGGTCATATTTGGATCACCCAATTCATATGAATTTGAGGAGGGCTTTGACCATGTTCTTTTCACATTTTTTGGACTAAAAATCAGCCAAGGCAAAGAAAGAGCACTTTTGTTCACCCAACTTACCTAAAGGGGATGGAGAAAGAGCTTACATGCATCGATCATTTTATGAAAATAAACAACTTTGAAAGAACTAACATAAAATAAAATAATCTTAAGAGTATGCATTTTAGTATGAGTGTTTATTTTAATGCACTAAAGTGAAATGTTTATGAAATTTGGACCCTTGGCCTTTGGTGAAAACTTGTAAAAACTTTCACAAAAAACTACACATAAAACAACTAAATTCTTTTTAGGCACCAATGAAAAGTTTAAGATCTAAACATTTTCAAACTTGTGCCTTTTTCCATCATGTGACATGCAATTTTTAGAGGGTTTATTCCTACATAGAAGCCCAAAATAAAATTAGAAAATAAGATTCAAAAAGCAAGATCTTAGGTCTTTATTTTTCTATCTCAGATATCAATGTCAGTCCACATAGGTATCGATGTCAATTCACAAAAATTAGTGTCAATTAGTTCATATAGGGTCAATGCCAGTCAACTAAAATGGATGTCAATTCCTATAAAAACACAAAAAAATATAACATGGTATTCACAAAAAGGATTGTTAGCAAAACAAGGATGAAAACCCAAAAACTCTTTGGATCTTGAAAAATAAAGGTCAAATAGAGAATATGCAAGTTCCAAAATAGAGAATAAAAACCAAAAGCTTTGAATAAAATACCATAAATCACATAATTTGTCATGTTTTACCCTTCACACAGTAATTGATGCCAGTTTTGGGGGATTGACTCCAATCTCTATGTAAGCTATGTGTCATTTAAAATACCAAAATAGGTGACAAATGAAGACAAAACTTGTTTTTTAAAGACTTTTAAATATTCATTAGAAGATCTAAGAGTTTCATATTAGTCTCCTTTTATGGGATGTGTGGTCCCATCGGGTATGCCAAAATGTAGAGTAGGAATCCATAGCAATTTCATTCATGCATTAATAGAGTAAAATCCAAATAAGAATAAAGAACATAACATACTAAGCCAACTCCCTCATGGGGTTTTTCAAATGAATTCTATGAGATATTAAAAGAAGGAATATAACCATTAAACCTTCCCAAGAGCATCCCTCCTCTAAGAATGACTAAGAAATGTGATTTTGTCCTGATTTGGTGCTCCAAGTCTTTATCAATGATGAGTGGCTTGCTCCTCCATCATATCTCAATGCACCAATGAATTAGGCTCATGAATTTGATCAATGTGTGCCTATAGTTGAATCTTTCTATTACAATTTATGCAAAATAAGATTTCCTGAATGAATCTTGTAAAGATAATTATACATAATAACATTTCATAAAAATAGCTTGAAGGAATGAGTGAGGACCCTTGTATTTATAGATTTTTGGAAATGATCAGAATCAACCATGACCATCCATCTTGAGATCAATATGTGTGGCTATGACTCAATTCAATTTTGGAAGCTCAATCCATAAATATCTCCATTAATATTTAGATAAATGGGCCATTAATGAGGCATGGGATGGATTAAACCAACCATTTATTCTATTTATGGCTTATGGATGCCACCCCATTAATGATGTCACCAGATGTAGATATTAGAAAAGAGTTTCCAATTAATAGGTTTTCAAAAACCTCCATGGATTTTCTATTTATGCTCTTAATTTGGTTTAATTGTCTGAAGTAGGTTTAATTAATTTTCTACAACTCTTTAGTAATTAGTTGCTAAATTAATCAAATTGGTCTAAATGACAATTTACTGAGTCATAATTTGATTAGAGCATAATTATAAGGTGTCAATTACATATGGATCAATACCCTAGTTAGAGCAATGTAGATGCAAAATAACACATACACTTGATGTGTGATTCTAAATTAGATGAATTTAGTGGTCTAGAGCATCATTATATGTGGTCATAATTTGACTCAAAGTCATTTGAGAAAATATAATAATGACATAAACTGCATTTCCCCATTTAGGGATACATTAGCCTAAATTGGCACTTGTACATGGTAAGCTCAACCATTTAGCATGCTTTAGTGATTTTAGCCTATATTGTGCATTATAATAGAATTTTAATTAAGATTGAAAATTTTAGCATAATAGTGATAGGAATTGGATGTATACACTACAATCACATGGAAAATCTTATTAATAAAGGCTCACATGGGTTCATTTCCTAGTTTCACTCTAACAAAATTAAGATCCCTACTGCTATTGGTTACCCTGCTAATTTACAAGTCATTATCCATAAGCATGCAACCATTTTTATAGAGACAGTGGGTTTTAACCCTTCACTCCTTGAATACCATCTCATTCCAGTAATTCTAGGAGTTATATCACCCAAAATCCATCCATATCACTATCCCCATCTACAAAATACTGATATTGAATAACTAGTATGGGAACTCCTCAAGTCCAGAGTTATTCACCCTAACACCAAAGCATAATCCTCCCTAGTGTTTCTTATCCACAAAAATTATGGGTCCTGGTACCTCTTCATTAACTTCCATGTAGTTAAACACCTCACTATCAAAGATAAAATCACAATTCCAGTCATCGATGAGATTTTGGATGAGCTCCATGGGGCAATTTTTATCCAAATTGGATCTTCATTGAGGTTATCATCATATCCAGATGCATCTTAATGACATTACAAAGATAACCTTATGCACTAATGATAGTAACTATAAATTATTGGTCATGCCATTTGGACTTACATATGCCCCTTCAATATTTCAGGCACCAATGAATAAAATCTTTTGGCCTTTACTCTATCAAATTTCTTTGGTTTTATTTGATGGTATTTTGATCTACATCTACACCTAGGCTAAGCATCTCCATAATATTGACATGTAATTAAAAATTATAATAGACAATAAATTATATGATATGTAATCCAAGTGTTCCTTTTCTCAAGAGGAAGTTGAATATCTAGGGCACATTATTTCTATTGATGGGCTTTGTATGTATCCAAAAAAACATAGTGTCATGCAACATTAGCCTTGAATGGCATGATCCACTTGTAAAAATTAATAAAAATGTATAAAATAATATTAATTATTATCATGAATTATATATAATATAAGACTTGAAAATATTGAATTGATCACAGGCCACTTTGAGGGGGCAACCTCCTTTGAGCAAGCTCAATATAATAATTTTCTGGATGCCTTCATTGGCCTCAACACTTAATTATATATGAATTATAATATAAGAAATTACTACTTCCCATGAATGTGGGATAAAATAAAATGCTCATAGGATGACTTACAAATCATAAGCATCTATAGCAACTACTAAACTAACAAAGTAAAGAGAAGAGATATCATGGGTTCATAACATCCCCTCCCTCTTAGAAAATGCTTTGTCCTCAAAGCTTTATATGTAAGAATTGGTGTTAAATCTGAAATATTGGTTCCCATATTGTATCCTCTAGTTTCATTCCATGCCACTAAATTAAATCCTTGTTTATGGAGTAGGAGTAAAGTTGGCATGTGTGCATGTCCAAGATTGCCTCCAGCTCAAGGAGAATAGATCCTTCATTATCTAGTTTTGGTAAAATAGTCTTCACTCTGATGCTTATGCCAAGAAATTTCTTTAGATAAAATACATGAAATATTAGGTGAACTCAGCAAGAAGGTGGGAGATCCAAATTATAAGCAACTAACCCAATCATCTAAAGAAACTTATAGGGCCCATAGAACTTGGGAGCTAGCTTATGACACTATTTGGGTTTTATGGAGGATTTCTTGTATGGATATAGGCAAAGAAAAACCATATCACCTAATTTAAAAGTTCACTCAGAATGGTGTTGATCCACCTATTATTTCATTTTATTTTGTGCCATATGAAAATAATATTTTAGAGTACTGTGGATTTGATCTCAGGTTCAAAGAATCATGTTGACTACATGAATTGAGGAACTATTAGGGGTGTATAAAAGGAGCATTGGTGGTGCTTGACCATAGACTACTTCACATGGAGTCATTTTCATTTAAGTGTGGTAGGAAGTATTGTGCCACCATTCGATAAGAGGAAGCCACTTTGTCCACTGATTTTTCTATTCTAAGGTGAAACAATGAAGGAAAGTTTCCAAGTATTTGTTGATAATTTTAGTCTGGCCATCTATTTGTGGACGATACCTAGAAATCATATTTTGTTGGGTACCGATGCATCAAAATAGTTATATCAAAAAAGGGATGGTGAAGATTGCATCATGATCTGACACAATGGATGAAGAAATGCTATGAAGATGAAAAATATGGTCTAAGAAAATTTGTGCAACTGTAGAGGTAGTATAGGGATGGCTAAGGGCACAAAAATGATTATATTTAGAGAGGTGATCAACAACAACCAATATCACCATTTTACCTATAGGTTTAGGGAGCCCCTTAATGAAATCCATAGAAATATCAATCCAAACCCTGATAGGGATGGACAAGGATTTGAGTAACCCAAGTATGAATGTTGTTTCACCCTTGTTGCATTCGTAGGTATCACATTCATCCACCATCTATTGAATTGCCTTTTTCATTCCCTTCCAAAATAATTTTCATCATTCCCACTCATAAGTTTTGAGAAACCCTAAGTTCCCTACTTATGGAGAAGAATGGAGTTCATATAATACAACATGTTGAAGATTTGTGCCTTGGGGAAGCACCAGATGACCCTTATATCATAGAGAAGCACCATCCCATGAATAGTACAATAAAATTGAGGGGTTAGTGGCCAACTATTGAATGATTTGAGATAATAAGGATTCATTGACATACCCTTATTATATATCATCCAACCAATTTATAATAGGCATAGAAATAGCTGAAAGGGAAGCTTGGTCTATAAATGTGTGAGATAGAGCATCAACCACAATCTTGTCCTTACCCTTATTGTAAGTGATATCATAGTCATAACCCATGAGTTTACTAACTCATTTGTATTATGATGGGGTTTAGACCTATTTTTCCAAGAAATATTTTAGACTTTGGATATTAGTTTTGATGTAAAAATAATTTCCCAGTAGGTATGGTTGCCACTTTTGTAGTGCATGTAAAATGGCCATCATTTCCTTCTCATAAGTATAGAGTACTAAAATATTGCTAGAAAGGGATTTGCTGGTTAATATAATGGGGCATCTTTCTTTGAGGAGAATAACACTAATTCCATTATTGCAAGCATCACTACTAATAGTGAAGGTCTTAACAAAATATGGCATAGCTAGAATAGGTGTAGTACACATAGCTTTTTTTCAATTTTTCAAATGCACACTTAGAAAATTGTGTCCAAGTAAAAGCATCATTTTTCAACATATATGTCAGTAGAGATGAAATATTCCCATAATCCTTAAAAAAATTGAAATATTATCCCATTGGCCCCAAAAAAATCTTGAAGGCTCTTGAGTGTCTGAGGATGCAGACAATTTGTCTTGACAACTATTTTTTCAGGATCCACTCAAATCCCTTGGGCTAAAAGAATATACCTGAGATACTCCACTTCATCCTAGCCAAAAGCACATTTGGATTATTTTTCAAAAATATGATCGTTAGAGAGAAGTTTTAGTGTGATCTCCATATGTTAGAGATGCTCAAACCATGTTTTACTAGAGATGAGGATATCATCAAAGAAGACCACAATAAATTTTCATAGGTAGGGCCAAAAAATTTTATTCATCAATGCCTACAATGTTGAAGGAGCATTAGTGAGGCCAAAGGGCATGACTAGAAACTCATAGTGGCCATCAAGCATGTGGAAAGTTATTTTAGGGATATCATCCTCATGGATGTAGATCTGGTGATATCTAAAGCAGATATCCAGCTTAGATAAAAAATGAGCACCGTCAAGCTCATCAATAATAATAATTGGGAACTTATCCTTGATTTTGAGGTGATTAAGTGTATATAAATCAATGCAGAGGCACCATGACCCATATTTTTTGAATAAGAATTGGGGAAGAATATGGACTGGTATTGGGGTGAATAATGTCTTACTTTAGTAAGTCTAGAATGAGCATCTCGATCTCAGTCTTTTGATGAAATGGGTAATGATAAGGCCTAATGTTGGTAAGAAATCTTTCAAGAAGGAGATGAATACAATGGTCCTCTAACTGTGAAGGTGGAAATCCTACTAATTCAATAAAGAGACATGCATACCTCTATAGAATGGTTTTTATATTAAGAATAGTGGAGACTATTGATGGTTACATTTGAATGGAATGGATTTAGGCAATGATGCTGTGTGAATTCTTATTAATAATATTTTCCATATAATGTGAACTTATGATGCTAAGAGATCCTAGTTGTAATCCTTTCGATGTGTATCTTGTCCCATTATCTAAAATCTACAACCAAAGTTTAGTAGAATCCCATAAGATGGGTCCAAGTGTGATAACCACTGGGCTCCCAAAACAACATCACATCTACCTAAGGGAAAGGAAAACATGGTGGAGTGCAATTTATAATCTCCAATATGGATATATACATTGTGATGCTTCCCTTTGCAAGGTAATGTGCCTCCATTGGTAATTTTGACTTCAAAGTTAGAGCAAGGATAGATAAAATAATCAGCTTTTTTGGTGATTTGAGGGTCAATGAAGTTATGAGTGATACCTAAATCAATGAGTATTGTGAGAGGGATATTATTAAATTAAATCTTGACCTACATGGTTTGTGGGGTAATGACTCCTACTAAAGCATAGAGAGAGATATCTAGTTGGTCTTCTTGAAAAGTAGGATCCAAAATTGGTTGAGCTTCTTTTGGATCATCTGTTGTATCCTAAACATCTTCCTAATCTTTAGTGTTGGGTGGAGAGTCTGCATCTAATAGGTAGAGCTTTTTCTCGACACATCAATTTCCCTAAGTGAATTTATTATCATAGTTATAAAATAGTCATTTTTCTTTATGGTCTTACATTTTTTCTTTAGACAAATGCTCTATAGGAGTGGTTTTAGGGGCTGACATTGTTTGAGATCATTATGGAAATGTATTTTTGAATGGAGTAAAATTTGATTTGAATCACTATTGATCTGCGATCTTATCCTCTACCAACTTATCCAACCCTAAGGATTCCATCATCATATTGGGCTAAAACATTTTGACCTCAGATAAAATTTCATCATTTCATCCACTAATAAAATTACTCTTGAATAATTCATTAGACGATCCCTTTGTGTGATTGGATAGTTTTTTAAATTATATTTGATATTCTCTCATGGTTCCTATTTGGCAAAGTTTAGTGAGTGCTCAAGTGAAGTCATCAAAAGTAGTAGGGCCAAACCATTGCAAAATGAGGGTGAAAAAATTAGTCCATATGGGTTCATCATGATCCTTGGTATACCAATGATACAATTGAAGGTATTTATGTTCCAAGTGAAAGGATGCAAGTGGGAACTTATTCACATCAAAAGTATTATGCAGACTAAAGTATTGTTTTTCCTAATAGACCCATCCATTAGATATGTACCATTAAATCAAGGAAAATTTAGCTTCGGTCCATGATAATTATTATTAGAATAAAACCCAGTGTCTGAAGAAGACTCTAGATGTCATCTATTGTTCATGGTGGTATGTTGAATAATAAGGTCAAGAATTTTTTCATCAAGATCTTTGATGTGGGTATTAAGAGCGGCAATTTCATCTTCCATGTTTTTTCTCCTAATTGGGTTACTTCCATGACCTGAATAATAATTTTTTTAATATTTACAATGGATAGTAACTAGATTTAAGACATGTTTAGTAAGGAAAGTTTTGAATTTGGGTGAAAATGGAAGGGGTAAAGGGGATTTTAATATTTTTTTTGTATATTAGGAGTTTGATTGACAAAGGCGAGGGTAATTTTAAGAGTGAAAATGGGAAAGAAAGGAAAATTTGTCAAAGAGAGAAAAATGAGTAGAACGATATGATTAACACAGTTAAAAACTTTTGAGGCAAATAGACAAAAATAGAAGTTATGGTAAAACCCAAGAAAAGGGAAAATTAATATTTACAAGAATTAAGAGTAGAATTGGGATATGGGACTTCAAGGAAGAAAATGTAGGGAATGGAATTTCAGGTGTCTAGATAAATTTTGAGGATCAATGGGGCTACATATAGAGAGATATTACAAAAAAATGAAAAAATATCTGACGATAAATCCTCTAAGAGTCTACTTATACTCTGCAAATGGTTTACAGATTCTGGTTGCTATCAAATATATGTATACAAGTCCTCTATTATTCTATGGATACTCTATTGATTTTTTTGAGTCTTATGGAAATATTCTAAAACTAATAGAAATGGGCCCCAAGTTTTAATGGATCCCTAATGTTTTTAAAAATATCACTCTAGCCACTAATGTTGTCTAAGTGAGTACCGTTCTCTAAAACTTTTTTGGCCATGGATTTACCTCTAAGCGATAGATCTTGGTTTTACTCATGGATGGGAACTAATCAATCAGGAAGGGGTCATTGCCCATTTTGCTATCAGGTCCTCTCAATGGGATAGCTACTTTGGAGTTCATATGGCACTCCTCATGATAAGTTTTAGGTCTTTCACACAATTACTTCTCATATTTAAGTGGCCATATTTTTACCCTAATCTGAAATAGATTACATAAAACTACTTAATTGAGTTATGTAATAGAATATAGTTAATATTTTTTTAAAAACTACTGAAATAAATTATGTAGTAGAATAGAGTTAAGACTCTCTATAAAAAAATTGCCCTAGAAAGTTCTCTGATACTAGATGAGAGGATCCTCCTACAATAATTTATAAAAATGCACAAAATAATAGGAATTAGCAACATGAATTAAATTTTTTGGAACACTTGAAAATGTTGAATTGATCTTAGGCCACTTTGAGGGGGTAACCACCTTTGAGGAAGCTTAATATAATAATATCGTGGATGCGTTCATTGGCCTCAACACTTAATTATATATGAATTATAATATAAGAAACTACTACTTCCCATGAATGTGGGATAAAAAAAAGTGCTCACGAGATGACTTCCAAAGCATATGCATCCATAGTAACTACTAAATTAACAAAGTAAAGATAAGAGATATCATGGGTTGATAACATCAACCAACAACCCTCAAAAGAATTCATGGCTTCCTACGCCTTATAGGATACTAACACAAGCTCATAATAGATTATGGAAATATTGTGGATATCTTGAGTTCATTATTTAATAAAGATGCATTCACATGGGATGTCATAATTGACTATACATTCATATAACTCAAACAAGTTATGTGTATCACACTAGTTTTGGCCATGTCAAACCTCACCAAAATTTTCACCATAAATAATGATGCCTGTGGAAATGGCTTAGGTGTTGTTCTTCTCCAAGAGGTTCATCCCATTTATTTCACTAGTAAATCCCTTTCTATATTAAATTTGTCTTTGTCTATATATGAAAAGGAAATAATGGCAATTATGCATTCAATATAAAAATAGTGGCCATACTTACTTTGGAATCATTTTTGCATCAAAACCAATCTCCAAAGTTTGATGTACTTCCCATAATAATGGATCTCATCACTAGAAAAATAGAAATGGATCAGTAAACTCATGGTCTATGATTATGAGATCAATATAATAAGGTAAAGACAATGCCATGGTAGATGCTCTCTCATGCACATTTAAGGACCAAACTTCCCTTTCTACCATCTCCATGCCCATTTCAAACTAGTTGGAATATGTACAACAAGGGTATGAAAATTATCCTTCCTTACACCACCTCATTCAATAGTTAACCACTGAACCCTCTACAGTACCTTGTTATTCATGGGATGGTGCTTCTCTATGTTATAAGGTCTATCTATTGTTTCCTAATACCATAGAGATTCACCAGACTATATTCTATGAAATCCATGACTGTCCATCAGTAGGGCACTCAATATTTCTCAAAACATATGAGAATGCATGTTGAAACTTCTTTTGGAAGGGGATGAAAGGGGAAATTAAATATATGGTGGATGAATGTGATATCTGCCAATGCAACAAAGGTCAAATAATAGTGATTCTTGGTTTGCTTGATACTTTGCCCATTCCTACTAGGATATGGACCAATATTTATATGGATTTTATTAATGGGATGACTAAATCTAGAGGAAAAAAGGGTTCTTGGTCATGGTAGACCACCTCTTCAAATATATCCATTTTATGCCCTCATCTATCCTTATAAAATGTCTACAATCACACAAATTTTCTTGGATCAGATCTTCCATCTTCATGTCATACATTATTTAATCATCTTAAATTATGATGCAAATTTCACCAACCATTTTCATTTGGAGCTATTACGATGCATAGGCACACAACTGAAGATGAGGTTTGGGTATCACCCCTAAACAGATGGCAAAAAAAAATGTCAACAAATGCTTGGAAACATTCCTTCGTTACTTTACATTTGAATAAAAATAATAGTGGGAAAAATGGCTTCCACTCATAGAATGGTTGTCTAATACCTCCTACCACACTTATACTAAAATAAATCGATATGAAGTGGTTTATGGTCAAGCACCACCAATAATTGTTATGTATACCCCTAGCAGTTCCCTGGTTCAAGAAGTTGACACTGGTCTCTAACATTAGGATCAAATTCTCAACATTCCATAGGGTAATCCCCATCTAGTACAAAATTGAATGAAGCAACAAGATGATCAACACCACTCTGAGCACACCTTTCAACCTGATGATATGGTTTTTCTTCATTTTTATCCATACAAGTAATGACACCTTAAAATAAAAGGGTGTCATAAACATGTTCCAAAGTTTTATGGGCCATATAAGGTTTTTTAGTAGATTTGGTCTATTGATTACAAGTTAGAGCTTTCACTTCCTTCTAAGTTCACATAGTCTTTCATGTCTCATGTTTGAATAAATTTCTTGGAACCACCATTAGAGTGCAAATAGTTTTACCATCAATTTGATTATGAAGGATCCATCCTTCTCAAATTATAAATAATTTTGGATAGGCGCACCTACCAATTTCACTCCCGCTCAATCACAAAAGTCTTAATCTAGTGGCATGGCATACAATTAGAAGATGCCACATGAGAACCATTATTCTAAATTCAACAATGATTCCCGCATATAAATATTTGAGGATAAATATTTTTCTAAGGGGGAGGGGATGTTAGGAACCCATGTCCTACCCTTCTATTTAAATTATTAATGTATTAATCTCTATGGATGCATATGCTTTATATGTCATCCCTTTGACATATTTGAAATATCCCACATACATGGGAAGTAGTAGTTGTTATAATCTATTCAGTATTTAAGTAAGTGTTAAGGCCCAATGGAGGCATCCATGAATATTATTGTATTGAGCTTGATCAAAGGAGGTTTCCCCCTCAAAGTGTCATACAATCTAGGGGCTATTTTGGGTTATTTTCTAAAGTTCATTTCATTATTCATTTTTTTTGTAGGCTGTAAATCTATGTATAAGGATCCTTATAGGGATATATATATCTAAAACCTATATATAATGGGGGGCCTTGATCACCCTACCCCATCTATATATGGGGTGGGCCCCATATATCTATAATGCTCCCCTATCCCTATATAGATTAGAAAGGGACTATCAGATGAGGGACACTCCCTACCATAATAATTAAGTGGGTGGGGATTAGATAGATATATAGGGCCCTACCCAAAAAGTGGATAAACTGATAGGGTTAGCTTTGACCTATTGCAGCCCTCTCCACTAGATAAGGAGAGGTTGGTATATATGGTGGTCTGGTAGGGGATTATGATACAATCAGTCATCAGTCATATCATGTATATAATAGATGGATGATGGATGCCATATAGAATACAGTATAATAGATTATGTATGCCATATAAAAATGACTAGATTCCATCAATAAATGCCAAATATATAGTCCATAGTATCAATTCATATAATCTAGATGGGATGGTAAAATGGAGACACCCTACTATTTTGAGTAAGTATATCATTAGGTCATATATCTATTCCTATAGTCAATTGGCCTATATGGATATGGCAGTTCTAATAGGAGTGTTAGCAATGAATTAAAACTTAGGCACCCTATATAGATCCATTAATTGACCCTATTTATCTAGTTAATCGAGTGCCCCATATATAAAGAGGGAAACTAAATCCTACACCATATATAGATAGTGTCCCTTGGCCTCCTGAGATCACTATAGATGTTAGTGGGGGTATAAATTCCATAGATAGATAGATATATCTTTCCTTGATTTGACCTATGGATATCCAACAAGGAAACTATACCCAAGCTTCTCTTCCAAGGGGCCTTTAATTCATATCCACCATACTAGACCAAGACACTTCCATATAGTGAATCAACCATAATAGATCTATTTTTTGTACCCCATATATATTTATCATAACAAATAATATATTTCATAGTGAATATTATATCTATCTATCTACCATTGTATGGGGTAGGGGGGATTAAACTTAACTCAACTTTATATGGTTGGTGTGTTGGGGGTGTCACCCCTATCTATATAGATTAGATCCCCTTTACATATAAGATCAAATCAACTCAACTCTATATGTCCATCCCCTCCCTCTATAGGGATAGGGGATAGGGGAATCACATCCCTATAGTCTCCCAGTATGATCTATGGGATATTATTTCTCACGTACATACTATCATTTCCTATATTCACATGAAAAGTATTACCCTCTAAATGTTGGAATAGCCAACTCAATTACTTTAGTTGTTCATCATCATCTGAACACAAATCAATTATCTATATATGTGCATTCATCATAACATCCCAAAATATAGGGGATGTTCTAACCTTCATGTTGATTTTCAAAACTTTACCTAACATCAATATCAATTGCACTACTACTCCCATGTAGTCATCATCATCTAGGTGCATGAATAAATGTTTGATTCCCATTGATTTTTTATAACCACATAATTCCCTCATGATCCAAACTATCTCAAAATAGATAGGGTTTGACACATCATAGGGCACTACTTTTCTAGAGGTTTCTTCAAGAAAATCCTTTTTTATTCCTCTCAAGAATGGGACATTTACTTATTTCAAGGTCATATGATATATTTTTCATAGAGAATAGAGACTTATAAATTTGTGGTTCTTGAAACACGTCCTCCCAACTTTGCTTCTCTGATAGGATTTGGATAATTATTCATTCTTTGAAATCCCTTATTACTTAAGGGATGCTTATGTTTCAACCAAGTCCTTTCAATAACACCAAATCAAAATAATATGTAATTTAATTATATATCACAACACATTACTCCATGATTTGTGAAAGTTAACATTAAGTGATCCCCTCAAATTCAAAAAATGCCTTACAGAGAATTACAGTCATTGAGTATCTTGATGTATTCATATTAAATATCCATATAAGATAATGGATTCCCCTAATAGCGTGTTTTCATTTACCAATTACCAATCATTTAAACTTACATAAATTCATGACCCTTCTAAGCATATCATTTTATGTGACCACTACTCTCTCCCCCTTTCCACATGGCACAATGTTAATAGGATATATTTACATAGATTTATGTCTATTTTGGAATTTTGGCTAGATGGGCCACTCTCTCTAATTCCATGGTATAATCATACTCCAAAACTAAATGAAATCTTTATATTCCCCATATATATCTAATATTAATCCTAATATAGTGGTCCCTTATGTCAAATCAATAGGGGTCAGGCATATCTAGAGAAGCCCCTCAGCTTCCTAAGCACAATTAGAATTGGCCCTATCTATCTATATGTTCTCTAATTAATCATAGATATAGATTACTAATTATTAAGATTAAATCCTAGATAGGATCAGGGCAAAAAACTCTCTATTTACCATACATATATATAGGGTGAGGGATGGATTCACCCATGTATTATTCCCATCTAGATATATATGGAAAGGGAACCACCAATCATGTTACGTATAAAATACATCACCACATTCCATGTTTATAATCCATCACCACATTATATAATATTTTTTATCTAGGAAAATAAACATCATGTTACATATATAATCCTAATCCATCCTACTCTATTAAGGGTTCTATCCTGGTTGGTGGTATCAAGGATAAGGAGAACTTGATAGAATGCCCCACTTAGATATAAATAGGGTCACATAGCCTACTATAGCTTCCTTATCTCTCTTGATGACCTACTCTATATTATATGGGGCCTCTCCCTCTACATTATTCCCTATCTAGAGTAGAGTAGTTGAGATGCGCTAAAATCTATATTCTAATGTGGTTACTCACACTAGATTCATTACATGTCATGGCATCTATATCTTGACATGCATATTAGATGGATGATTAATGGCATATAGAAAGAGGGACCTAGTATTCATTAATCCATCTATATATATGGGGGAGGGCGAATATAGGTGGGCCCTATATATCTATATAGGCCACTACCCTTCTTTTCTACCAAATGGATAGAGAGTATATGAGCATCCCATCCATGTTCATCAATCAACCAATTGTCTTCCTAGTGCTCATTTCAACCATATAGATGTGATATATAGGACAATACATATTTATTACATTACCTTCTATCTAATATGGTTGAACCTACTTTCCCCCATATATATATCCAATCCCCACCCAACAGTTTATATTTAAGTTTAGAGTTTAGAGTGTAGATTTTGTATAAAGGGCCATCATATATATCTATGTAACTATACCCCCATCCCCATCAACACCCCATCCCCATATATATATAGAAGGAGAGGGAGAGGGAGAGGCCAAAAATTATATATTTTGGAGGGTGTGTCAAAACAACTCCATATATAAAGAGGGGGTCACCATATAGAAACTATTTCCAAATCGATAGGGCTTGGCCAAAGTATCTCTATATGGGACCCCCCATCTCCCATCCCCATCAAATAAATAGATAGAGTTTATTTAGATTTAGATTTAGAATTAGAATTTTCCCCATAGCCTATAGATCTATCTAGTGCCTATTTACATTTTGACCAACAAGGCCAAATGTCAACCCCTAACATTAATTTGTTTTGGTGACCACCACCCTGGCCTATTTATGGTGATTTTAGGTATAGTAATGTCACCTTTGGTCATGCTGAGAGTCTCTAAATATTTTTAAGAGTGTCATGATGTACCATTTTTTTAATATTGAATCCTTGTGTCATAAGTATCTTGAGTCTTTTGGTGATGTGTTAGGTGTCATAGTAATTTTAGAATGAGAGAGATGATTGTTAGGAACTCCTGAAAAGTCCAAATGAGTGATTTAGCCATGTTTGAGAAATTTAAGGATATTTTTAGTAATATGAAAGTGTTTTAAAAATTTTGGAGGCCATAAAATGAGAATCATAGTGATTTCATGTAATTTATCCATGACACACTTATTTAAGCCACATATCACCTCTATCACCCCTCTTAAACCATCAAATACCTCTCAAACCACTACATATGAGCCTATTTTAATTTGTAAAATTTTTAAAAGAGCAATATTTTGATGATTTGTATTAAAATGGGGTCTTTAATAAGATGTATCCATGCCACATGGCCACCCCCCTTGCATTTCATAACACTAAAAGCCTTTTTGAGACCCACTCACAACCTTGTCACTAGTTAAGTGGGTCTCACATGCCAATTTCTAGCTATTCCACTTCCTCCATGCATTTTTTCCTATTTAACTAATTTATTAACTTTAATTCCCTCTTATTTGTCCCTAAAATGGTGGTTCCTAGCTAGAGACATGGAAAAAATGGTGGTTCCTAGCTAGAGACATCTAGGGTCTCCTAATGCTTGTCCTGTTGATCCTCTTGCCAAACCCTGTAACAACTCATTAGAAATCATAGCCATCAACAAATTGATAATTCCCAAGATCTTTAAGCTCTGATACCAAATGATGAAAATTGATCAATGATGAAAAATGATCTTACACTACTCTGAAACCATCAACAAACTAATATAGACCTATCTAGATCATTCATTCCTTGTAGTTGTATAGAACTATACAAACTATAACATACAAAGGAGGATCAGAAGATGAAGATGAAGTCATGGTAGGTAATTCAATAAATTTTCATGGTGAAAGGGTGTCAAACATACCCAAAACTCTCTATTTCACTTCACCTACTTCCTTTACAAACCTAGACAACTTATTAGGTTTATGTTTGTACTGTATAGAGGAGAGAGAAAGGGGGCCCAAGATCATAAACAAATGAATTAAACTCAATAAAATTCAACTAATGGGATATTTTTTGTGGGTTTATCTCATAACATTTTTTAAATTCCTTAAGAAGTTAAGGATTTTGTTTGCCATTCTCATCTACATAGGCTAAGTTGGGTAGGATGGTTTTCATGGATTATTGGCTTACCTACTCAAACCAATAGCTGATGTTATTTTATCAGGTCTTAAATGGGTATATCAAAGAATTTTTAAAACTTTTATCACACATTTGAGCTCATGAAACTGACAAACCTTCAATACTAGCTCCTATGTGTAGCCTGCAGTTAGCTTTAGAAAAAAATAAAGTGTTTAAATGTTTTTCATCAAAATTTATGAGCTGGGTTGAAAAGTTTGTAGGGGTGTTTCATGTTTCACCATGATTTATTTTTTAGGTTTTAGGTCTAATGACATTTTTTCATATCATAATATCCCAAGGAGAAAGGGATTATGCATACTTGAAGGTCACCATTCAATGATAACTGTGTTTGGCTTAGTGACATCTATATAGCTTCATATGTAACTCAAAACATGAAAAAGGGATGTCAAAGTGATAATAAAGTTTCATTATTACTTTATGAGAAAATCTTACAATCCCCATGGTGGCCTCATAATCATATAAACCATTTTCCTTGTCTCAAAACTCACACAATCACTTTTAGCAGAGTTTAAGGTCTTTTGCAAAAACTAAGGTTATTTAGAATGTCCTAGGTTTCATTTCTTGACTATATTTTCCCTTTTTATACCTCCAAAAGTGACATGATTGCATAGGTTTGTGTATAAGTATCCTCAAGGTTCTTATTATTTGTATTTAAAGGGTTTCCATGCTTCAATCCATGTCATATTCATATCTTTCCATTCTACGATTCTTTCACAGCCTTTCACTATGTTTTACCCTTGTTTTGATGTTCATACCCAAATTTCACACCAAAGTCATCTTCTGTCACCCATCCATCCTCCCTCCTAAGTATAAACCATTATAAATAGGATTACACACCCATGGTAACCATTGGAAGCCATAAATTCATGAAAATTCAGACTATATGGGTCATATACTTGATTGAGAAAGCTAATAAACACCCATAGTATTGAAGACAATAGTCACCTATTTATAGTTCTTTGGGATGTTGTGATTGAAATAGAGATTACCAAGTAAGTAAAGAGTCAAAAATAAGGAGGAATCAAAACTTTAAATGAAAATATGAGGTATTTATATTCAAACAAGGGGCTCCTCAAGGTACTTAGTCCATACACATGGCTAGTATATCCACCTAAAACCACCTTAATTTACCTAGGCTTGGCATATGAACAAAGTTGAGTAGAATTTATGTTTGATAGGACTATGAAGTTTATTATGGGGATTTCAAGGTGTTATTTATGCTAAAGGAGGCCCAAAACATCCATATGGGATACCTTATATCTGTCAAGAAGGCCTAACACAAAACAAACACCTACAACCACCCCGTTTGGATAACTTAAGGAAACGTAATAAGGATGACCATTAAATATGGTTAGTGAGTGGGATAATATTTGTAATGAATTTATAAATAAGTATCAATTATATACATATAAAACACCTACATGGAGAATAACTCCCTTAAAACTCATATGAACACCTAAAGTAGCACCGTATGTAGATCTACAGTCAATCTATGAGAGGAAGGTAAGGTAAATTACAAGGGGTAGGATTTAGAGATCGTTGTGTGTACTTGAGGAAATATTGAGGGGTAAAGGGATAATTATTAATATTTTTAAAAAATTAATATTTGTACAAGGACTTTATAGGATTTATCATCTCACTTTCATTGGTAGATAGATGAAATTTAGTCCAAGTCAAGTGCCTCTAGCTGAGTCATTCTTGCCTCTTAACTAAGCCATAAAAAAGTTGAGTTCAAATGGGTTAACTCAAATATGATGAGAAAAGGATGATTTTGTGATAATATCACCTCAATTATACCATAATAAAATGAATAAACTAGGATGGTACTCCATTGCTCTAACCCTTCTCTTGATGCACACATATAACCATTCTATTTGGTGTGCTTAGAATTATGTGATGAAAGTCACTATTTAAGGTAATTGGTTGAAGGAGTGACATAAAAGGAACATAATTAAGGTAAAATTTCTCCCAAAATTTCCAATAAACTCACATGAATAAGGTTTACCCCTCACATAAACAAGAATACAAAGAGATCACCTACAAGTTGAGTTATTGAAGTAAAATTGAAGGTGCAAGCACATGATTGTCCTAATGCCTTAGGTGGATAAGTAAGAAAGGAACCTTAATAATATCATCAAATTCATAAATAATATTTTAGATTAAAAAAAGGTGAGGTGTATTCACCTATAGCCTATGCAAAACTAAGGTCACTTTTAGTCAAATCATGGATAAAGAGAAGGTATGTGCTGGAATCTCAAAGTACAGGTTGTTATACTCAAGATATAATGATCGTAATGAGTCTAAGACATTAATATTAGGTATTTGATAGTGTTTAGGGCATGATTAGTCCCATTTAGTATCCTTATCACAACCATTCACTCCATTTTGATCAAAAACCTAGTCAAAAGGATTTAAGTGAGCATACACATGCATATGGAGTACCAAGAGAGTTGTAGATAGAGGTTGGATTCAAGAATGTGAGACCTAGGAGAGAAAAATGGAGATGTCACAAGTCCATCAAATATATTTTATATTTATATAACCTCATGGAAATAAATAAAAATAGGACATACTCAAACCTTTATACTCAATGATGTAGTTAGGAAGCAACATACACCCAGTTTGGACAAAATGGTCAATTGAGGCCTTTATAGGCATATTCAGGTATTAAAATTCGGAGAGAATAGTCATTTTCACTGGTAAAATTCATCAATACTCTCATTTGGGCAAGATAAACTATGGGTATACCCATTATTTTGTCTCAAATCAATCCTTATCTGTAATAGTCAATCTAAGGGATAGATGGGTGAATTGATGTCTTAAAGGGCTTGCCAATAGGATGGATACCAAAATGATTATGAAATAGTGTGAAATGATGGTTTAAAATTAAAATATATAGTTAAGTGCCTTGGATATAGGATAATGCAAATAAATACATAAGTCTTATCATAAACCTTGATACCATATTAAGGTTCCTTCAAGCTTTTACAATAAGTTGAATGGTCAATGATGGGTATATGAAGATGTTTAAGAACCTTATAAGGAGGTTTCAAGTTCATAAAATTGAGAAACAAGGAAAAGTTGTTTTGAAAAATTGCTCAAAACATTCAACCCTACACATAACCAACTTAACAGACACCTTCAAGTTCTCACCCATTTCAACACAAGGAAGCTCATGGCAAAAGATACTCAGGAAGTTTAATTCTCCCTATAGACCAAATATTCATGAAATACTAGTTGGTACTTGGGGCCTAATATTTATGAATGAACCTTAAGAAGATAACCAATCAGAATTTATTTGTAGCTAACCTAAGTTCCACCTTCCAATGATCCTCTCTCCACACACCCTTTTCATGGGACCTCAGGATATTCATGGAAGATGAGGAGGTCAGTGCATTGTAGATTCATATAATTTTTTCCTGACTTGGACATCCATACACTATGAACTATCATTACGACTCCTAAGCACTCATAAACCTTTCTAAAACCCTAAGTAGACCTAGTCTTATAAATCTTGATCTTTTATCATCATATCACCCTATAATGGCATGATATGCTCATGTAATGTCAACTAAACTCAAATAGGACTCCAACCATGGTATTTTATTGTATGGACACTCTATATAATTATAAAAAATCCATACTTTTGTAGGATTTTGAGTATAAATAAGGGTAGACAGTCACTTAAGTAGATTATAACTATTGGAGGGGGAGTTTTAAGACATATTTCATCTTATAGAATCATAAAATGTTAAAGGATATTCATAAAAACACCTCTATAACTCATTTCAAAATTGCTAGTCTACCAAAATGCTAATCAAGATGACCTAGTCAACTGAAGTGGCCAGATTATAGATATTTCTTGCCAAAAAGAATTAATGTGTGATTTATAATGTTGGTTTATAAATAAAAATCATCCACCCATATGTTATTGATGGTTTATTATAGGTTCCATGGCTGCCAAATGCAAACAATTAGGCTATTACACCTAATTGGCCTACTTGGTCAAAGAAAGTTAAAAGAATGGCATACGAAGGAATCGAGAGTGAGTTAATGTAGTTTTATTACACCTGATAACTAATAATTCAAGGGTAAATAATTTACACTTCATGGTAATTATAAAGAGGAGGTAGTTTCAAGGCATGATCCACATCAGAGAGCTAATGGGCTGGTCAACACCTCATAGAGGTTAATTACACTCCATTTACACTTGGTAACTAAAATTGGAGAGGTGATGGACCATCTTGGGAATGGTAAAACCTTAGAAGAAATTAATTGAATATAACTCATCCTCTACCACCTCATTCTAATACCAATAACTCATTCAAGGAGCCATTAAAGAGGAGCTATGCATGGAAAAGGTTGAAGATAGACTATGTAACTTATGTGATTACTATATGGAGTAGACCTTGGTCATTCATTACCCATTATACACTTTTCCATGCCACATTCCCATAGCTTTCTCTCCCCTTTTGCTATATATTAAAGGATTTTGGCCTTGTATTATATCCCTTAAGTTGGTATGAGGAAACTCTACTTGACCTTGTACTCTATGAGACCTCTTTGATAGATAATGAATTTATTTATCTTCTTCATGATTACATTCTAGTGTGTGTTTCATTTTTTGATATGATTAAGTGGTCTAATTTCCCTTCTTTAGGTCCAATGCTTTCACCTAGTTGCTAACAAGTATTTTATGTAGGTTGTGTAGTGTATTAGAAAAGATGATGGTTGAATGTATGAGTGGAGATATCACTATAAAAGTCTAGAATCAGACCTTTCTTTCACTATCCTCATGATTTATCCATCCAAGGTTAACCTCTACATGAAATATTGATGCCTAGAGACCATTGGAGATAGTGGTTCAATCCTTTGCTTAGTCCTTTAGTTTTGTTTCAATTCAAGTTGAGTGCATGGAATTATCATCATGGTACATCACCACTTTAGAATAGGTTTTCATTTATGCAATATTCATTACCCATTTTTTATCCCAACACAATAGGACTTAGAGACAGTATTGAAATGATAAATCAGGGGAGCTAGCTCCATAAAATCTAGAGGTTTTACTTAAACAAAAAGTAACCCACAACCTATAGGTCACTCCAATGTTAGCCTAGGTTTGAGATGGATGTGAATAGTCCTTTCCTTAGTAAGGGTGAAACCTAGACACCTAATATTTCTAGAATGCATAGTGGGGCCAGCTTCAAGTTCCTTAAATCATGATTTGATAAACTTGGAGGACATATGTAAGCTAAGGACACTCACTTATAGCCTTTTAGTCATATTGAGAACCTTAAATCATATTTGGATAGATTTGCAATCAGTTTCAAGCTCAGAGACATCATAAATTCATTATTGTAGAGGGAAGAAGGTTCCTAGTTATGTTCATGATGTGATACATATGTCATATGAGGATTTATGGCAACTTATGGGGAAAGTTTCTTTTCTTCATCTCCTTATCAACCCTGCCATAAACCTTATGAGCTTTATGATGACCCTTGCCAATATGACAATGGACCTCCTAATTTCCAAGATTATCAACCTTATTATGAATCTCTTCCACCTCCTTAGCAACCCTTTTACCCTCATGATTAGTCATACTACTAACCTACTATTCCTTTCAGTCAAAATACACCAAACAATGATCATTTACACTTAGAGATTGTGAAATTTGGGGGAGAGAGACAAGTTGAAAGAATGCCTAAGGTAGAAGAAATAGGTTGAATGTCAAGACTTTATTCATCATCAAATTATCCCTATAAACTAACAACAACTAGTCAAATCTATTATTCCATTTCTTTTTCTTTCTTCTCTAATCATTGGAGAATTCTTAGTCCACAACTATTTACTTAATGACAAGGCAAGTCATTCAATTATCCATAAGTTAGTGGTAGATAAATTGAACCCAATATCTGAAGCTATTTATAATCTGGAATTATAATGGAATTGATCTCCTATGAGGACATTTAGTATTGTCAAAAACCTTCAAATCACCCTTCATGCTAAACCAAGCTTTCAGTTGCATAAGACCTCATTATGACATACTTATTGTCTCATTTTGCCTTGTGTTTGGATAATTATTTTATGACTAAGGTTAGGGGATGATTATATAGTAAATTATATCATATGGTCTATAGATTTGAGTATGGTGTAGGGGTCCAAATCAAATCTAGATCACTCTCCAGGTTTAATATTAATCCATACACCCCAACCACCTCAAGTGTAGATTGACTTCACCATCCTTCCCCAAAATAATATCCTTGTGTTCAAGATTCCCCCAATATCCTATGCCTTATCAATATCTTATAGTAACCCTAGATTGGAAGCCTTCATGGGCTAAAGACCCAAACTATGTGATTCTTACCCTTGAAAGGGAGAGTAATAAAGAAGGGAAAGGCATGAATTACACTTCAATATATCCCTCAAGTCTTCCAAGTGCCTCATTAATTATCCATGTTGTAATTACTTATGAACATCAAATCATTTTAGAAAGTGACAAGGTAACTAAAGATTTCAAGGAGAAGGGTGCAGTCACCAAGCTTCACACTCCTAAGGTCCTCAACTAGAATAATACCTTAGAAGCCATTAATAAATCTAATTAAGAGTATTTCCTACCCACCCTCTCATCTCTTGAAGAGGAATCAAGTGAATTGAGACCAAAATTTGAACATTTAAATAAGGGAGATAATTTGTCAATATTGATCAATGAAGGGGTAGTCCTTCAAGAACTTGACCATGTCACAGCTATAACAGACTTCCAAGGGCACCTTGAAAAGGACAACTCAAGTGTCTATGAAGAATAAATTTTTATTATAACCCTTATCCATCCTAACCAATTAGAATTTGAACATGAGAAGAACTTATATGATGTAAATCATCTACAATGCCAAAATGTTAGAGCTAATGTAGATGAGACAATCAAATCCTTCCTTAGGAGACTATCAAGAAGACAAACTTCATGAGGGTACTATTGAGATTGAGTCCAAAAATCAATAAGATGATCCTTGGTAGATTTATACCTTGAGTTAATGAATGAAGTTAAAAAACTCAAAATGGTAGACTAAGATAGTGGAGTAGGATAACAGGCTGATGCTCCAAGTGGAGAATAAATACAAGTCGAGAAGTACCAAAGCAAGATGAATTGGAACTTTAGTGGGTTGAGGAGTTACATTTCTCCATTGAAGATGAAGATGAACAAGCTATAGTAGATCAAGAACTTCGTTATGACCCTGTCAAAGAGTTAGAGGTGAGTGATCAACATGATGTCTTACAAGAAGATGGCAGAAATAAAAGTGAACCCCATGTTTTTTCCATTGACCACGATGAAATGTCTTTCTGGGATGATTTAGAAAACTTCTTCTTGAGCTTAGACACTCCATCCCTACACCATGAAGATCTTGAAAAGTATCTTGTCAAGGATATTGTTAGCAACCTAGATAATACCTTATTAAAGGTAGATTGCTTTGATCTCCTTCACACCTGAACTAACATTGGAATGGTCTAAGGTGTTGGTAACCTGTATCCTAGACCAGACCTCTAGATTTATGAGGCTGGCTCCTTTGATGTATCATTGATGGTAAAATTACTAAAAACTACTAATTTTTTAGGATGAAAAGAGTTAGAAGGATTTTTGAAAATGGGAAAGCATATTATACGGATGGTGACACACCTATATTGTTGGTTCATCCACTCTATTTGAGCTCCACAACAATGATGAACAATACAAATTACTAAATATATAACTCCAAATGACTCCTGAGAAGTAATATTTTACATAGAGGTTTCATCAAATGATCAATTCATGAGGGAAATGATGGTAGGCTTGATTGAAGGCACTATCTAGTCGATATATCCACTGTTAACTTAGTCAATCAACATAAAACACTATATATGACCTACATAAGATGAAATACTAGTAATTATGTGAGATTAGGACCTACCAAGGGAGAAAATACTACCACATGTGCAAGTAAAACTAATATAATCACAATAAACCTATATGTGGAATATGAAAATAGTCATTTTATTATCTCAAGAGGTTTACAAAGTTCAATCTTGGTAGAGTTTAATCATACCCAAGAGAGGGATCACATAAATGGCCTAAAATCCTAAATATATTGAAAAATAAAATTACTCTAGCTAAAGTGGCATAGAGGAGAGAAGGATAAGTAAATTATCATTAACTCAAAGTCTAATTTCAACTACAAATGTAAATAATAGTCATTTAGACTTCTCCTTGTGTTTAGTGTCTTTCATGATGATCACATGATATTTTAGCATTGAAAAAAAGGTGGTGGGATATTTTGTCTTATCCAAAATATTTCTCCAACATGATATGCCATTCTTTATTTATACAACTCTTATATAAGTGAGCTGGTTCATGAGTTGGAACTCAAGATGAGTTGTGCATGTAATTAGACCAATTGAAGACTAGAAAACTCTTTCCAAGTAATAGTTAATCTTGAAGATGACATCAAATAACAAATTTTCATGATGTGTACCAACTAAATAGGAATTCCAAATGAAACCTTATCTTCTATCAACAAATTTATATGCCACTCTTCTCCCCTTGATTGATCAAACAGACCTACTAGACCAAATTAGGCCTAGTAGCCTAACTTTTATGCTTAGTGGCCATTATAACCTAAGAAAAACATTGAAAAAATATAAAAAGGATGAATTAAATACATGAAAAAATGACTCTTATCATCAAATGGGTCCTTCTTGGCTTGAAATATCTACAAATTAGTCAAAAAGGTTGACTAGGCTAGCTTTTCCTTGATTTCTTATGGAGTGGATGTTTTGGATGATTTCCTAAGGACACATTAAATCATATTTTTGAATAAATTATGATTTTAGGATGAATAAAAATTTACAAAATTTGATCTATATTTATTGGATTTCATGTAAACTAATTTTTACCTCATCTTTTGTTATTTTTTCTCTCAAAACCCCATTTTTTTGCCAAATCCATAGAACACCTGTATAACTAAAGGCCATGGACATGAATATATAATATTATAATTCATGATACAAGTTATATTAAATATTTTTCAATGAGTTTGGTTTCATAATTATTCAATTTTCTAGAAACAAGTTTGCTAGTGGGGTTTTGTAAGGGTTTAAGAGTATTCTGGGATCTTAATGATTGCGCATAAAGTTTGGGCCCTAAAATTATGAACGAATTCCAAAAATTAATAGTTTATTATTCCATTTAACTCCCCAAAATTCCTTAAATTCCCATGAAAAATGTGTGTATTAAGACGAGCATGTGAAATCTCATCTTAGAGTGGAAAATAAGCTCTTTAAGATTTGTCTAGTACTCCTTGTACAAGATGACCAATTATACTTATTATTTATGGATCAATATTGGAATAAATTTATATTAGTGATTTATTATGATTTTCATGATGATTTGGATTGCCCTCATGACCTTGATTTAGCTCCTCCTACCCCCTTCTGATGACCTTGTCTTGAGATATCAAGAACAAGCATATCTATCTATATGGTTTGTTTAATATCTTGACTTCATGATGCATTTATAAGATCATATTTAATATTTTCAATAGTAATTACCTATATATAATGTTTTGAAGTCATGTTATAGGCTTAAACAAGCCATTCCTCTTCATCTTGCATAGAAACATCTCTTTATTTTGACCTGTAGACCTATCTGCTCATCGAAATGAACCAAATTACCCCCCTTGATGGATTTAGAAGTATTTTTAAGAGATTTTAATAGCTCACCTTACTTTACAAATATTTTTAATGTGTAATTACCCTTTCTTCCCTTGATTTATATCTCAAAATTTCCTTATTTAGCGTAGTCTATATAACTGAGGTACAGTACGTGCCAACCAATTGGTCATGGAGGTGATCAAGAGAGTTTATAATGCTTTAAATTTCATGTTATAGATAAAAATAATTAACTAGATGCAAAATCTAGATCCTTTTCTCCATCAGGTGATTATGAGGGTTTTACAATGGTTTTAGAGATCTTGGTATTATTAAGGATTGTTCATAATGAACATATCTCAAATTGGAAACCACTTGCCATGAAAATGTTTCATACTAACCTGCTCATCATCAATGAAAATCCTAAGCTCTCATGAAAAAGACAATTCAAGTTCTCTACATGGTGAAGTTAGGCTTTAAGAGGCTACTAAGACTACGTGGGTAGGGAAGGAACATGACAAATGGTGTCAAAACAGGTTTCAAATCACTCCCATATCTTCTCCAATGTTTAAATCACCCTCTACGATGTCTCAATTTCCATCTCATAAAGCAAAATTTAATGAGAGAGTATAAAAGTATGACTATGTGACTTGAGGGTTTTAGGCATGTCTTCTTAAATTAGCCTTAAGGGCATGGTGTGCATATATAATTTATTCTAATCACTTCCAAAAATTATTTCAATGGTTAAACAACCTCTTTTCACTTGTATGCACCTTAAGAAACGTACCTGATCCAACTATGACTATGTTTTGATAGGATAATGATTGTGTAAAAATAGTGAATGGTTGGCATCATAAAAAGACCTTAAAAAGATGTTTTATAGGTTTATCAAGTCACAAAAATCAACTCCACCAAATTCCATGATTGAAAGATTCATAGTTTGCAAAGCCTATAGGCTCTTTTTACTAAAAGTTAGTCTAATTTGCCTACTTGGTCTAGTTTGAAGACTGAGTTTTCTTCCTTTTTTCCTTAGTTTGTTCTAAAACATGATGGATATGACTTATATGTATCATGAATAACTTAATTTAAATTGTTTAATTCTTCATTTTTTAGATCTTCACCTTATGCAACCTATCTCAGACCTTACTCCTCAAGAAGTCTCATCATGACTATATGACAAAGGTACTAAAGGTGTTCTTAATGAGATTTATAGGTGTGTAATAGATATTTAAACATGATTTAGTGTTTATATACTCCTCATATCACTTACAACCTATTCTCATTCTATTTCATAACATCATGACTTTTAATAAATGTCTTTAGGCCTTAAACACTATCATTTACATACAATTATTATATTTTCATCTTTATGTTCTTGACAGTGCTTGAGTGGCTTGATCAAGGTATGGGAGGTATTGCAAGGGACCTAAAAATATAATACAATGACACAAAATTTTAGTTTATTAGGACCTTTAACTCCATCAATTTCCTTAGCTTCCCATGCAAAAGGTGTGTAGCAAGGTATGCATGTGAAATCTCATCTCAGAGTGGAAAACAGGCCCTTTAAGAAGTGTCTTGTACTCCTTGGCCAAAATGACCAATTATAATAATTTTATGTGGATAAAAATTTGCATACATGTATCTTAGGACCTTTTAATGATATGAATTATGATTTATAGTGCCCTCATGACCTTGCTTTAGCTCCTTCTACCCTCTTATAATGACCTTGTCTTGAGATGTCAAGAACAAGCATATGTATCGATATGGTTGGTTAAATATATTGACTACATGATGATTTAAATGGATCATATGTACTATTTTAAACATTAATGACCTGTAGATGATGATTTGGAGTCATGATATAGGTTTAAACAAGCCATTCCTCTTCACCCTGTATAGAAACAACTCTTTGTTTTGACCTACAGACCTTTCTGCTCATGGAAATAAACCAAATGACACCCCTTAATGGTTTTATAAGTATTATTTAGAGAGTTTAATATTATACCTTTCTTATCAAATAATTTTAATATATAATTGCACTTTCCTCCCTTGATTTCTAGCTCAAAATTACCTTATTTGGCATAGTTTGTACAACTAAGGTACTGCACGTGCTAACCAATTGGTAATGGAAGTGATAAATGGAGTTGAGAAGACATCCAAGTTTATTTTATATCTCAAAATCATCAACTAGATGAAAAATCTAGCTCCTTTTCTCCATCAGGTGATTATGAGGAGTTTCCAAGGCTTTAAAGGTCCTGATCTTCTTAAGGATTGTTCATAATGTAAAGGCCTCTAATTGGAAACAAATTACCATTAAAATGTTTTATACTGAAAACATCATCATTGTTGAAAACCTTGAGCTCCCATGCAAAATACACTTCAAGTTCTCTACATGGTTAAGTTTTGTTTCAAGAGACTAGCAAGACGACATGTTCTAAGGAAAGAACCTAAGAAATGATGTAAAAATAATCTTTATACAAATACTTCACTCCCATAAATTTTCCAAGGTTCAAATTACCCTCCACCATGTCTCAATATCTATCTCATAAAGCACAAATTCATGAAAGAGTGCAAAAGTATGACTGTGTGCCTTAAGGGTTTTACGCATGCCTTCTTGCATTAGCCTTAAAGGGTATGATATTCATAGTTAATGGAGTTAAATAACTTCCAAAATGGCTTTATATGGTTTAAAAACCTCTTTTCACTTGTATGCACCTTCAGAAACTTGATTACTCTAACTATGACAGTGTTTTGATAGGCTAATGATTATTTAAAAATAGTGAATGGTTTCCCTCATAAAAAGGCCTAAATAAGATGTTTTATAGATTTATCAAATCACAAGGATAAACTCCACAAAATTTCATTATTAGAGGATGCATAGTTTGGCCTATAATCTACTTTTACCAAAAGCTAGTTTGAGTTTCTTTCTTAGTCTATTTTCAAGAATGAGTTTTCTTCCTTTTTGCCTTGGTTTGTGCTAGAGCGTGATAGATATGCATTGGATGTATCATAAATAACTTACTTTTAATGTTTTCATTCTTCATTTCTTAGCTCTTTACCTTATGCAACCTATCTCAGACCATACTCCTCAAGAAGTCTAGTTATGACTATATGCCAATAGTACTAAAGTTGTTCTTGATGTGATTTAGAGGTGTCCAAATTCTATTTAAACATGATTTGGTGTTTATAGACTCTTGATATCACTTTAAACCTCTTCTCATTATCTTTCATATACTATTGACTCTAAAACTGTGTCTTTAGGCCTTAAACACTATTATTTCTATATAAATATTGTATTATCACCTTTATGTTCTTGATAGTGCTTAAGTGTCTTGATCAAGGTGTGGGAGATGTCCTTTGATCACTTGAACTTGGTTAAGCCACTTCATAGGTCACTCTTGTCATGAGAATAT
The DNA here is from genome assembly GCA_037957365.1 of Torreya grandis. Classification (NCBI taxonomy): domain Eukaryota; kingdom Viridiplantae; phylum Streptophyta; class Pinopsida; order Cupressales; family Taxaceae; genus Torreya; species Torreya grandis. The sequence goes on along the minus strand of JARHVA010003594.1, from coordinate 417,300 downwards.
CTTGGATTTGTACTAATCTAAAAATTGGTTGTGTGAGAGAAACCTTTGTACGTGCCTTTTATTAAAGTGAATGAATGTATACAAGTGATTGAAGCAAAGTTATTCATGTTATATATTCATTTATCCATGATTGGTTATATATGAACCTTAATTACTTTATGAAAACTTCTATTAGACCATTATACTTCCATCATTTCACTATCTTGCTAAAAAGCCTAAGTTGAAAAGGTTGTAGGTGGTCATTTTGAGGTGAAATGACTGAGACACTGAGTTTTTGAAGCATGTTCTCCACACTTTACACCAATTCTTAGATTAAATGGGGGTATGTCATATGGACATGGCCTCCACACATTCATAATTTAAAGATTATAGTAGGGGCATGCTTTTGAAGAATGTTCTCCATATTTATTCATTATTTAGTACTTATACCACTTTTTAGATTCACTAGGGGTATTCATATATACATGACTTTCACATATTCACTATTTTCATATTTAGTGAGGGCATGATTTGGAAACATGTTCTACACATTCATTCAATATGGTACTTATATCGATTCATAGATTTAGTGGGGTCATGCTTTGGAAGTATGTTTTCACACCTACTCAATATTCAACATCTCCAATTTATAGCTGAAGCATATTTTAGAAACATGTACTCCATATTGGTACTTATATTAGTGCATGCTTTGTAATCATGTAATCCACACTTACACAGTTATCCAAATTGACAAAAGCACATAGTTATATGAGTCTGATACACATTTTTGGAAGAAAAATATACATGGTACCATTTTTTTTTACATAATTTCAGCATGATACATATCTAAGGTGCATATTATATGTAACATGCACCTAATATTGCGAAATCCAATTCAATCTCAAATTCTAAATTTTTTACATGTATTGATACCTAGAGGACCTTTATAGACTTTAGTCACCCAATTTACTGTAGCATTTGGTTCATATTTTGGTCTGGTTTAGGTGATTAAATCACTCAATATTTCTAAGTTTCTAGTTTGGAGTTGATCATCCAAACTCACTAGGTTATAAGTATCATTGGGTTGCATGGTTGACCTAATCTCAACTACCATGTGGAAACTCACTTCTACTTTAATGTTTTGAGCTTCTGCCTTACAACCTCTCTCTCTATCTCCTTGGATATCTTCACTTTAAATATTTTTCTATATTTATCCTAGTTTTTATTTCAAACCTTTTCAATGATATTTATTTTTAAAAAACAACTTACCAATAGGCAAGGAAGTTACACTGACACACATGTGTACACCTAAACCTTGCTCTTTCAATTTCAATAAATTTCAATTACTTTTAACCTATATTATATACACCTATTATACATTGTAATATGATTTGGGATGTAGTTCAGTCACCAACAAATCACATAAATTCAAATCTAGCAAAGAACTCAAATTATAATCAAACAAAGATAAGGTGTGTATACACACCTAGGTACTTATTCCTTTAATTTAAATGAGTAATTTCATTAATAGATTAAAAGGGGTAATTGTAGATGATATTTGGTGATTATGTAGCACCTCAGTCTTATACACTTGGAAAACTCAAACCTTGGATGTTCCTCTTAGTCCTACACATGCCTTATTTATGCAAGCCTCACATGTGCTCTATCTTGTGCCCCTTGGCCTAACTATTAGTCTAACTAGCCTTATATTGATGATACAAACATCCCATCTTGCATAGAATACTTAAAATTACTCATCTTATATGTTTACAATTTTTGAGCCTATATATGCTCTTTTATTACCTATACACTAATGTCAAGGATAGACAATAACATTGACATTATTTTCCTACCCCGATGAAAGTGTTCAATGCCCTAAAGTCATCAAATTTGTAAATGAAACATATTATAATGGTCTAAATAAGTGCTTCAATGCAAGTTATCTCCTAATAGGATTGGTATAAATATAATATCAACCATCATCTATTCACCACCTAGAAATTAGACCAAAATAACACTCAAGAAACACTCAATAAGAACTCAATTTACCAAAAAAAATTCTATTCTACCCTATTATGATATCAGTCAAAGGAACAACCTAGTTAAAATTTTGAAGTATTGAAAGAGAAATCACAAGGTCTTATTTTCAAAGTGACAAGATAGATCATTGTTATGCTTGCTTTACACACATCTCATGATTCACACATAAGCCAACACATAGGGGAGAAATAAATGAGTCTGCATCCCTCTTTTAGAGTATTATATATGTAGGTAATGATCTTTGATAGTGGGGTCTTTGTGGGTCAGCTCAACACCATGGGTGCACTAACTCTTTTTCCCCCAAGGTCAAATTGAAGATGGAAAGCTATGATTTTTATATTTCACCTGGACTGACAGTCCATGAAATAAATATGATTTCACTAAAGTGAAGAAAATAAAAACCTAGAAGAATTCATATGGTTACATCTTATTTGAGCATATATTCCATATAAGACACTAGCATTGAACTCAAACACTAGCATTGATGAAACTATCCTAGTTTGAAATAACTATCCAGAGATCTAAAGACACCAAATCTAGAATCTAACTATTGTTCCAAAAATTTCTTCCCTCTTGATTTATACCTATACTAGATCTAGATCTACATTAACATCAAAAACAACTAACTACTTTATTTTATGTCATTTCTATATCTAACATAGTTTTACTTTCCATTAATAGCCTATCTCATTTTAATAAATTCAGCATATGGTATATATGAGTTTAACATATTAATTGACATGTTGTAGATATGATATTCAACCTTGTGCCCTATCATTTATATATCCTTAAGCCTATCTACCCAAGTAAGGATCCACATCCAAATTAGGTTTAAACAACTACATCTATTTATTTTGTTGTAGGTAAAGCATCTATGGGAATTCACATTAATTCCATTAAAATTTGAAGAGACGTTTAAGATTCTAAAAACATATAACAAATTATAAATCTAAGTATTTCACATAATTAAATCTAAACAACTTACATATATCTACTAGTGGCCACATATTAATCTCAACATAGATGGACAATCATGCCTATTAGGATTACCCTCATTTTATGTGTCCACATTAGTATATAGCCCCTTATTGTGTTATTAAATCATTCATGAAATTCTTTATTATCTTAATCAATGAATTATGAGTTCTTTCAAGTGTTTTTTTAATGTAATTAATATTCATAATTGATAATTTTTGGGACCAAGGTCTAATATCGGCCATATATTAATCTCAACACAAATGCACAGTTGTGCCTATTAGATTTACCCTCAGTTATATGTGTTCACATTAATTAATAACCCATTATTATATTATTAAATCATTTATGAAATCCTTTATTATATTACAAAATGAATGACAAGTTCATCCAAGTGTCTTGTTAATGTAATTCATGTTTACAATTGATAATTTTTGCAAACAAGATTTAACAGCTAATGCATAATATAAAAGTAATGTCATCTAGTGAAACTAATATGACACTTATGATTTTATATGCTAAATAATTCTCTCTTGTTTACCCTTGAGGTTGTGTAATATAAGGTTGAGGCTGGGGATTCATTTCCATTAGCATTTATTAAATTTAAGTACACCTATTTAAATCTTCAAGAAGTAAGATATCCTCTAGTATTAATTAAGTTCCTACTATTAACACACCTATCCCCTTGTTTTAAAAATTAGGAACAAAAATAAATCATAGTGACTTACATCATTATGATGAGTATCATGCTAAATAATCCTTTGCTTAGAATTCAATTTCACCCTAGTAATGTAAATGAAATAAACACATCATGTTAGCTTTATGAAATTTCCTCTATCATTTATCAGCTTAATTTAACTAGTTATTAATGAATGCAAGACATGTGTGAAAGTTATAACACAAGTACATAGTTAATACAATTTAATAACTTGGTTACATGTATGGTCATAAAATGATCACAAAGGATATCATGTAATGAGGTGCTTTTGGTACCGTGATCCACCTAGCCAACCTCACATTGTTGGCATTGAGCTCATAAGGTGATACTGAGTAATTATCTACCTAATTAGTTCATGTCCAATATATTTTTACCACTGAGATACCATGGGATATACTAAGTAATAACATACTATGAGATAATAGTTGACTATGAATAATTAATAGATTATTCCCATAATATGTTCTTTGTGTGTATTCCAATGCAAAGGTTTTGTCTGAATCCACCATTGGCCATATCCTATTTTCCATCTCCAAATCTATTAAATAACTCTCCATTTCATGAGAGTCCTCAGAACCACTAAATGATTTTATTCACCTCTCTATCAATTAGGCATATTAAAATTGATTTATGAATATAAATATTCATGTTGTTCTAACTTATGTGTTTCATTTGGGTTGTTTCGTTTCTCTATTCACATTTAATTATTTATAGTTTTTTAATCAATTGATTTTTTTTTCCAAATCCTCTCATCTTTTGTTGTTTATAGTCCACCTGTATATTAAATATTTCCAACCACTATGACTTGGATTGTGATCTCTATATTCATTATCTCTATTATAATGAATATTAATTATGTATTATCCATTGTGGTTGCCATTTGATTAATGGTTCACTCAATAATAATCTATAATTATCATTTAAATAGAGACATTTATATTTTGGTTATCACATTTCCTTTCAATTAATATTTTGGATCTTTAACATAATTTATGTGGCTCTTTTAACATTGTCATATCGATACTTTAGCAATCATAAAGCATTTTGATTTTCTAGATATTTTTTTTCACTCTGATTATTTGTAGATTATTAATGATATTTAACATAAAATATTTACTTGTATTTATGCCAACCAAATTTAAGGTGTCAAACATCTATATAGGTAATGTGTGACATAAAACAACTACATATAAAGTTTATAACATCACCAATAATAATGTTTTGGTCCATGTTCACTTCTAAATGTCTATTATTAAATTTATTGCTTGTACAATTTTAACATAAATATAAGCCTATTAGATTTAATACAAACTTTTATCAACTAATATAATAATTAATATATAAATAAAATTGGAACTCATTCAAAAATACTTGTGTCTTTTAAACAACCCTAACCCATCATGACACCATTATGATGTGAAGACAAATTAAAAAATATAATAATCAAATGCTTTTTATGACAACTATTAGCATCTATTTTTTTTCATGTGATCCAATATCAAATAATACAATGATACATAAAAAAAAATATGATTTAAATAATATTATATATCTTAATTAATAAATCTAATACCAAACAATACTTAACCATGGGCACGGAAAAAAAACCCATAGAACATGTGCATGAAATTATATTTAAAATAAAATGTGGGAAATTTATGGAAGAATGTGGAATATCTAATTGGATTAAGAGCCATGATATACAAACACCATAAAATAATATTGAACTGAAGAGTGTATAGTTATTACTTTAGATAATAGATTTAAACAAAAAAGAAAAGTAAAAACCAGTAAAGATTTTTAAAAAAATTCATAGATCTAAAAGATGTAAATCTAATAATCGATAAATAAAATTTATTGAGGAAAAGAACAAATGTTGGATTATATAGATCCACCAATGAAATTTTTAAAAATAGTATTCATATTTTTTCATACATAATGATGTGCATAATTAAAAATAAAAAGCATTTCATCCATTGAAATGATTTATTACATGCAAAATTGTAATTAAAGTAGATAGTGTTAATTTAATAGAAAGAGGTCAAAATGATGAACTTGATGTGGAGTTAATAATTCATAAATATCCATGGGTCATGTTAATACATAATATTTAGAATAAATTTTGTCTTATACATAAAGATATAGGATATATTCAAAATATAATATACAAACCTAGGAGTGTCCTCCCATAACCACTAACATATGTTATGGTCATGTTTGACAATTACATCCTAATATGATTTGAAGATAAAAATACATATACATTTTCACTTACACTAATACAAAAGGGACCAACACAACACTTACACTTACTATTGGTTTGGGCATTAAAAATACATAAATCACATATTTTGACTCTTTTGAAAAATATAATTGATATTGCACAAAAATAAATAACATAGTTAATATTTTGGTAATCTTCTATAAATTTTTTAAGAAGTAATAAGAATATTACTACCATTTACATATAATCATTAAGAAAAAAAAATAAAAAAAAATAAAAAAAAACCTTTTTCAAATGTAATGTTGAAAAAGAGAAATTTGATTTTTTAAAAGATAAATAATATTATATATTAATTAAAATTTTATTTATTCAAATATACAATAATTTATTATCTTAAATTTATATAATATATATGAAATATTTTGATGAATATTAAATAAATTTTTATTTTCTATTTTATCTTATATTTAAATAATATAATATATCAATATATAATAATTTGAACATCTCCATATTAAATGATGCCACTAAAAGTTTTAAATATCATTTAAATTTAAAATATAAATTATATTTTATCCTTAAAGTTTCTATTACAATTTTATTTCTAAAGAATAACATCCTTTACAACATGTAGGCCCAACATCAGGTCAGGCTTGTAATTTCAATTTAGTAATGCCTGTAAATTCAAAATGTGATGATAGTTAGCCTTTAAGTAGTATATTGGAATAGTTTTTTCATTACATAAAGGCTTATATTTTAATTTTTTAATTTAGGTTGGTAAATATCTTATTATTTATTTTATTTAAGATGAAAAATAATTTGAAATATTTATTTTCTAAAATTTAATATTTATAATTTATAATTTTTTAAATAATTTAATCAATAAAGATTCTTATACTTATTTTATTTAAATATGAAAAAGTTTTAATTGTAAATTCAAATATATATTAGCTATATAAAATTTAGTATTTCTAATTTTTTATTTTATAATTAATTTAATTTACAATGATCTTATTACTTTCCCTAAAAATTTTATTATTTGTCCTATTTCAACTTTAATAAAATAATTATAATTAAAATATTTATATTTTATAATTTTATATTTTATATTAAATTTAATATATTTAACTTTTAATTTTATAATTAATTTGATTGATGAAAATTCTAATATGTAATTTAATTAAACATTGAAAAAATCCTAAAAAAACAATTATAAATTATAATATTTATTTACTTTTCAAAAAAAATTATTTCTAGTCTCTAATACTCTTTGATGTCCTCCCTAAAGCTGAACCAATAAAAACTAGTATTTTGTTATACGTGAACATGAAACCCTTCAGCCAGCCAGATGATTTTCTTAGGGATAACTTTTAATTTTCTGGCAATGTGCTGTGTACAACTAGTCGAGAACATTTTAGAATAGTAAAATGTTGTGTGTGTTGTCCCCCCAAAAATATAACTCATTTTTGGGACAAAATTTCAATTTTTTTTCTCCTATAGACCAAAATTGTCTCTTCTCTTTTCAAAATTTGTCCTGGGCATTCAAATTCCTCATTTTTCAATCTTCTCAAAAATCTATGGACTCTACAGGCGGGTTCAATCAAAAGAATCAGTTTCCAACACTTAGTCATTTTCAGGATTGGTTTAGCACCTTGGTTCAATAAAAAATATCCATCATCAAGCATCAACAATAGGTTCAACGCATTTGGTTCAATAGATTAAAAAAACCCTCAACACAACTACGAAGTTTAATCGACAAAGTTCATCGCTTTGGTTCAATCAAATGGATTGTCAGTTGGTTCAAAGGCTTTGTTTGAACCATTGAACCAATGCTTGGTTCAATGCTTCAGTTCATTCAGTAGGTTTACTCAGTCGGTTCATCAATCGGTTCATAGGCTTGAACCATTGGCTTGAACCAAAATTTGGTTCAACTTTTGGTTCAACCAAGCGGTTCAAAGGCTTGGTCCAATCAAAAGGTTCATTGACTTGAACCATTTTGGTTCAAAGCTTGGTTCATCAACTTGGTTCAATGTTTGGTTCAATGCAAAAGTTCAAAGAAGCCTCCCGAAAGACAAGTGCCTTTATAGAGGGCACTTGGTCGACAAAAGTATCCTTCAGAAGGGTCATTTTCAAAAAAGGCCGTAAAGGTAAATTCTTTCAAATTTTTGTTTAAGGTAGTTAAAAATACCAAGGCAAGAAATAATTATTTTGGACTTTTGTTTGAAACAATTCCTTCGAACAAAAGTCTGAAAGAATTCAGGAAAGAAGCTACAGGCAGAAAGCCTGAAGAAATTTTCAAAGAGGCAAAGTGATCAGAAATTTTCCATGAACATTTTACCTATGGGAAATTGTCCATGGGAATTTTCTTGGGGAAAATGCTCAGGGAAAAGCCCAGGGAAAATGTCTGCGAAAACAGTCCGTAGGAACGCCGCGAGAGACTGCCGAAGATAAAAGGCCACTGAAGGACCCTGAAGGGTAGGTGCCCTTGCGGGGGACTCTTGGCTGCCAACTTAAAGGACACTCCCCCAAAGCTGAAGGGTCACCTTCCCTTCAGGATTATGCAAAATAGGAAATCTGAAGGGTCACCTTCCCTTTGGGAGAAGGCAAACAAACAGATTGAGACAAAAGCCTGACAGAATCCCACAGATGCTACCAAGTGTTATCTTCCAAGCCTCATTTCATTTTTTTTAAGAGCCATAGAAGCTACCACGTGTCCTTTGTAAGTTAAGTGAAACATGCCAAGTGGCATCATCTACATGAATCCAAATGAGTTCTGCATAGTTCTATAGTGTTTCTAAAATGTGATAGAAGCCATCATGTGTCATCTTCCATAGGACATTCAAAAGGAATCCAAAGCTTCTACAATTTCAATGGATGCTACCACGTGTCCTTCATCAAAGTCATAACAGATATGCCACATGTCATCCTCCATAAGATTCTCAAGAGGCAAGTGGAAGATGCCACCTTTTTAGTTGTAACTCTGCAGAGAACGACAAGTGTTTACAACCGCAATTTTGAGTTTCTAATAGGTTTTGAAACCTCCATTAATAAACATTTCTCAGAGTCCCATGGAAGTTGCCACATGTCTTCACCTATTTAGCAGTGGAATGTGCCACACATCAATTGATAAAGACCAGTAGAAATTGACAAAGGAACAGAGCATCAAATTGAATCTAAGACTCGATTTAAATAACTAGAAAAGAAAGAACAATGAAGAAGGATCAGATCGCGAGGTGGACATTGAAAGCATGACTTGTTTCTCTACATTGAGAAAAGTAAATGGGTAAATTCCCCTAAATTTGAGATTGTCTGCTTAACAAATTTCAATGCAACATGATGTGTTACTGTTCCCGAGTCCTTGAAGTGGCTATATAAGGGACTCTGTTGTTATTGTAAAAGGATCTTTTTTTGACAATCAGAATGAAACTCTACCCAAATTGAAAGGCATTACTGAGATTTTGAGCTCAGATTGTTAATCATATTTTTTTATGGGAATAAGAAAGCAAGTGATTTTTTAGACTTTGTGCTGTGATATCTTTGTTGTTGAGGAAATTATTCTTATGTCTTTTTCTTTAATATATATTTTATTCCTTTAATTCAACAAGCAGAATTAGTGATAGTAGTTAGGAAGGTGTCTTGAAGTCAACTATGGAGAGACTTTGTGCCCCCATAATTTCCTTTAGTGTGTTTTCTTTTCATTCCTGTGTAAAGGACCTTGGGATGACTTTGTGTCCTCATTGTCCTTCGTATCTTACTCTTGAGTAATTCAGGTGGATACTTTGTGCTGCATCTCAATTTGCTGGTTATTACATTCTTTGCTACATTTTTCTATTACTACGAGTATTCTTGTGGTTTGCCGAGTAGTACTTCTGAAAGAAGAGGAGTGCCTTCTGTCATTTCCCTTGATTTTTTTCCTTTGATCTGCATGCATCATCTCTAAAAAAAGAGAGATGGATGGTTTCTCCTACCCCTGAGTATAATATATATATATATATATATATATATATATATATATATATATATATATATATATATATATATATATATATATATATATATATATATATATATATATATATAGGGAACCTCCCCTTGATGAGAGGAGAGATTAGTCTCCTTTTGATGTGTTAAACCTACACATTTGGATGACCAATCTTCCCACTTTGGCTAATCAGACCTATTTTGTTTATCAGTACGTTGATTGATAAAATATTCAACCAACAGTTTTCAGTGACTCCACTGGGGATATACATAATTGTGTACAATTTGGAACCTCATGTTTCAAATTGAAACATCACCTGCATCTTACCCATTATCATTATAACCATTATCCATTACAGACTCTAGTGACTCTGTTACTTGTCTTACCCATTATCCATTTATAGCCTTACCATCTTCCTCCACCTCTGTTATTTTATCTGGTCTACAAAACTAGAGCTGTTGGGAAAGAATGCAAAGTTTAAATCCTCAAGCTTTAACTGAAGTAAGGTTAATTATTTTTTATTTTTGTTTCACAATCTGGTAGATTCAAGGTATACATGAAGCCAAAGGGCTAAAGGTATCATTGACCCTGTATTCGAGTTGGTACAACAAAGTGCTTTTGATCTATTTCCTTCACCATCTCATCTCCAACGAACCAAGAGATTTCCTCTTACTAATGTCAGATCTCCATTGCCAAAAAAAGTATCTACTTCTACTGTTGATAAAGCTTTGCCAATAATTACCCCTCTGAGATTTGTTATCCCTCCTTTTCATAATCCTATAATGGCAGTTTAAGGCCCCTAGAGTAATGCTTTTGGTCCTCTCAATCTTACTCCACCTCTACATGAGCTTCCATGTAGTTCAAGGAAGAATTTCCCCAAATTCTATGGTGATGGGAAAGTTCATCTTGATGAATACATTGCAGCCTTCAACATAGCTTGTGGAGTAATTAGAGTAGAATTTGAAGATGTAGCAGTCAGGCTTTTTGTGGAGACACTATAAGGTGCTGCTGTAGATTGGTTTTATCATCTATAGGCTTGGTTAGTGACTGATTAGAATACCCTCAAAGATAATTTTGAAGCCAAATTCAAATCTACAGAAGATGCACATACACTTCTAGCTCAATTTACACAGATGAATAAAGAGCCTCATTAACCAATGAGGGACTTCATAGCCAAATTTGACAAATTGAGGAACATAATTCTTGTAATTTCTTGACCTATAGCTGAGAATCTCAAATGCTTCTTCATTAATTCTCAGTTATCTGAAGTAAGTTTTCTCTTGAGATGTGCTAGTCAAATAGATCTTGTTGTAGCTCAACATTTGGCCACTGAGGTAGAAGATGATCTCATCTTAATAGGGAAGATACAAAGATATCCAAATAGAAATAGAGCTTCATCATCTTCTAAATATTCATCTACAAGCACCACAGATCCAATGGTGCAGAAATTGGCAAATGAGTTGCTTGCTCTCAAAAAGCAAATGGCTCAAGGAATGTCTTTTGCTCTTTCATATAGAAGGACATTCCCAAATCAGTCATATCAGGGCAATGCTAATAGGAATCAAGGGCAACAGAATCACCTTCCTCCCCCACAAGGGAAGCTTGCCATGGAAGCTCCTCCAACTAATTCAGCAATGGGATATCTTGAAGTAGAATTAGAGTTCTTTTCCTATCCTTAATTGAATCAAGAAAATGACATTGATATCCTTATAGAAAATCAAAAAAAATTAGTTGGTGACTCCCACATTGGTTTCCTAAACTACCAGGATGAACCCAGAAACAAAGGAGAAGCTTTTGATGGATCATATGTAGTGTTTACTAGGTCCAAGAACCAATCAGTCTAGCAAGCTGATAAGGGAAGACAAAAGAGCAACCTCAGCCAACAGTCATGATTGCTAAGCATGGAACCACTCTGCCTTTTCAGTCAAAGGATTTGATAATCACTCAAAAGGCAAATACATCAATTTCACCTTCACCTTCTATTTCAATTTCACAAACTAGCCCTCCTCCCATCCCTCCTAAAACCCAAAAAGTTGAAATACCTTCCTCTATACCTAGCTCAATTTAGCCATTTGACATAATCGAGCATGTCAAAAAGACAAAAATACAAATGTCTTAGTTCAAATATTTGCAATCCAATCTTGATCAATTGGATAAACTGATCCAATGTGTCAAGAACCAAACCATCCCTGTAGGACAAAAAGTTAAAAAGATAACTCTTGATTCTCCAAAGAACACACCCATTGCAAATAATCTTGTCTTTACTCCTCCAGTTGCTCCTAGAAAAATAAAACCTCTCTATGTTTCTGTGTTAATAAATGGTCACAAGCTGAGTAACTGTATTATAGACTCAGGTGCATCTGACAATGTCATGCCTGCTAAAGTAGCTGAGTCTCTTGGTCTCACACTGACCAAGACATTTGGGAGATGTTTCTCCATGGAGAACAAGCAAGTACCATTGTTGGGGCAAATCAAAGATGTCCAATTTGCATTGGCAGCCTTTTCAGACAAGAGAATCAAGATGACTATCTTGGTGGCTGGCGTCCCAACATCCTATGGCATTTTGCTTGGACATATTTTTTACAAGGACGTAGGAGAATTAAGCATAGATCTATCTGAAGCAATGATCCCTATCTAAGGTGTAATGAAGAGGTTACTCCCTGAAAAGGAAGCAAAATATGTGATCACTCAAACATCAGCACCTGAAGCTCAAATTCTTTTTGAATCTGCAGGTATGGGTAACTATTTTCTATCTATAGATGAAATGTGTGAAACACCTGATAAAATTCTTGAAAGTGTCAGCTCAAAAATTAGTTCAACTAGAATATCAGAAGAACTAGTAGGCTACAATACAGATGAAGAAGGACCCTCCATATCTGATGAAGGAAATTCTAAAGAGAAATCAGTATCAGATGAAATATGGATTCTAGAATTCAATGGCAGCCATTCCTCTACTGATTTGGGAACTGGGATTGTGTTGATATCTCCTCAAGGAGATATGTTTCTTTCATATGACAAATTACAATTTAGCAACACTAATAATACAATTGAATATGAATCTTTGCTGCTTGGAATGAAAGTTGCTCAAGAAAAAGGCATCAAGTTTCTTCATGCCAAAGGGGATGTTGAATTAGTGGTTTGTCAAGTAAAATTTTTTTACCAAACCAAGAATGAAAGATTACGCCACTACCGTAACCTAGTTTGGGACCAAATTGAAGCTTTGATGCTTTCAACATTTTTGATATACCCAGAGAGTCTAATGACAGAGCTGATGCATTTACTATTTTAGGAACTCTCTTAATTCCTCATTCAGATTTCAAAGAAGGCAGGTATACTATTGAACTGGTCTGTAGACCAAGTGTTCCTGACAATGCTGATCATTGGCAAGTATTCAATGATGACCATCAAATCATTGCCTTCCTAGAATGAAAAGACAATTTTGAACAACTATGTTTTGAAGGCAGTGAACCTCAAAAGTATGAATCAGCCTCTGAGTCCAGTTCAAATATAAATAAAGAATTCTTACAGCTAAAAGGAAACAAAATTCCCAAAGGCCTGGTTTCTCTTGAGAAGCTGTTTGACAAGCATGATAGATTCATCAAACAACAACAAACAGACTCAAGTTTCTCTCAGGGATTCGATCAAGTAAACCTGACCACTAAAGAAAATCCCAAGATGGATAACATTGGTAAGTGTTGCACCCCTAAAGAAAGATTCAAATTCACCACTTTGCTATGTCAATATATGGATTTCTTAGCATATTCTTATGAAGACCTTAAGTCTCTTAGACCTGATGAAATATGCCATGATGTTCCTCTCAAGGTTGATTCAATGCCCTATAAGCAAAAATATAGGTAGTACAATCCAAAAATATTAGGTACTATTCTTTCTGAGATACAAAAAAATTTAAATGCTAGAATCATCTTTCCAATCCATCATTCTACATGGATTGCAAACATAGTGCCTGTAAGGAAGAAGAATGGTGAAATTTGCATTTGTGTAGATTTCAAGAATCTGAATAAAAAATATTTGAAAGATAATTATCTTTTGCCAATTATGGATCAAGTGCTTCAAACAGTGACAGGTTCAGAGATGTTATCAATACTAGATGGCTTCTTAGGATATAATCAAGTTGAAGTTGGTGAAGCAAACCAACACAAGACTGCATTCAACACACCTTGGGGTACATTTGCATATAGAAGAATGCCTTTTGGCTTGATAAATGCTGGTGCTACCTTTCAGAGAGCAATGGATCTGGCTTTCAAAGATGATATTGGTATATTCATAGTGGTATACCTTGATGACTTGACCGTCTTTTCAAAGCATCAATATGATCATGTACACCACTTACAACAAGTGCTAGAGCGTTGCCACTAGAATGGTATTTTCTTGAACCCTTATTTTTGGAGTAATAGAGGGGAGACTCCTTGGACACATTGTGTCAAAACAAGACATAAAGATTGACTCAAATAGAGTCAAGTCTATTCAAGAGCTTAATTTTCCTAAAAGCAAAAATGTTGTTCATTCTTTCTTTAGAAAGGTGAATTTCGTACGGAGGTTCATCCCCAAATTTGCTGAGAAGACTAGCACATTGTGAATATGTTGAAAGGAAAGACCATCTTCAACTGGACTAAAGAAGGCAAGTCAACATTTCAAGATATCAAGACTGCCATTGCTCATGCCCCTACTTTGGTTTGTCCAGATTACAACAAAGATTTCATCATATATAACTATGTATCTGAACACACTCTTTCAGCAATTCTTGTTCAACAGGACAAGGAAGGTATGGAATCTCCTATCTCTTTCATGAGTTTCCCTCTCAAAACCTATGAGATGAAGTATTCAAATGTAGAGAGGTATGCGTATGTGTTGGTGAAAGTAGTCAAATATTTATGCTTCTATATTCTGAATTCACACACTACTGCCTTAGTTATTAACACTACAGTCAAGTCTATATTAACTCAGCAGGAGTTTGGCATGAAAAGAGGTAATTGGATTGCAAAGATCCAAGAGTTTTATCTAAACATCAAGCTGACAAAGCTGGTCAGGGGTAAAGGCCTATGCCAATTAATTATTGACAACAAGCTAGAAGATACACAACATGAAGAAGCTGAAGTGGAAGATACTCCAACAGTCCTTTTTGTCTCCACTACTAATGAGTGGTATTCAAGTATCGCTCATTTTCTTAATTATGGTAAATGTCCTGCTCATTTGTCTTACAAATAAAGGAGGACTATCAAGTTGAAAGCTGCCAATTTTGTCTTTTGCGACAACAACTTGTATAAGAGAAGCATAGATGGAGTATTCCTTCACTGTGTAGACAAAGAACAACAAAGCTAGCTTTTGAAATCTTTCCACAATTTGGCCCGTGGAGGACATTTTTTTTCTCCTATGACTGTTCACAAGATTCTGCGATCCAGGTATTACTAGCCAACTCTTTTCCAAGATGCACATAAGTGGGTTAGGAAATGTGAACTTTGTCAACAATCTATTGGAAGACCCAAGTTAGTTGCTATGCCTCTCAAGCCAGTGATCATAGAAGAACCTTTCCAGCAATGGAGGATTGATTTTATTGGGACTATAAACCCATCTTCAAGTGCTGGACATGATTATGTCCTTACAACAACTGACTATTTCACCAAGTGGGTAGAAGCAATCCCAACTAAGCATGCTAGTTTGAAAGTTGTATGAAACTTCCTCAAAGAGAATATCATTTCCAAGTTTG
Organism: Torreya grandis; assembly: GCA_037957365.1. NCBI lineage: Eukaryota > Viridiplantae > Streptophyta > Pinopsida > Cupressales > Taxaceae > Torreya > Torreya grandis. The sequence goes on along the minus strand of JARHVA010003594.1, from coordinate 401,657 downwards.
AAGTTCAAATCAAAATTGTTACTGATAATGCAGCTTGTTGCACCTTACAGGAGATTACACAATTCTATTTCCATTATGGAATTATACTCTCTCACTCTTCTGATTATTTTTCACAAGGAAATGGACAAGCTGAATCTAACAATAAGAACCTGGTAACTATCATCAAGAAGCTAGTAGATGACAATCAAAGGACATGGCATAAAGCATTGGTTGATGCTCTATGGGCAGATAAAATCACACCAAAGAGGGCAATTGGTATGTCTCCTTTTCAACTTATTTATGGCATCAATGCTGAGATACCAATCACCTTAGAATTGCCAGCCTTGAAATTGGCAAAGGCAATTGAAGATCAGACATATGAAAGCTCTCTTGATAAGAGAATCATGTGTCTGACTAAGTTGGATGAATAGAGAACCATGGTGGTGGACAAAATTTCTGCTCATCAAATTCTGGTAAAGAAACTCTTTGACCAGAAGGCCAAAAATTATGATTTCTAGATTGGGGATCAAGTCCTGCTATGGGACAAAAGGAGAGAACCAAAGGGGATGCATGGAAAGTTTAAATCCCTTTGGAGAGGCCCATTTATAATTCATCAGCACATTGGTGAAAATATCTTTCTGCTAAAATATCAAGATGGCACACTCTTTTCTCTGCCTCACAATGGGCAGCATCTGAAACACTTTAACTCTTGAAGTATCAGATCATTGCATCTGTATATATGTATATTTGTATAGTTTTTAATTCTATTTTATTTTTTTGTTTTCTTTTTTTTATGCCTTTCATTTTTGGGTAGCATGACTCCATAGCCCAATGGTACACATGAAGACACTGGAGATTCTAGATTCTACTCCTTTCAATTCTTTTTGCAATTGATAGAAGTTCCCCAACTAGAGCCAGCTATTGTCCTCCAAAAATACCACTCATTTTTGGGACAACATTTAAACTTTTTTGCTCCTATAGACCAAAATTGTCTCTTTACTTTTCAAAATTTGTCTTGGGCATTCAAATTCCTCATTTTTCAAGCTTCTCAAAAATCTACAGACTCTGTAGGCAGGTTCAATCAAAAGCATCAGTTTATAACACTTAGTCATTTTCAAGATTGGTTCAGCGCCTTGGTTCAATCAAAAATGTCCATTGGCAAGCATCAACAACAGGTTCAACGCATTTGGTTCAAAAGATTAAAAAAGATCTCAACACAACTGTGAAGTTCAATCAGCAAAGTTCATCACTTTGGTTCAATAAAATGGTTCATCAGTTGGTTCAAAGGATTTGTTTGAACTATTGAACCAATGCTTGGTTCAATGCTTCAGTTCATTCAGTTGGTTTACTCAGTCAGTTCATCAATCAGTTCATCGACTTGAACCAAAATTTGGTTCAACATTTGGTTCAACCAAGTGGTTCAAAGGCTTGGTTCAATCAAAAGGTTCATTGGCTTGAACCATTTTGGTTCAAAGCTTGGTTCATCAACTTGGTTCAACATTTGGTTCAAAGGAGCGGTTTAATGCAAAAGTTCAAAGAAGCCTCCCGAAAGACAAGTGCCTTTGCGGAGTGCACTTGGTCGACAAAAGTACCCTTCCGAAGGGTCATTTTCAAAAAAGGCTGCAAAGGTAAATTCTTTCACATTTTTGTTTAAGGTAGTTAAAAAGACCAAGGTAAGAAACAATTCTTTCAGACTTTTGTCCAAAATAATTACTTCGAACAAAAAGTCTCAAAGAATTTGAGAAAGAAGCTTTGGGCAAAAATCCTGAAGAAATTTTCAAAGAGGCAAAGCGATCAAAAAATTTTCATGGACATTTTATCCATGGGAAATTATCCATAGGAATTTGCTCAGGGAAAATTCTTGGGGGAAATGTCTGTGGAAACAGTCTACAGGAAAGCCGCGAGAGATTGCCGAAGATAAAAGGCCACCAAAGAACCCTGAAGGGCAGGTGCCCTTACGGGGGACTCTCGACTGCCAACTTAAAGGATACTCCCCCAAAGTTGAAGGGTCACCTTCCCTTCGGGAGGATGCAAAATAGAAAAGCTGAAGGGTTACCTTCCCTTCAAGAGAAGGTGAATAAACAGACCGAGATAAAACCCTAATAAAATCTTGTGGATGCTACCAAGTGTCATTTTCTGAGGCTCATTTCATTTTGTTTCTAAGAGCCATGGAAGCTGCCACATATCCTTTGTAAGCTAAGTGAAACACACCAAGTGGCATCATCTGCATAAATCCAAATGAGTTCTACATAGTTCTATAGTGTTTCTAAAATGTGACAGAAGCTGTCACGTGTCATCTTTTGCAAGACATTAAAAATGCATCCAAAGCTTCTACAAGTTCAATGGATGCTATCACGTGTCCTTCATCAAAGTCATAGCGGATGTTGCCATGTGTCATCCTCCATAGGATTCTCAAGAGGCAAGCAGAAGCTGCCACCTTTTTAGTTGTAACTCTGTGGAGAATGACAAGTGTTTACAGCCATAATTCTGAGTTTCTAATAGGTTTCAAAGCCTCTATTAATAAACATTTCTCAGAGTCTCGCAGAAGTTGCCACATGTTTTCACCTATTTAGCAGTAGAATGTGCCACGTGTCAATTGCTAAAGACCAACATAAATTGACTAAGGAATAGAGCATCAAATTGAATCTAAGAAGTGATTCAAATAACCAAAAAAGAAGGAATGATGAAGAAGGATTAGATCACCAGGTGGACATTGAAAGCGTGACTTGGTTCTCTGTATTGAGAAAAGTAAATGGGTAAATGCCCCTAAATTCTAGCTTGTCTCCTTGACAAATTTCAATGCAACATGATGTGTTACTATTCCCGAGTCCTTCTTGAAGTGGCTATATAAGGGACTCTCTTGTTATTGTAAAAGGATCTTTTTTTGACAATCAGAATGAAACTCTACCCAAATTGAAAGGCATTACTAAGACTTTGAGCTCAGATTGTTGATCATATTTTGTTATTGGAATAAGAAAGCAAGTGATTTTTCAGACTTTGTGCTGTGATATCTTTGTTGTTGAGGAAACTATTCTTATGTCTTTTTCCTTAATATATCTTCTGTTCTTTTAATTCAACAAGTAGAATTAGTGATAGTAGTCAGGAAGGTGTCCTAAAGTCAACTATAGAGAGACTTTGTGCCCCCATAATTGCCTTTAGTGTGTTTTCTTTTCATTCCTGTGTAAAGGACCTTGGGATGACTTTGTGCCCTCATTGTCCTTCGTATCTTACTCTTGAGTAATTCAGGTGGAGACTTTGTGCTACATCTCGATTTGTTGGTTATTACGTCCTTTGCTACATTTTGCTGTTACTACTAGGAGTATTCTTGTGGTTTGCCGAGTAGTACTTCTGAAAGAAGAGGAGTGCTTTTTGTCATTTCCCTTGAGTTTTTCCTTTGATCTGCACGCATCATCTCTAAAAAAAGAGAGATGGATGGTTTGTCCTACCCTTGAGTATTATTTTTTGTTTATATATATATATATATGAGGAACCTCCCCTTGATGAGAGGAGAGATTAGTCTCCTTTTGATGTGGTAAACCCACAAATTTGGATAACCGATCTTCCTACTTTGACTGATCAAACCTATTTTGTTTATCAGTACGCTGATCGACAAAATATTCAACCAATAGTGTGTATTACATATGAATTATTTTTAAGGTAAGATGTCAAACACTCAAATATTTATATAAAAATTAAATAGTATCTCTATGTTTGAACCAAAAAAATGTATTGTTTATGGGTATAGAAATTATATAGAAATTGTGCGTCATAACTCAAAATATGTGATTATTGCTTATAGGTATAATGCAATGTGACTGTTGAAAATTATATCACAATTTAAAGATATATCACGATTTAAAGATATAAGATTAAAATTTTGAGTTTATAAAAAATAATGATAAAATATATATAAATTATTTATATATATTAGAGTTGTGAAGAGTAAATGTAGATTGACAACGTATTTTCTTTAAATATGTTGTAATGGACTATATTGTTAACTATTTGAAAAAAAATTGGATAAATGTTTTAAAACATATTATCACATGTTGATGCAGCTTTCAAATATTGAAAGCCCTGATGAATTGGTAGCAAGAACATATATGAGACTTTTAACTGAAACAATTGTCAAAAGAAATATTTTGACACAAGAAGCTTGTCGCATATTATTAGAGTGTTAATTTTCATAGACCAATAGATTATTTTTTTAATTTGAAAGCTTCTAATGAGATGTTCAAATTGTAAATAAAAATGAAGAAGATAAAAATTAAAGACATATATATATATATATATATATATATATATATATATATATATATATATATATATATATATATATATATATATATATATATATATATATATATATATCATTGATGGATACACAAACGCCACTTTTTTATGGATTTTTTTTCAGGTATTGACATAGATTTTAGAAATATAATCCAAGGCAAAATAGAGATAACAAATCAGAGGTTGAGTATGGAAGATATTATGAGATTATTCTCAAGGTTTTCATCCATCCATGTGCGTGAGTCACATAAATAGGTTCATTCTTATTGATAATAGTTATTTATTTATTTAAAGGGTTAAAAAGGTGATTTTAATAGGGCCCCAACCCTTGGTTTTATAGAGATTATAATTTAGAACTATATCACTTTTAACTAGAGTTATGAATTAATTTAGAATATAAATAGGAGATTCAAATCTCCCTAAAAATAGAGGAGAATAAAAATATATAATGAGAAAACTCTAATAAATCACCTCTACCAATGATATGTAAAGATCTGTCAGCAAAATTGTAACAAATCCATTAACCCCTATAAACAAACCTAAACATACGACTACATATGGAACCGTTGATGAAATAATAACAATCCTATTGACCTTTAGAAACCAATCCTTCAAAATACTATGACCCTCTCTCGAAAAATCCTCTTAAGAATGATGAGTCATATTAAATGGCTCAAGGACTTTTACAAGACATTTCATGATATATAAATAGATATTGGACTACATGATGATGTAAAAGAGTAAAATTAAGATTCATCCATTTATAATCATTGATATGTCGAATGATAAAATATTCTCAAATATGTTGAAAATCATAGTGATTCTAAAAATGATAATAGTCAATTTATTTGAAAAAATATTATAGAGCATTAGTGGGATGCAATATCTACCCCATATATATATATATATATATATATATATATATATAATGAAAGATATTAAAATAGATATGATGGAATGAAAATATTTTGAAAGACAAGCACCATTGAAAAATGAATATCAAGGTGAAGAACACACAATTATGACTCTAGATAATATATTTAGACAAAAAAGAAGAAGAAAGAGAAAATAAAATTTACATTAACTTCTTGAAAATATAAGTGATACAAATCAAACAATTGATCATTGGAAGTTACTAATGACAAGAATCAATATTGAATTACATAGAGCTTCCAATAAATAATTCAACAACAATATTCATTTGTTTCCAAAAAATGACATTGTGTACAACTAAAATAGAATAATATTACACTCATTAAAATGAATTATCGTACATAGATTTTCAACAAAATTAAGTAATGTTAATTCACCATTAGAGAGTCTGAATGATGAACTATGCTAACCTCCAATCATGTGATATAATGAGGTATTTTAAATAGAGATCTAGGGTATATTTGAATTATAATATACAAACCTAGAAGTGTTCTACCAGAACCACTGACATATAGTATAGCGAAGTTTAAAAATTATTCCAAAATAAAATTTGAAGATGAAATTTTACATATAATTCAAATTATACCAATAAAAATGGGAGGCACACAATAACTAACATTATAGTTGGCATGGTCATTAATAATGTAAAAATTAGGATAATAAGATTTGGATGAGTTGATTAAGTGTTTTGGTTTTTCTAAGCCCCACCCAAGTTCAAATCTCAGGAATGGCACATGAGGCCAGTTGTGGCTGTTTACATTTTCAAGGCCAATTACAATCGTTGCTATTACTTGGGTCATTCATGGCCACTGATGTGATTATTAGGATCATTAATGGCTGTTAGTATGATTGTTGGAGTTGTTCATGGCTACTGGTATGATTCTCAGGATCATTAATGGTCATTATTGTGATTCTTAGATAATTAGTGGGTGATATTATGTGGTTAATAAATTGGGATCTGGGCACCAATTATGTCCCAGATCGGTTTCAAGCCTTGATAAAAAGCAATTACCTAGCTAAAAATATAATATAAAAAGCATAAGTTTTAACTCATTTGAAGGCCACAATTAATATAGGATGAAAAAGAAAGAATATGTTTCATAATTAGGGCTATCTCCCATGTATTTTTTTTTTAATATCAAAAGATGAAAAAAATAATTAAAAAACTTTCCAAACAAAAAATATGAGAAAAAGAGACTAAAATCCTTAGAAGATAAATAATGTCATGTATTTACTACAAGTTTATTTATTGTAATATGATATGAATCATTATTTCACATGTTATGTAATGTGTATAAAACATTTTTATGAATATTGAATGATTTTCAATTTTTCTTCATTTTTTCATTTAATATCATTGAATGCGATGTATTTTATACATTTAAATATTTAATAAATATTTCATAATATATATTAAATAAAAAAGTAACACTTATATATATATATATATATATATCATTTTCAATATATTTATATAATTATAATTTTTTTTACTTGAATAGAATAAACACTTAAAAACAATATCTCTCAATATTTTTTACATAAATTTATTTAATATATAAATATTAATATATAACACAAAAATATAAATTTTAATTATTTATTTTAATATTATATGTAATAATACTTCATATTTACATATAAATACAACTCTTGCTTAAAAAATAATTATATATATATATATATATATATATATATATATATATATATATATATCCAAATTTTTATTGTAAGTATTTAAAAAATACCATAAAAACTTGAATAAAATAAATAACAGAATATAAGTGCAAAGTAATCATGAAGTTAAGATATACCACTAATATATATTTTCCTCTATAATCATGAAATTATAGTGTATAAATATATAAAACTATGAACATCCCAGTGCAACTAGCATGTTTAAATATCATTTAAGTTTAAAATATAAATTGTATGGTGTCTTTATTGTCATCTAAATTTAAAATATAAATTGTATTGTATTGCATCCACATGCAGTGATTTCATTATGAAAATAATACTACTTTTAAATGAAAGTAGAAGGAAGTCAGATTAAAATTCTTTGAAGATAAATAATGATATAATTATAATAATAATAATAATAATAATAATAATAATAATAATAATAATAATAATAATAATAATAATAATAATAATAATAATAATAATAATAATAATAATAAAGTTATTGAATGATAATATTTTGGATTTAATATAAATAAAATAAATTTTTTAAAATAACATTTTTTAATATTTTATATATATATATATATATATATAATTTTAGATTGCAGGAATTGGTATTGTCAAGTCAATCAATCATGATAGCATGGTCCCTTTATAATCTGCAGTACGCTTGGTAAACTTTTTAATGTGACCGACGATACTGGAGTGACACGCCCTCTGATACCACAGGTCATGGGGGAACTCGAACCCTTTACTAGCAGAGTCGCAACAAAAATGCTTAACCAACCACACTAGACCCCCCACCCATAAATAAATATAAATTTTAATCATTTATTATATATAATAATATTTTCTAAATAAATATACCACTTGCTAAAAATAATTATATATAAAAAATATATCAAGTGAAACATCCAAATTTTAAATATAAATATATAAACATTATCATACAAACTCCAATAAAAAAAAAGTGAAATTTAATTTAACACCGTAGAAATAATGCAAGGTAGTCATGATGTTAATTGAAATTTAATTGAAATGATGATAATCATCTAGAAATCTATAAAACTATGGACATCTCCATGCAACTTGATTTTTCAAATATCACTTAAGTTTAAAATATAAATTGTATTGTTTGTTATTGTATCTATCGTCATCCACATGCAGCTCTTTTAAGTAGCTGTAAGTTGGAAAGTTTTATATTAGTAATCTATCGTTTTATAATTAGTTTCGTCGGTGAAGATTCTACTATTTGTCCTTACTGAGCATGAACCGATGGAGTTTCCACAATTTTGTCCTTCATACACATGATTAAGGCCGGCATGGCGAGGGAAATAATGTGCGCCGCCCGAAAATTTATTCGTTGATAATAGAATAGAAAAATACAAAATTGAGTATTATAATACGGAAAAACGCTTAAAAGAAGCCTGGTTCAAATTTACATCATCTCGTTTACGTTGTCATGACGTCACACGTAGCCTAACTTATCCTACTCTGATTCTTATAAATTATAGCCTTTGGATTGGAATAAAAACAACTGAACCTCGTAGGTATCTAGGTAGCTGTGTAAGGCCAAGCTCAGTGAAGTTAAATAGAACAAGCTTTTGGTTGAGCTCATTTTTGGGGTTGTTTCTCCAATGTCGAATTTCAAGGCTGAGAACTGTGATTCTTCATTTCCTGCCATACTATCCAATGCTTTCAATGAGTGGGACAATGCATTTGTGCAATCCATAGAAACATCATATGGAGTATTTACATATGTACCTTCATTTTTTATTTATTGTTCTTATTCTGATCAATCTAGTGTGTTTTGTTGATGTACTCCTTTTTATTGATCAATTTAGTGTATTTTGTTGATGTAATCTTTTTTACTATTGGGTGTGTATTTTTCAGGCATCTATATATCGTTAACGTGTTGATATGCTGATTAAAGAAGTTAAAATCATGTTAAATGAAAAGAAAAATGGAGATGATGATCTAATCAATGGTCTTGAGATGGTTGACACAATTCAATGTTTAGGAATCGATCAATATTTTCAGAATGAAATAAAAGTAATTCTGGATTATGTTTATATGTTTGTTAACACACTCTTCACACATCTTACTTCTTAGGGATCAGGGCTACCTTCAGTTTGGCATCATCCCACAACATGGTCTATTAAGTATATACTTGTCATGGACCAAGCATATTAATCAATGTGGGATTAAATTTTTGAATGAATGATGATTTAAGAGTCTTAGAAATAAAAATATCCAAAAATATAAAAATTTAACAGAAGGATTTATTTTTTATTACAGATTTTGGAACGAACAAGTGGGCATTGGATCAAGTAGGGGAAGTGTTGTGAGTGATCTAAATACTACAGCTTTAGGACTCTAGGTTTTTAGACTACATCACTATGATGTATCCGTAGGCATAAAATAATTTACCCAACTTCTAATTTTTTTTTCTATACATATTTATTATTATTAATCATGTATTTATATATGATATATATAAACAGATGTCTTGGAGAATTTCAAAGACAAGAATGGTTTCTTTTGTTACTCTAGAGAAAATAGTAATGATAACATGAGAGAGGAACAAGTGATGAGAAGCATGCTCAACATTTTAAGAGCTGCGAGTATCTCATTTCCAAGAGAAAAGGTCATGGCAGAGGCAAAATTATTTGGCATGACATACTTAAAGAAAGTACTAGAAAAATATGGAGGGACCAATATTTCACAACATGATCAAAGATTTTTAAATGAGGTATGATTGTTTAAAATATGTGTGCCATCTTTAGAGGAGTTGAAACAAGTAATATTATTTTTTAAATGTTTTGAGCCATATATTTGATTTTACAGGTGGAATACGCACTTGTATATGAATGGCCTCGTACATTTTCTAGATGGGAAGCAAGGAAATTCATAGAAATATACAAAGATAATACAAGGTAAAAGCTCTTAATTATTTTTTTGAGAATGTTTCAATTTAACTCTTTCTAAGATTTAACTGCTTATGTTAACAATTGGATTTTCTTTTATTTAAAGGTTTTTGTCAAGATTGAATAGCGAAAAGATTTTGGAAGTAGGACAATTGGAGTTCAATATCCTGCAATCTATGTACCAGATGGAAATGAAAGAACTCTCTAGGTTATTATTATTATTATTATTATTATTATTATTATTATTATTATTATTATTATTATTATTATTATTATTAATAGTTTAAAAGACTACAAAATTGTGATAATTTAACTAGTCAGAAAGTTTACGCTGTTGTAAGACCTAGAATTTAATATTTTTAATAATGATTAACATAAAAATATTTTCTAAGTTTTATTGTATTTAAAATAATTATAAATAATTTTATAACACAACAAAAATAAATGATCTATTTTATTTATAATTTAAAGAATCTATTTTTCTCAACTCTTTAAAACAAAGTTTATTAACTAATGGAAATGTTGATTTGAATTTCACACTTTACATGTTTTAAATTAATCTATATTATATTTTTTTAGTCAAGGCAAGTCATTTTATATGGAAAAAAAACAATAAATATTTCAGAAAGTAAATATCTCATAAAGGATAGTATCTAGTAGTGTTGTTTTTAAGATTAGGTATTTATATTTCTTAAAGTATGAATATTATTTTTTTCCTTGTTAATAAAATAATATATATTAAAATTATATTCATAAAATAAATTTAGAAATGTTATATTATATATATATATATATATATATATATATATATATATATATATATATATATATATGTATATGTATATGTATATGTATATATATATATGTATATGTATATGTTATATATGTATTTTCCATTTTAAATGTTGTTTATAAATATATTTCTTCATTTTGAAAATTGTTTAAAAAAATATAAAATAAATTTGTTATTATTTGAAAAAAAATCTTTCAAAAATATAATAATTTTATTATTATATTATTTTTTAATTTAATCACATTAAATAAATTAATAATTGTTTAGAAAACTTCTAAACATAAATCTTATATTATTTATCATTAAAAAATAAAATTGAACAAAATTATATGTTTTGTCTCCTTTAAATTTTCTATTTTTATAATTTTCTATAATTAAATGAGCCTAAAACTTTTATATATAAAAAAAAAGTGTTCTAAAACTTAATTTTTAAATAATAAAATTCAAATATTTGTTTATTTCACCTTTTCATATTTATAGCTTTCTTGATATTTATTATTAATAGATAGCAATAAGTCTTTTTAATCTTTTTTTTAAAAGTTTCTTGGATCCTTTCAAGGAGTTTTATCATTGTTAGATTTATAAATTAAAATTATTTTTATTTACAATTTATTATTAATATTTGAAATATTGTATTTTTTTAAAATTTATTTTAAATTAAAGTGATTATTAATATTTATAAAAATTATATATTTAAGATATATACATAAAACATATTTATTTTTATAATTTTTTTTATTTATAACTATTTAATTGTAAAATAATTTATTTAAATTGTATTTAATTTTTTAGATTGAAAGATATACATTTTAATCTTTTGGTTTAATGATTGATAATATAGTTTATTGTCACCTCAATCAATTATAACCATATATATATGTGTGTGTTTTTTTTTTAATAATTAATTAATTAGATGAGATGTGTATTTATTTAAAATTATATTCTTCTTAATATAAATTGGTTAAAAGTAGTTTTATTTTTAACTATAGATGTATTATGTTTAACACAATTTTAAATTATCGTTTAATATACTAAAAATTGATTATTCTGACATTAGATGGTGGATAGATTCGGGCATCTCGAAATTGATAGCAGTTAGAGAGCGTTCAATAGAATTTTTGTTGTGGGCAGTTTGTGGGGCAGATGAGGTCGAGTTTTCTAGTTGCAAGATTGCTTTTTCAAAAATTGCATGCATATTGACTATTCTCGATGACCTTTTTGATGACTATGCAACACTTGACCAAATCAAACTTATCACAATGGCATTTTTTGAAGATTGGAATGTTTCTATTTTAGAGAACATTCCTAACAATTTCAAGGAAATCGTACTATTTGTTTTTAAAACAGTGCATGAATTGGCAAGCGAGGCCACTAAAAAGCAAGGACGTGACATGATGCCACACATTACAAAAGCAGTATTTATATTATTTCAAATAATTTTAATTTTTTTTATAAATATTTTTTGATCCATCATATTTTTTAAAGTTAGATATGACATTTCTAGTACCATATGTGTACTAATCTGCATGGAATAAATCCACGTAAAAAGATTATAACATGGAAAATTACATTACTAATAAACATTAATCACAATGGAAAATATTAATATAATATTTTAATATTGAAATTAATAATGTGTGATTGTTGTATTGATATCCCTAATTTTGGGAAATGATAAATTTTCGATTTTGAGAAATGAAAGTTACTAATGATTGGGATATAAGATGATTTGAAAGTATTATGTTTTTAGTGGACAGATTTTATCAAGGCCACCTTACAACAAATTCAGCGGAGAATGAGTAAATCTGTCCCAAGCTTCGAAGATTACATAAAGTGCGCCACAATCAATTCAGGCATGGGACCAATAATGTTGCACTGTCTTCTTTTAGCGAGGCCGGTTTTAGCAGATAATATTATAGAGAGAATATACCTTAATCAATCCAGATTTTACGAGCTCTTATTCAGTTCTGTACGATTAATAGACGATGTTGGAGATTATGAGGTATTGCATGTTATATTTTTTTAATTTTTCATTTAAAACCAAATATGTATATATTTACATATATAAGTTAAATGAATTGAATTAAATATTGATAGTTTTCATTGGGTATTAAAGGATGAGAAGCTCCATGGACAGACAGTATCAGCAATTTCTACTTATATGAAAGACCATCCAGAATGTACAGAAGATGAGGCAATAAATGATATCAAAAAGCTTATTGACATTTCACTTAAAGAAATACGGTACACATTTCTGAGTCCAGATAATGGCTTGCTTGATTTAGAAAAGTACGGCTTCAATATCAGTAGAGGAATGCAATGCTTGTACATATTTGGAGATGGCTTTACCTTTCCTGGCAAAGAGACCAAGCATAAAATATTTGAGGTTTTTGTTAACCCTGTGGGAATAGTACAGATCAAGTCAGAGGCGTCATGATATGATAATAAGAATCCCACTTTAAGCTAGACGTCTTGTATCATAGAAGTGATGTTCATATTATGTATCAACATATTTATATTATGTCATTGTTTTCTACACGCAGTTTTACTAGAAATTTGTATCTCTACATTTGGTCTTTCGTTTTTAAGAGGACTTCATTTGTATTTTGATTGGGTTATTGTTGCGAATTCTATTCCAGTATCTTAATGAGGTTATGATATAGACAATGGGACTTGCATAATTTTTGTAATATATGTTTGAATCATGTATTTATATTATATTTTATTTATATAATTATATTATTAAAATTAGTTTCTTTTTAGACTTAATATATTGGTATTTTAATTTTATATATTAAATTTATTTGATTTTTTTAAAGTGAATATATGGTCATATATTACAATCTTTTGACCAATATAAATTGTAATTAATGTTTTTTTAAACTTACTTTAAATTTGTTAAAAATTTGATAAACAAAAAATTTTGGAAGATAAAATTGCATCCTTAAAGTTGGATTTATATTTGAATGCATGTCTTAATGTTATATATAATTTTAAATTTATATGACAAAAACAAAATCAAATTAAAAACACTCTGAATTCACCAAAATCATCACCTTAGCACTACCACCACATTGGAGTGAGTTTTAAGTGACTTTAAGATAACATTTTTTGTTAAATTTATGATTATTTTTTTAGAAATTTTAAGGTTAAAATTTTGAAGAATTTATAATTTCTTTGGATTCGTCTTTACAGGGAACTTCAATTATGTTACTAAATACAACACTAATTTCATCAATAGAACATAATTTAAAAGTGACATTGACAAAGTGTGATATTAGGTTGAATTAAGTTATGACATAAGTCTAGTTTTATTTTTTATAACTAATATACAAAGTCTATTTTTTATTTGATAGGGTTAAAGCACGAGTTTTGAAAGGTCCTATAACCTTGGAAACATACAAAAAGATGATAAAATCTTAAAGTTTACATGGAATGCTTCTACCAATGAAAAAAGAAATAAAAAACTAATAAACATAAAAAAATTGCTGCAACAAGTACAAAAAATTCAGCCCATATGATGGAACCTCCATAAATCCTTCTCAAGGCTAAGGCTTTTCTGAGTGAAAGGTCATACTGGAAGATTTTTGAACCACAATATGTTTTTTTCTTTTTTGCGCTTCAATCCACTCTCTCTTGTCTTCCACAGACTCTGGGAATAAGGGTAAAAAGGATTCAATAGAATTAAAGGGTTGAGATATGTCTTTTGAGTGTTCATTTGACTTTGCGCTTGAGATATTAATTCAATTTGTGGTGCCACTTTGCTAAAACTAGATTATTCAAAAACTTTTGAAGTTGAATCTGGAACCTTTCTCTTAGTGTCAACTCTATTTACAATAAAATTTAAAGCTAAAATAATTTAGGCCTTAACTTCTTCCAAAACTTTGCTTCCACATTTATTTATAAAAAAAAATTATTCTTTTTAATTAAATATAAATATATTATTTTAATTAAAATTTAATAATATTATTAATTATAATATAATAAAATTATAATTATTATATAATAATATAATTATAAATATAAAATAATGTTAATATCAACTGTAACACTTCTTATAACATTTGCAAGTAAAATATTTAAATGTAGCATAGATAAAATATCTATTCAAACCATGATTAATTAAAAATAATAATAAAATAAAATCCAAGATTGGCTTATGAAGGTGATTCAAAATCGAATAAGGCCACATACATGGAAGATGACAACACGAAGCTCCTTAATTATGTTCCCTCTGATTTTGTTAGTTGTGGATGTGGCATGTGTCATCAATTCTAAAATTGTTTAAATGTGATTCTAATTTGAATGAGATGAAATATTTGGAGAATCGCAACCTGCCATACTTCCTTTGAATTTGTATCGGTTGTGGATCTGATTTTGTGTCAAGTGTGGATGTAGTCATTTATTTCAAAGTAGTTGTTTGGGATCATTCCCCTGATTTTGAAGTAATTTGAATGAGGTGAAATATTTGGAAGATGGTATTTTGCCATATTTTTTCTAATTTTATGTTACTTGTAGATGTTGTCATTTAAATAGTATTTTGAAAGTATTTATGATGATTTTATGTATTTTAAATGAGGTGAAATATTTAGGAGATGGTAATTTATCATATTTCTTTTGATTTTTTTGTTAATTATGGATATAATCATCAATTAAAAATATATTTGAAGGTATTTTTAATGATTTTGAGGTAATTTGAATTAGGTAAACTATTAAGAAGATGACAATTTATCATATTTCTTCTGATTTTGTGTGAGTTGTGGATGTAGTCATTTATTCCAAAGTAATTGTTTAGAAGTATTTTTGATGATTTTGAGCGTTGATTGTGTAATTGCCTTTTTAATGGACCATATACGATTTTCCAACTTTGAAGATACATGGCCAATAATATTAATGTCAGATGATTGTGTAATGTCGCATTCTCATTGATAAAGATCAGGAGACCCTTAGCCTAATTTTCAATTTTTTTTTAGGCTAACGGAGGTGGAAGAAGGGACAAAACATGTGGTTTCTATCCAAAAGTGATTTTAAGCGCTAAGTTAAAAATTAATTTTGAGCGTTAATATTAAAAGGACATTTAATCACTAATTTCAATAGTGTTTTTAAATGCTAGATTTTACTTAAAAGAGAGAAATCTCTAGGAGGCCGACCTCCTTGGGAGAGGGGGAGTTTTGCAAATAAAGTTAAATAAAATAAGGAGGGAGCTAGGGGGGAGAGGAGATAAAGTGAATTGGAAAATAATAATAAAATCAAAAGTATTAGTACAAAAAAATTGATCTTCAGACCTTTGAGGATGAAAACTCTCATTAGAAGATTAGTAAGGATGAAAAACCTTACCACACAGTTTGGCAGCCCTAATTCAGGGATTGTATTGGATATATTTGGTTTCTTCATGGTG
Organism: Torreya grandis; assembly: GCA_037957365.1. Taxonomy (NCBI): domain Eukaryota; kingdom Viridiplantae; phylum Streptophyta; class Pinopsida; order Cupressales; family Taxaceae; genus Torreya; species Torreya grandis. The sequence continues at coordinate 385,651 of JARHVA010003594.1, read as the reverse complement.
TTTCTAAACACCCTTTACCCTCAGCACTACAAATTAATAACTCCCAAAGGGTCACGAGCTTCTAGGGAGCTAGGCGAGCAAGGAAAAGAGCCCCAAAAGGATAATGAGATATTAAGGAGGGAAGTGTGAAAACAAATAAGTGTACCCTATTTACGGTGTGGTGATTTGATTTTGAGGTTTTCTCAAGCCTAATTTGGTGTATAACAGTAGCAGACATCATTTGGTGTTAAACTATATTTTTTCCAACCTTCAAGTTGTCATAAAATTCTAATTTTAGGTGGACATCATTGACTTTAACATTTTTCAATTTTTATATAATTTTGGAGGAATAAAATAATATTTTATTCCCTATTTTAACAATTCAATATTTTATAATCTTTAGTTATCTAGGGTTTGTAACATAGATAAAAAAATGTTTTAATTGTAGGGTTTTACTATGAAATTCCAAATTTGTGTATTTAGTCCCAAAAGGGATATTACATTAGTATTCAAGGCAAGATTTTGGCAACCTGTGAGAGGAATCAGATTCTAGGGAAGGAATCCATGGGGGATGGGAATGATGATCAAGGACCTCCTCTTATAGATGAGATTGAGTATCTACACGATTCTTTCATGCAGAGTATGAGTAAGGCCCAAAGAGAGATGCGAGATGCTTTGAGAGGATCTGTGATAGATTTAGCTAAAGCCATACAAGTTTTCCACCCAAGTAAATCAGCTAATCATGGACAAAAAAGTAATGAAGGGAACTCTTTAGGAAATTAAAGGACTTCTATTAGGCCACCTTCAAAAAACATTAGGGAAAAGTTCTTTCAAAGAGAAGATCTTCAAATGGATATGGGATAACTACATGAAGAGGAAGACATGGATATGTATGGTGAGAAATATGCATCCCTCAATTTTTCAACATGTGATATGTTGTTTTTTAGGGATTTATTCTAATTAAAAATGAATAATAGCATCAGAAGAAGGAATAAAATATTCTAGCAAGAGCATCAAATTAAAGACATACAACAAAGGTCGGGGAAAATAACTCTTCCCTCTTATGATGGATCCAACAAATGTTCAGCTGGATCATGGTTGCAAAATTAGGATACACACTTATATTTGAATCCTATGTATGAGGAAAAGGTCCTCAAATTTATTACCTTGCATTTAGAGGGAATAAAACATGAGTGGTGGTACCATGGGTTAATAACCCAAGGGCATGAATCAATTACTACACTTGATGAATTTAACCAAAGACTAATAGATAGGTTTGATAGAGAGGATGTCGGGATCCATTTCTAAAAATTAGCACAACTCAAACAAGAGGGTTTGGAGGATGATTATATTTCTAAATTTAAGATACTTTCGGTAATGGTACATGATGTAAGTGAGAGAATATTTGTATTCTTATTTATGGAAGGGTTTGATGAACCACTAAAAGGATTGGTCAAGGGTTTTAAAACTTCATTTTTTCAAGAGACAATCAACAGACATCTAAATTATGAATCTAAAGCTCCTAGAGAAAGATTTATGCCTATTGGACAACAAATAAAAGCACCTTTAGGGAAAATGTTTTGGGCCCTTTGGACAACAAAGTACCAACAACTTAGGGCATCCTAGGATTGTAACTTATAAACAACATAAAATAGACCCCCATGTGATAAATAAGGAAGCCCTTCCAATAAGGTTTCGGGCAGCCAAAAGATATGCCAAATGTAAATAAGGAGAGGGGTGAATCAAAGAATGAACTAAGATGGAAAAAATTGTATTTTTCATGTAAGGCATCATTGCCTTGGAAGAGGACAAGTCCATTACATAGAGGTAGTTTAGATGGTGTGGAGGATGAAGAAGAGGTGGAGATAGCCACCTATGAGGAGGAACAAAGTAAAAATGAGGAAGAGGATTATTTGTATGGAACCATTTCCACTTTATCAAAAACCCCTAGATACCATGATTTTAGAGTGATTGAGGTCTTTCAAGGATGAAAGGTCACTATTCTCATTGATAGTGGGGCCACCCAAAATGTTATTGATGAAACATTTATAGATAGATATGGGCTATAAAATACTAAATTTAGAGGCTTCAAGGTGATTATGGCAGATGGCTTCACCATCCCTTTCACCAAGAAGATTCCAAAGTTGGGCCTCTCTTTGGTTAAGAATAAAATTGAATATGATTTTTATGCTGTTAGCATAGGATAAACCAATTTGGTACTTTGGGTGAAATGGTTGCACTCATATGGGGAACTCACCCAAAATTACCAGACTATGGAACTAAAATTTAGGGAAGATAGAAAGGAGGTGGTACTACATGGGTTGAAAAAAGGATCCCCCATGGTAGTGACGTCAAAAAGGATGGAAATATATTTTCACAAAGGATAGGTTGTTTGGGCTCTTGAATGTTTTATAAGCACAAAAAATTCTAATTTAGAATAATAACATCTTCACAAGGATATTCAACCCATCCTTGATAAACATGCAAATATATTTAGTAACATCACTCATGGTTTACCTATAGATAAGGGTTTTAAGCATATTATTTGGTTAAAACTAGGTACCAAAGCAATAATTACCACACCTTACTTCCATCCAAAGGATTACAAAGAAGAGATTGAGAAATCCATCAAGGAAGGTTTGGAGATGGAACACATTAGGCCCAATTTGAGCCCTTTTGCTTCTTTAGGGGTTCTTGTGAATAAGAAGGATGGCACTATGCAAATGTTCATATATTTTCATTTTTTGAATAAGAAACCAACAAGATTAGGTACCCATACCTAGAATTGATGATTTAATTGATGAACTCCATGGAGTAGGTATTTTTCTAAAATTGATTTGAAGATAGGGTACCATTAAATTTGAGTAAGGGAGGAGGATGTTTATAAAATAGATTTGAAAAGTCATTTTAGACACTACAATTTTTTGGTGATGCCCTTAGGATTGACAAATGCACCATCTACTTTTCAATCTTGCATGAACCATGTTTTTAGGTAATATTTGAGTAAATTTGTATTGGTCTTCTTTGATGATATTATTATTTATAGAAAGACATGGGAGGAGCACATACAACACTTGGATGTGGTGTTGGGAGTATTGGAGCAACAAGTTCTCTTCACCAAGGCATCTAAATGTGAGTTTTGATTTTCGAAAATTTTGTATTTGAGGCATGTAATCAATGACCAAGGGCTCTATGTGGAACAACCAAAGATAGAAACTATCATATATTATCCATCCCCCACTACTATTACACATGTAAGGAGATTTCATGGTTTATGCAACTACTATAGGTGATTTGTAAAGGGGTTTTCATAACTTGTTGCCCCACTAACAGATTTAAAAAATAAATGAACTTTTAGTTGGTCAAAAATAACCATGGAGGCCTATGAAAAACTCAAGGAGGTGATGAGTTCATGATTAGTACTCATCTTTCTTGATTTCTATATTCCATTCATCTTAAAATGTGATTCTTCAAGAGAAGGTATAGGTGTTGTCTTAATGCAAAACATACATCCTATTGCATTTGAAAGTATGAAGCTCAAGGAAGTGGAGCATAAATTCACATTCTATGATAAAGAGATGTTGGATATCATGCACACCTTGGCCAAATTCAAACAATATATGGTTTGTGGAAGGTTTGTGGTAATAATGAACCACAATAGTTTGAAATACTTCATTATCCAAATGAATTTGAACAATAGACAACAAAAATGGGTAAGCAATTGCAATCATATGAATTTGATATTGAATATATTAAACCAAAAAATAATGTGGTTGTTGATGCATTGTCTAGGAGGCCCACTTTGTGTTCTATTAGTGAGATGACATTGGATTGAATTTTTTTAATTATATCTAAATATGCAAAAGATGAGTTCACTACAGTTGTCATAGAAGGGAAGGTGGAGGATGAAAGGTATAAAATAGTTGATGGCCTAATTTTGTACAAGGGTAGGGTCTTTTTAACCCCTACATCCAAGCTGAAACATCAAATCATGAGGGATATGCATGATGTCCCAATGGCTAGACACCTAGTGTACTTCAAAACATATAAACTAGTGAGAGAGAAGTTCTTTTGGATGGGTCTCAAAGGGGAGGTTCTCCAATACATCTAGGAATGCATTGTTCGTCAACAAAACAAGGGTGAACATACATTTCTAGTGGGGATTTTACAACACTTACCTATTTCCACACAAAAATGGGAAAGTATATCAATAGATTTATTCACAATGCTTCCCATGGTCCAAGGTGGGAAAAGTATGTTTGTCATGGTGGATAGACTCACCAAATATGCACATTGTTTTGCACTTCCTACCAAGTACAATGTTCCTACCATGGCTGATATTTTTTTAAGTAAGTTTTTAAACTTCATGGGCTGCCAATGAAAATTGTTAGTGACCATGACAACTAGTTTATGATTCTATTATGGAAATAAATTTTTCATTATGTGGGCATAAATTGACCCCTACCAGTAGTTGTCACCCCCAAATCGATGGGCAGACTGAGATAGTGTATAAATGGGTATAAGGGTACCTTAAATATTTTACTTTGAAACAAAAATTAATGTGGAATAAATGGTTTTACATGGTCGATTATTGCCATAATTTTTTATACCGCATGTCCATACATTTGTCTCCCTTCAAGGCATTATAAAGGTATGATGCTTTTTCTTTTGTAGATCTAATTTTATCAGATAGTAGAGATTTGGGGGTAGCAAGCTTGGTAAAATAGAGCATTGATAGTTTGGATCAGCTGAGAAGAAACCTTTAGCATGCCCAAAACCAACATAAATAGTACGTGGACCAACATAGAGTAGAGAGGAACTTTTAGGTTTATGACATGGTCTTTTTAACGTTTCAATCTTATAGACAATCATCCCTCAAACAAAGTGGAGCAAAAAATATGAAACCTTGCTTTTATGGTCCTTAGAAGGTTCTTATAAGGATTGGTGATGTGTCTTATGAGCTGGAGCTGCTTGAGGGTAGTGCGATACACAATGTTTTCCATTTATCATGCCTAAAAAAGGCACTTGGATAGCACATTATCCATTCTATTGTGCTACCACCACTTGATGATGAAGGGAAGTTAATTTTAGTTTTGGACTCTATCCTAAGGTTTTAGGAGAGGAGACTTAGGGGTTGAAGCATCATAGAATGCTTGGTTTCTTGGAAGGATTTACAAACTAAGGATGCCACTTGGGAAGGGGCAGCCATTCTATAGCATGCAAACTTGCAATTGCTTGAGGACAAGCAAGTTTTAGAGGGGAGGACTATAATGTTCCCTTCTCATTGATGAAGATTAGGAGACCCTTAGCCTAATTTTCCCTTTTATTTTGAGGATAAGGGAGGTGAAATAAGGGGGAAAACATGTGGGTTCTATCCAAAATTGCTTTGAAGTGCTAAGTTAAAGACTGATTTTGAACACTAAAATTAAAAGTGCTTCTAATCACTAATTTCAATAGTGTTTTTAAATGCTACTTTTAACTTAAAAGAGGGAAATATCTAGGAGGCTGACCTCCTTGGGAGAGGGGAAGTTTTGTAAATAAATTTATATAAAATAAGGAGGGAGCTTGGGGGGAGAGGAGATACATGAATTGGAAGATAATAATAAAATTTGGATGCTCTAAACTATGGTGGAGTCTTTTTCCAAATGTGCTATAAATTCTTTGACTAAAAA
>JARHVA010003594.1:220000-375000 GCA_037957365.1 Torreya grandis | reverse complement strand
ACACAAGGGAAAAGTGGTGGTGTGCCATGTATTTTAATTGTATAGGGGCTAAAATTTGAAAGGTGTTTAAATGTCATAGGAATCATGATCTGATACACATCAAATTTTGGACCTAATCAGATGTTTATGTGACAAATGTCACTATATTGTGTGTTCATGATTTTTAGAGATGTAGTGTTTGAAATTGTTCTATGAAGATGAGCCCAAAGCCTAAATAAAATGTAGAATAATTGTTTGAAAAATTCTTAAAATAATCAATTCACACACAATGAATCAAAATTGTATTTCTTCAAAATAGTCTTCTACTCTTGTGAAGGTGTTTTCTTTATTTTTTATGAATATATGTATGCATTAAATCTATATAGCCATACATGAACTATCCCCTGCATGACATGGTTATATCAAAACCATTTCAATGACCATTATAATTAACATTGAAGTTATTAAAAGGCCCTTCAAGTTATCTCATAGGATATACCTTGAAATAAAATTATAATCATGTGCATGTTCAAGGTATTTACTAGGAACACCCTTGAAGGTACTACAAGACCCTTCAAAGAATCTTCTAGAAGATACCTTGAAGGACATTATGGTAAAATTAAGGGTAACTTAAATGTATATCCTAGGAGATACCTTTTAAACATGTATAAGTGTACCTTTGAAGGTATTACAAGTCCCTTCAAGGTATCTTCTAGGGGATACCTTGAAATAAGATCCCAATCATGTCCATGTTCAAGGATTCCTGAAACTAAGATGGTGTTAACATGCCCCTTTCAGGGTGTACATGCCTCTCCCCTTAAAAATAATGTTATCCTCAATATTTAATCAACTTTGGATGTTTTTCCACAAAGGATTCATCTTCACAAGTGGCATATTCACATGGAAGACTCTTTCATTTGATTAGGTGCTCCTTAATCATTCTAGATGGTAGCCACTCAGTGTGCATTTTAAGGATCACCTCAGGATCAATAATAACTCTCCCATCTTCATCTAATTTTGGTAACTTAGTTTGAGTATAAACTCAATGTCCAATGACTTTCCTCAGTTATGATACAAGAAATACTGGATGTATGTGAGTGGATGAAGGAAACTCTAACTTGTAGGCCACACTACCAATTTTCTATAAGATCTAATAAGGCCCATAATATTTATGGGATAGTTTATTATCCTTTTTCTATTGATTCAAGGACATCTTCTTATATGGTTGTAAGCAAAAAAATACCTAATCACCAATGTCAAAATGCCCCTCACTCCTATGTTGATTTGCCTATTGCTTTATGTGATTCTAGGCCATGGCTAAATTTTCATGAAAAATTACAAGGACATCTTATTGATGGTGAATATGTTCCTCAATTGCACGAACCTTTGGATGGACCTTCAAGGTTGAAGTGATGGATGGAGGGTGGTATCCATATGAGGCCACAAAGGGGGACATTTTGGAATAACTATGAATAGAAGTATTATACCACCATTTAGCAAGTGGAAACCAATGAACCCATTTATCCTATTTATCAAAAACAAAATAAGGGAGATATACTTCTAGGGATTTGTTGACTACCTCAGTTTCTCAATCTGATTGAGGATGATAGGATGAACTATGAGCCATATTGGTGCCCAAACATGCAAATAATTTAGTCCAAAAATTAATAATGAATATGGGATGTCTATCACTAACAATGATCTTAGGAGTACCATGAAATTTCTGAACTATATTGAGAAAATTAGAAGCTATTATACTAGCAACAAATGGCTATGATAAAGAACAAAAATGATCTTACATATTGAGACAATCCACAATAACTATGATATTATTTTTACCATCATATCTTGATAACCCTATAATTAAATTCAGAGACACCTCTTCCCAATGTTGGATAGGGATGGATAAAGGCTACACAATACTTGTGATTTTGATGGTTTCACCTTTATTTTGTTGACATATCATACATTCAACCACATATTTTTGGACATTCCCCTTGAGTCCTTCACAAAAAAATCCTACTTGATTCAATGATAGGTTTTCAAATATCCTAAATGACCTCCAAGTGGAGTTGTATGAAGTTCCTAAAGGATGTTTTATTTGAAAAGAGAACTATTACATAGGTATAATCTATCTTTATACCATGATGCATCATTCTTCCATGTGAATTTTTCAAATCCACCAAAAACTTGATGAAGATTATGAATCAAATCATGGGTAGCATTATAATTTTACCATTTTGATCTTGCTTCCTCTATCCAATCTTCCTTCTAAATGGTCATGGCACATAGTAATGCCTCAACTAATTCATCCCTCCTAGATAGTGCATCTACCATCGCATTTTTCTTACCTTTCTTGTAGACTATTTCAAAACCATAGATTAACATCTTAGTTACCCATTTTTAATTATTTTGATGAAAAATATTGTTCCAAAAAATTTGAGACTATCATCATCAGTCTTTACCTAAAAGTGATGATCCATCAAATAAGGTCTTCATTATTTGACTGCATGCATAATGGTCGTCATTTCCTTCTCATAGATGGGTTTGAGATAATTTTTACCCTTTAGTTGGAAACATTTAAATGAAAGTGGTATAACTTCTTGCATGAACAAATCACTCATACCATATCTAGATGCATCAAATTCAACCAAAAAATTCTTAGAATAATTAGGAGTGGCCAAAACTAGAGTGGTGCACATAGGCAATTTCAGTTGTTTAAATACCCTAATAGTTGTATCAGTCCACTGGAAGGAGTATTTATTCAACAAAGTGGTGAGTGGGGCTGCAATGCCACCATAGTTTTTGACAAACCTTTGATAGTAACCATATATCCCTAGAAATACCCTAAGTTGCTTGAGTGTCTTAGGAACTAGTCAGTCCACAATTGCTTGGATTTTTTTAGGATCTAATTTCACTCCATGTGAAACCATATGACCCAATTAATCAACCTAATGAGCTCTAAAAGTAAATTTGGAAGGTTTGGCATATCCCTGATGTTCTAGAATTAAGATTACCTATTTCACATGTTGCAAATGGTCTTCCTAATTTTTATCGTAAATGAGGATATCATCAAAAAACACCAAAGCAAACTTCCTCAAAAATGGCCTAAAATAGTATTAATCAAACTATAAAAGGTTGATGGTGCATTTGTTACACCAAAAGGCATAACCATAAACTCATAATGGCCCTCATAAGTTCTGAAAGCTATTTTGGTTATGTCTTCATCGCATATCTAGATTTGATGATACAAAAAATGCAGATCTAACTTGGTAAAATGAAGAGCACCATTCAAATCATCTATCAAATCATCAATGATAGGAATAGGAAACTTATCTTTGATAGTGTACTTATTTATCTCTTTGTATTCAAGTCACATCCTTTAAGTGTTATCTTTCTTTCTCACCATGACTACTTGTAAATAATATTTGTTTTGGCTATGATGAATGATTCCTGCTTCCAACATCTCCTATACCATCTTTTTAATTTAACTTTTATAAGCATAGGGATACCTATATGGATTGATGTTGGGTGGTGTACTAATAATAATAATTTTGATGGCATGATCATGCATGTAGCTTAGTGAAAGTCCTTTCAGCATGTCACCAAAAACAATAGAATGGATGACAATCACTTTTTATAGATCAAGAGGTATAGATGGCTGAGTTGGTTGGAATTTAATGGAAAACAAGAAAGATAAAAATGATTCATCACCCTTTCAAATAATCTTGGTTATTTTATGGAAGCTAACAAGTTTTGGAGATTTAACCTTAAATACCCTTAGCTCAAATGTCCTTCCCTAAAAATGAAAGTGCATAAATAATTCTTGGAAATTCATTTCAATAGTGCCCAAAGTGGTGAGCCACTAAACTCCTAAAACAATGTTAAATCCACCCATGGAAATAAAAACATAAGAGAATCCAACAGGTAGTATCCCATGGCTAGCTTAATACTATGGCATTTTTCAAAATAGTTGACAGTACCACTATCTGCAATCATGACATGAAATTCTAAGTGAGATAAATGAAATAGTTGAAACGAGAAACCAACTTACTATTGATAAATTTGTGTATACTCCTAGTATAAATCAATATATTAACCTTTTATTTCTTAAATAAACCCACCACCTTAAGATTTTGGGGAGTACTAATACTTGAAAGGGTATGATAGGAAATAGTAGGCTGAGAGTCTTTAGATTCCTCCTCATCATCTTCATCCTAATTGGCACCTTAGATTTAATATAAATTAGTTTAAGTATAATTATGTCCATTGATCCATTTTATATCACAACTATAACACAACCCTTTGGCTCTCTTCTCCTCAATTCGTTAAGGTGTCAATCTAGTGGGTTGAGGAAATGATGGTGCTAGGAATGTGTGATCACGACCATTAGTGAAAGTCTTAGTTTGGACCATATATTTTTATTCTACCATATGTTCCCTTGGGATATATTTTGATAAAGGTGGTGGGTTAAACATATGAACCTATAATTGGACTCTATCTTTGAGTCCACACAAAAAAGATCAATAAAATTTTTCTTAGTGATGTCTTACACCCATAAGGATAGATTTTGAAATTGATGTATATAATCCTTCATAGTTCCTATTTAATGTAGTTTGGATAACTAGATAAAGTATTTATTAGTAAAATTATTCTGATAATGAGCCAACAACTCATTAGTGAAAATAGACCATGTAAAATTAGAACCATTCTTTTTATTTTAAGCATACTATGAGTGATACCAAATGAACTGCTCAGATTCTAGATACAGAGATGCCACTATCACCTTATTATAAGTAGGATTTTTGTGCAAATTAAATAAATTCTCAATTTGGGTAATCCAAGTGAGATCATACTTACCATCAAACTTACACATGTCCACTTTTGGCAATATCAGTTTCATACCAAGATATGAGCTATTAGTGGTGAGAGGAGTAGGACCCAAATGATGAAGAGGAGGGTTGTTTGGATATAAATAAGATGGAATGATAGCCAATTATGCCATGATTTGATGAAATTGACTGTGCACCCTATTAATCTCTCCATGCATCCTTGAAAAATTAGTTCTAACTATAACAAAGTCATCCTACTACACCAAGCTCTTAATGTCAACCTAAAGTTGAGAAATCAATGGATATGAAGTTTTAGATTCAATGTCATCCCTAGAAAGAGTCTTAGGATTTTATTTCCTCCCTTTTTTTCCAAGTAGTAGGAATTACCATGCATAAACCCTAGGAGGATTTTTTACTTAAAAAAGTGTACCAAGAGATGGTACCATTGCGATCACCTCATGATGATGAATCCAATGACTATTTTTGCGTACTAGGTTAAAAACATTTAGCACCAAAAAAAGGTATCGACAGATTATACCATTTTGATCATCTCACCAAAATTAATCTAATAACTACAAATGTGTAAATGGAAATTTTTTTTACAAACATTTTTTTCAAAAAGGCATTTCAAACAATACTGCGCTGACAAAAAAAATTAATTTTGCATGAATTACAAGTTATGTTTATTCACTCCTTCTGCTCACATAAGTCACACCTCACTAGATCCAAAAATAAATTACACAATAAACTTGTACAAATTAAATCTATGATACCACTTTTAATGAAATTACTTAGATGTTTGCATCGAATAATTATATATCACATAGAAGAATCGAAGATAAGATATCGCACAATAATAATTGATAGAAAAGCAAAATAATATATAATATAACATCACTAATTTAAGGGGGAAACCTCCACAACAATTTAATAAAATTAGAATACTTAATATGATGATCAAAGACCAACCACTACCTCCTTTATATAGTCTACTTAGCCATGGTTATTCCATAGGCTGACCTAACTAAGAACATATAGAAATGTAAAAAATATATAAAAGAGTTATGTAATCAAAATTTCAGCCACACATATCCATAGACACACTAAATTTTAAGGGCATAACACAAACATGCATAAGGGTACCCTTGAAGGTATTACAAGGCACCTCAATGTATCTCCTAGGAGATAACTTGAAAAATAATTCCAATAATGTGCATGTTCAAGGATTATATAAACTAATATGATGTTAAACATTGTGGAACATAAATAATGTAATATAAGATAGAATAATCTATAATATTAAAGAGTAAAAACTATGCACTCTCGAAGGCAAGATAGGGAAGCATAAGGCAAGATACACTTGGGAGTTAGTTGACCTACCAAAATGAAAAGAGGTCATAGAAGTCAAGCGCAACATGGGACTTGATATTTTCACTAAACCATTGTCAAAATACATTTCAATGTACTTAAGATGAAGGTTATGGGTCATTAATTCAAAAATAATTGGCCTATAAAGTTTTATGTTGGATGTGAACTCCAACATGACAACTCTAGACTCTAATAGGCCAGTTTTTTTATTCTAATAGTATAGATATGGAATTCAATAGGGTAGCTATGCACTTTAATAGTGTTTCAATGGACTTCAGTAGGGTAGCTACAAACTTCAAAAAATTAACTATGGACTTCAATAGTCAAGCTATGGACTTCAACAATGAAGCTATGGGCATGTAGAGAATGATTTCAAATGGATATAGGTAGGTAAATAATAGTTATAAAGATGTTTTTAAGGATGAGAAAAGTCCTAAGGACTGTGGTAGGAAGGTTAAGAATAATAGGGAGTGTTAAAATATTATTCTTTCTCTATATTCCTCAACTACCCAACTAATTCTAGACTTTTACAATAGGGGCGTTTAATCCACCAAAAACATTAAATACCAAATAATTTAAATTTCAATTTATAATATTCATTTGTCATTTAAGGGGCAATAATGAAGTAGTGGAAAATTTAAAAGGTAGTAGAGAAAAATTAAGATAAGAAAAGAAAATATAAAGTGGAAGGAGTATAATATAAGTTAGCATAGTAATAAATAAAAGAGAATTGGGCAGAGGATATTTATAGACAGTAGCACTTAAGAAAAGTGGCATAGGATATTTCAATGCAATAATAGTTAGAGAGAGAGAGATAGAACCTAGGCGTGAATAGAGCTTGGAGATCTTCTTCCAATGCAATAATAGTTTAGATAAAATAAGGTAAGTAATTGTTGATAACAAAGATTAGAAGAGGACAAACTAATTTTTGCAAATGATTTGTTATAGCTATAGCTATATTTTTATTCAATTGATGAAATTATTTTAAGAATTAATATGATAAATGATTTTTTATGTTTTTATCCCTATATTCTACTCTCCCTTATTTTATGGTTCTTACATGATCATTTATTGTATTTGAAACACTTATGTACACCTATGACTTAGTCAGTAGCTACAATTTTTAAATCATGTGTTGTTTAGTCTAGACTCGCTCAGTAGTCTCAATTTTTTTAAAAATAGAATGTGCAAGACCGAGTGGAAAGAATCAAATAAATCTTATAGAAGATAAATTTAATGACATTGTAGTACAATCAATGGTACCTTGAAGGTATCTCTTAGAATATACCTTTAAAATATGCATAAGGGCACCCTTGAAGGTATTACAAGGAACTTCAAGGTATCTCCTAGGATATAACTTGAAAAACATTACAGCTAAGTGCATGTTCAAGGGTTCCATAAACTAGCATGGCGTTAACAATTCTAAAACGTAAATAACATAGTATAAGATTAAATAAGCTAAAACAAAATAGAGTAAGCATTGCACACTAGGCATACATAAAATAAGCTTAGGAAAACCATAACATAACTAGTCTATTAATCTCTATCACACATCAGAACCATTTCCATTACATCTAATCACTATATATATCTTTTAACATAGCTGTGTGTCTTAAAATTATAACATTTTTACATAAAAAAGGAATGACTCTTGGAATTATTATATCTATCATTTGTCTTACAAGTCTGAATACATCCAAAAGATCATATAGACTATGAAAGTGGTGCTAAAGTTTGGCTAGGTGGTTATGTAGGTTGTATCTACTCAGACTGTGCCTATGTCTCTAACTTTATCTTCTTTGAAATTTCTTAGAGATCATATAGTGCAATGAAATTAGGCTATTCTATGATTTGTACAATAGTTTCTTCAACTTGTGAGAGATCATGCTTTAAAATTTTCCAACTATCAAGTAATTCATGCACCATGGTAAGAAAAATGTGTAGTGGAATATAAATAACCATCATAATTTTCATATCTTCTTCTTCTATGATGGTAAAGAAGTCTTTATCATTTGAAGACTTAAGATGGATAAATGACACAATACCATCCATCCTATTTGCAATACTTTGGGATTGAATAGCCATAAATGTGTTGTGCATTATCTCATTCTACCACACCTAAAGCTTCTTCATCATGATATCCCTAGATTCTAGTAACTGTTAAAGTACGTAAGATAATATTTCTGTAGAAACCATCTGATCACTCAGTATAGCTTTATATTTATCCTCCATTATGAACTCTAGTTTTACAATAGCCAAGGATTTGCCAAGGTGTTGTTTCAAATAAAGAACTCCTTGGGCTATCTATTTAGCTTGATGAATAGCAATATCCATGTATTTTACATATTCCTCTAATATTTCATAGATAATTTTCATATTCAGTGTAGATAGTCAGCCTTGTGCACATAAAATGCATCCCAAAAGTTGAAAAATATGCACTATGCAATACTTAACTAGATGTAAGTGGCAATGATAGAGATGGAGTCATTGCAGATGTATCTTTAGGCTGTATATATGCATCCTTGCATTGGGAGATGATTTTTTAAATATACAATGGCAGTATGTAAGCAGGAGTGTCGATGATATGTGCAATGGATATGGTGAATGGTGACAAATATTTATTTTAGGCATTCCAAACTAGTATGGCTTCCTAGATCAACCTTAAAAATGTGCACAAAGGGGATTCATATCCTATGAATTGTGTGAGATCAACATTGTAAGTTATTCTCATGGTTGTCGTAGTCTTTTTGATCTGTGTTTGAATCTCACTACTAAGTTTCTCCATTTTGTTTGCATGTCTTTGTGCTTGAAGTCTTACAAAATAATTATGCACAATATGGCTCTGCCAATCCAAAATATTGTCCCTCACATTGTCTCTAGTGTTTTAAGATTATTAAAACATCATGTCCATCTCCTCCAGACTTCTATAATAGAGGTGTTTATTGTACCAACAAATTAAATGCATAGTAGTTTAAATTTTTAATTTTTAGAGCCGTCTATAATTTTTGGGGAAACAAAGAAGTAGGTGTAAAAGTCAAAAAATAATAGATACAAAAATAGATAATACAAGAAAATAAAAACTATGAGTAGAATAAAATTTAGCATAGCAGCAGATGAAATAGAACTAGGCAGAGGATATTCATGGGTAGCAATACCTAAGATAAGTGGTAGAGGATATTTAAACATAGTAGTAGTAATATAGAGATAATCTAGGAGTGAATAGAACCTAGATATATTTTTCTAATGTGACAACAATAGTCTGCATAAAATAAGGCAAGTAGTTTGTTGATAATAGAGAGTAGAAGAGGACAAACTAATTTTTTCAAGAGATTTATTACAGTAGTATCTATAAGTTTATTCAATTGATGTAATCATTTTAAGAATAAATATGATAAATTAATTTCTATGTTTTTATCCCTTTACTCTAGTCTCCCCTATTTTATGGTTCTTGCATGATCATTTTAGTGCATTTACGTCACTTGTGTACAACTACGATGCAGTCAGTAGTTACAGTTTTTAATCCCTCTATTGTTTGGTCTGGACCAATTTAGTAGTCTCAATTTAATAAAATAAGTATAATGTTCAGGCCCATGTTGGAAACAACCAACAATATCTCTTAGAATATACCTTGAAGGACATTGTTTTAAAATCAAGGGTATCTTGAAGGTATCTCCAAGGAGATACATTTCAAACATGCATAAGGGTAGCATTCAATATATTACAAATCACTTCAAGGTATCTCCTAGGAGATACCTTGAAATAAAATTATAATTGTGTGCATGTTCAAGGATTCCATAAACTAACATGTCCTTAAAAATTACATAACATGAACATAATAATATAAGATATAACAAGATAAAAAAAAAACAAAGTAAACATTACACACTAGGCATAGATAAAAGAATATTAAGAAATCCATAACATAACTAGTTTATTAATCTCTATCACACATCAGAACCATATTCCATTACATATAAGTAGTATATATAGCATTTTATATGGATCCATCTCTTCACATTCCAACATTTTTTCATACAAAAGGAAGGATTTGGCATTTTTATATCTATCACTTGGCTCCCTAGGTCATATACATACAAAATATCATATAGACTATGGAAGTGGTGACAATGTTTGGCCAAGTGACTATGTAGGTTGTGGCTGCTCAAATTATGCATTTATATCCAATATTCTCTTCTATAGGTTCTTCTATGATTTGTGCAATAGCTAGTTAAAATTGTGAGAGATCTTGCTTGAGAATTTCCAAATTATCAAGTATGTCCCACACAATTGTAATAAAATGCATAGTAGAATTATAATTAAAATCATATTTTGTACATATTTTTATTTTGTGATGGTAGTTAAGTTTTTGGAATTTGATAGTTTAAGATGGATATCTAACACAATGCCATCCAACCTATTTATAGTCCTTTGGGATAGAATAGTTGTAAATATGTTGTGCATTGCATCTTTATGCCACACCTATGGCTTCTTCATCACAATATCCATGGAGTCTAAAAACGTTTTAAGTGTGCACATCATTGATTCTCTAGTAGACATTTGATCACTCATTACATCTTTAGCTTTATCTGCCATTGTGAACTTTGGTTTTGCAGTAGCCAAAGATTTGTCAAGGTGTTGCCTCCAATAAAACATTCTTTGGGATATTTGTTTAGTCTGGTGTGCAATAGTATCTAAGACCTATACATATTCCTCCATTACTTCTTAGATGTCTTCTATTTTAGATTAGACAATCTACCCTATGTAGATAAAATTCATTGAAAATTTTCAAAAATATGCATTATGTAGTACTTAACTAGATGGAGGTGGCATTGGTGAATATGGAGCTATTATAGATGTATCCTTGGGATATGGCTATGTAGCCTAGTGTTATGAGATCATTTACTTAAGTTGACATGGTGGTATGTAGGTAGGAGTGTTGATGATCTATGTAATGGTGCTGGTGAATGGTGACAAATAATTCTTATAGGCATTCCAATCTAACATGGCTTCCTAAATTAGATTTAATAATATGCGTAAAATGGATTGATAACTTATGAGTTGTGTGAGATAAGAATTATTAATGATTCTCATGGATGCCTTAGAGTTTCCAATTTGTGTTTGAATCTCACTATTAAGATACTCTATTTGTTTTGTATGTCTCTACCCCTGAAGTCTGGAAAAATAATTATGCATAATGTGGGTCTAAAAATCCTAAATATTGTCCCTCACATTGTATCTATCATTTGAAGATTATTGAAATGAAACATCCATCTCATTCATTGTTGTCTTTTGGCTCATCATCATTGCCTTAGTAGTAGGGACCTTGGTAAAATTTGAGCTCAAAAAAACCAATGATATGCCTATTTGATGCTTCCAATCTATCATGTTTCATGAAATCTAATGTGTTTGTATCGTAGTAACCTTGAGAATAGTCTAATACTCTTACAACAGAGTTATGAGTGTCTTAACTTAAACTTTGATTCCTTTCCATAAAGAGACGAGTTAATAAAACTTTTGCATAGTGCAATAGTTTGTTTTGAATTGAGAAATGAGTGTTTTCAACCTACATTGGTTAGACATGACTTGATCACTAATGACTCATGTGACCAATTTTGGGAAGGTGTCTTGAATGATCTTATTAGCTTCTTTTAAGTTTACTTGGAGCTCAATGGTTTATTATTTGAGTAGGTCAACCTCTTGATCTAATGATGCAACCTTTTTTGTAAATGATTATTCAAAATTGGTAGTAACATCCAATTGATTTGATAGAGGTAAGTGAGAAACATCCAAGGATGCTTCTTACCTCAATAGGATTGTGGGCAAAGTGGTCATTGTGACTAATAGATCAATACATGACATGTTTTCAATAGGAAGAGAAAAGGTAGTGAACCTCAAAACTACCATGGGAACATCCCCTAACCATACTCCTCTAGAATAAAATGCAAACTAGTGAGCATGCACCTCTTGGGTGACATAGTCATCTTGTGGTGCATTTTCTTCTTATGGTGCATGCTCCACCACACCCTCTTACATGTTCTCTTGTATTTCCTCTTGGTGATGTTTTTGTCCCTCATCCTCTACCCTTTTATGTTCATCTTTTATTTATTATTGTTTTGATTCCTTCTACTCTAGTTGCCCATGAAGTGAAATAACTTTTTCTTGTTATATATGGGATCTTAGTTGGGCATCCTATTATGTATATGCCTTAGATATGCATTATTGTTTATCTTTGTCCTTCTGTGCCTAGACTTGTTTCAGCCTGATGGCTTTAACTTATTGTTTTTTTTGCCTTTGGAAAACTTCATTATCTCATTATTGAGAAGTAGTCTCATCAATTTGGGCTTGAATCTACTAAGCTTTGGTGTCTACATATTTTTATTTATGTGCCTCTTGTGCCTCAACTAGTTTGGATACATATATAGCTTTGTATGCTTTTTGCACATCCTCAATAACTTATTCAAAAAGAGACTATATGTCTTTGGTATTTTTATTGGCCTAAACTTCTTTGTCCTATGTTTTATGCTTATGCTTGATGTTGTCACTAAGGTGCTTACTACTACTATGCCTCATCTTTTTGACATGTCTTATATTTTTGGCATACACGTCATTATGTAGCCCTTGTTGTTTCTTCCCATATGGCCCACTATTCCTCCATAATGGGTGGTAATGGCACCAAATACTTGGTATCTATGAGTGGGTCCTCCTTAGCTAATATTGTATTGATTTGTCACATAGTGTCATAAGAAACATAGGTATTTTTATTTCCTACGGTGACCAATCTTCGCTTAGCTGGTGATGAAGTTATAGTAGGATATTGTTGCATCGACTGTGTATAGGTCTCATCATGAAACATGAAATATGTGACTTATTACTTTAGGGTAGGGGAAATCCAAGCCTCTATTTGAGTTATCCTTTGTTAGACAAGTGCATCTAGGGGGCTCTCAGCTAATAATGTGAAAGGGTCTACAATAATATAAGTTTAAGATGGCCATTCTTCATATAGTTTGATAGTAATATTTGTGTGTTCATCCTCTTGTCCCATGGTATATTCTATGATCAAGGAAGGGTAAGGTGAGATTTTAACCCATATATTTATTAGCACCTACTTACATACTTTAATTGTGTGCATAGGTTTCTTGATAAAGAATTATTTTTCATCTTCATTTTTCTATAAGTCACTAGTAATGTCTTTCATCATGACCTGTAAACATTTTTTTCTTCGATTCCCATTTGGGGAAGTCACAAATACTTGAAATTAAAGTCACCTTCAGATCATCAAGCTAAGTTGTAATACCACATGTTTTCCATCATTGTGGAGGAGAGGGTTGTCACTCAATTTAGGCATTCTACCTTCCCTTTTATAGTTGTGACATATTGGCCTTAGTTTGTTGTTCTTCTTGAACTATTGCATCAAGGGGTATTATCTATAGTGGTGTGCCTCTCCTAGCCATGTAATCTTTTTTTTCTCTACCTATGCCTTTACCATAGCCATGTCCATTAAATATGGTAGAGAGCCAAATAATGAATTTGGAAATTAATGAATGTGAATGGTGATCCCCTTTAGTAGCTTGGTAACAATTTCATGTTATCCCAAGTATTACATGATGTTAGATGGAATTTGATGACGTGTTTTAATGAGATCCAGGATTTCATCCCACAATTGACATAAATTGGATTGATGAGCAAGGTTTCCCCTTTCATGTGTTCAAATCAGATTTTGTAACTATTGTGTAGGCCAATAGTTGGTGTATGGATGTACTTTTACTTCTAGGGAATTCCATTATGTGAAGTAAAGTAGAAAAATGAGAAACTGATACTAGAAATTTTAGTTGTCAGTCATGCAAACCTTTTCAATGTTGGTGATGATATCTTGCTCAAAGAACTTAGGCCAATTGAGTTTCTCATTATGATGAATCATCCTATGCGTAATGTAAATGACACCCTTAGTGGTTTGGTTCGTAGACTAATTAATCTACCAAAAATGATGGCTTAGCTAAAATGTGCATAGGTTCATCTAGAATTTCTTTAATGGGTAGGCCATGGGATCCATGGGCATATGTGTCTCAAAATTCTTGAAGCAATAGAGATACCTTCGATTTATATGGTATGAGAGAGCCTTTGCGTGCAAGCATCCTGATTGATTTGGCCATTACTGGTGTATTTATCATAATAGTCATATATAGGGAAGATAAGACTAGGAGAGGAATGGATAAATAACCTCACCCATATCACTAAACAATGGTAGGTTTATCATTCGATCAACATTTGAATTGTGAAATCAGTTTGGAAATGTGAGAGCTAGAGGTTGCACTTCTCATACAGGATATGAAAGGAAAAACTTATTCTCAACAACTTAGACATACTCAAATGGTTTAGGATCATGAATTGTTTTTTGCTAGAGCATAAGATGAATGCCCATTTATTAATTCTACACATTAGCAAAAGGCATGATAAGCTGAGATTGCTCTATTTGATCACGTTCCCTAGATAATGCATCATGTAATATATGAAGTGTAGATCATTGACTCTCTATACTTGGAAAAATGTATCAATTGACTTAAATCTTGACTATTTGAATTTTTGTAAGTGTGAAATGCAAAATTGGTGCTCAATGAGTTTCCTTTATAGTTTTTGTGTAGACTGATTTCCTTTTGAATGCTTTACTCAGCTATTTTTGGAGATGATGTCCATTTAATTTAGGCACAAGGCACACTAATGTGGTATATTATGTAATCTAGAGCTACATATCAGTGGTTTTTGACACATGCAATGAGATATGTCATTATATCTATTTTTTGTCTTACTTGAGTAACTAACATGTGATTGTGATCGATTGCCCATTTGGAATATACTTTATCCTTCGAACCCTAGATTTGGTATTAACTACCCTTTATGACTATTAATTTTGTTTTTATCTTTCCTAATTTGTCTATCTTGTAAAAGAATCAGTGTTTGAACAAGTCTTAAAATAATCAGTTCACAATTAATGAATAGAAATTGAATTTCCACCTAAGGTGTTTTATTTATTCTTTTTGAATAACTCTATGCATTCACTCATATAACCATAAATCGACTGACCCCCACATGCCTCAGTTATATCAAATCCCTTGTAATAAAATTTATAGTAAACATTGAAGGTACTATAAGGCCCTTCAAGGTATATCTTAGGAGATACCTTGAAATAAAATTACAATTGTGTGCATGTTCAAGGTATCTACTAGGAGAAACCTTAAAGTTACTACAAGACTCTTCAAGGTATCTCCTAGAAGATACCTTAAAGGTAATTTTAGAGCTTCAAATGTACCTTGAAGGTATCTTCTAGTAAATACTTTTCAAACATGTATAAGGGTACCTATTACAAGGCCCTTCAAAGTATCTCCTATGAGATACCTTGAAATAAAATTAAAATCTTGTGCATGTTCAAGGTATCTACTAGGATACCATTTAAAGGTACAAAAAGGACCTTCAATGTATATTCTAGGAGATACCTTGAAAGAAAATTCCAATAATCTCCATATTCAAGGTATCTAGTAAGAGATCCTATTGATGTGGGTTTGGGGCAATCTAGAATTTAACAAGGTGACATCTAAAATTTTAGGATCTCAATGGAGGTAAGCTCCACTCTATGGCACAAGTTTTAGGTATGGGTTAAATAACTAGGTGGTGGAATAGTATGCTGAGTGTGTAGATTGTTAACCAGGTGGTTCATGTAGTGAAATGAATCCTAAAAGAAAATCAAACTTAAATTGGTGGCTAGATGGGTGGATATTAATATAAAAGAGGGTAGATCACAAAATACACTCCAAAAAGAGGGAAGGGTAGAGAATAAAATAAGGTTATATAGCTTTAAGTCTCACCCCTTAGGTTGGTTTCTATTGTGAATAAGTGTTTCTAAAGCTAGTGTTTACTACTTGCAGTTGTGGCACACTTACAAACAAACACAGTTAAAGAGTTTGGGAGTAAAACATAACAAACTTAAAGATATCAACTAAAGGTTTCTCCTCTTAGAGTTGTTGTTGCACACCATTATTTAGGAGATTACATCTTGGATCAGTAAGGTGTCTACAATAGTTCTAGCTTACACCTAGATGACTATAATATAAATAAAACACTCCTACACACCTCAGAATGTTAACTCAATTTTAACTAATTGATTTAATCAATGATAACTGATAACTTTTTAATATATTTTGAACATTTAGAATTAACATATATCAATGATAACAATTCAAATTATCTATAGCTTAGGCACACTTCTAAATTTTGAGTTAACACAACCAAGAAAATAAAGCCTTAATAACACATAAATGGGAAGAAATAACATAGACATAATTGCATAAACATCAACCTAATTTATTCATGTATTGATAAAAACTATTTCAACCCATTGTAATGAGGTATACATGTATAAATAGACTTGGGGAGGGGTTGCCTCATCTCTGAGTTCATAAAAATTCATAGTTACTTGAAATTTTAACTTCAATTCTATTTTTAGTCTCAAAATTGCATGTATGTATGGGTATAATTAACTATCACTATGTCTAAACATAAGTCAACCTATACAAATCAATGCAATGTGTGCATGCTCGTAGACAATCTAGGAAACATTTACATTTCAATGTTAAATATAAGTAAACTATGAGTACAAGAATTAGTTATTTTTACATGTATGCATTCAAAATTAACCTTAAACACAAGGTTGATTGGATGTGGGCATGGAAGTACTCAGTTTTGGAGGCACTGAGGTGGATGCTAGGATTGAACTATAATTTGAAGTGAGAACTATATTCTTCACTTACAAAACATGAAATTTCTTGTCTTCGAGGTCATGGTGATACCAGATACTATCTATGTTCAATAATGGAGGTCTATGCACCATTTTCACTTGTTTTAAGAGACTTTCATGCTTAGTTCTTGTATTTTTAAATTTTACACCAAAAAATTCCACATCTATCACCTTCTTCCTAGAAAAACTTATCTCATCCTCAATATCCTCTAATGAATGTCCCTAAAGACTTTGATTAAAGTTGGAAGAAGTTTGTTGAAGAAGTTGATCAAATTTAATTATTCTTATAATGCTACCAGCTCAGTCTATTAATTTTGAGAGATTTCACTCTCCCAAGATCTACAAAATGAGAGATTCATGTTTGACATAATTAAGCATTACTGCCTCAGCTGTGATGATCCAATCCCAAGATTCTTGAGTCTTGATGACTACGAAGTTGAGAGCATTTGAAGCTTCTAGTGGTGCCATCAAGTCAAGGTGGTTGTATGCCTTATTAGTTGTATAAAAATAAGGAATTTCAACTTATTCTCATCTTAATCCAAAGAATTATATAATTTATGAGTCTCATCTAAATTATGGGTCAACTCTGCCCTCATTGCAGTAATGGATTCAAGAATGTTGAACAATCTAGAAGTGGCATTCTACACTTGAGTTTCAATTTTAGGAGGAATGTGAATTATCTATTATTGTTCCTTCATTTTCTCTAAAACATGAAAATGTTATTCATTTACTTTATCTAATCCATGATTGATCTCTTTCATACTCATTTATGTTCCCTTATGCAGTTCCAATAAGGCATCCTTATGTTTCTCAAGATAGGACTTGTAGTCCTCCACGTATGAGAACTGCCCCAAATTCTTTTTCTTTATTTTAGATAAGCTAAAGACCTCTTGTATTTATTATAGGATAATCCCTATCCAATATTATCTTCTAATATTCTCTTTATTACCCTTTATACACTCCCTATAGGTTTATAAGATGTGGATCTCACTTTAGGCAACTCTATGATTATGAGGTTTGGCTTCTGGGAAGCCTTTAACCCTAAATCATCTACCCACTAAGGTATGACCAATTGGGATGGGGTGATTGGTTGAGTGTCCTCATATTTAGTCTCAACCAATGTTTCTTCAGATGATTGATTCAAATCTTATTCAAGTACTTGGTTAGGAAGGGAAGGCCAAATGATTTTAGACTAGTGTACTCCCCTATGTTGAGGCAGTAAGTGGATGGTGTATATCAGTTTCTTATTTTTAGCTTTCTCTGATGATTTCATAATGGTGCATTAATAGGAGATGGAGGAAGGCATTGTAAAGTCTATTTGAGTGGATGATACATGAATTTGAGAACTTGTCAATGCTCCGATTACATTCTTTGAGGCCTTCATTTTGGATTTAAGGGGTGCTAGGGTAGTGGTAGATGAGCTAAAAAAGTAGTGTAGCTCACTATAAATGTGAATATGACTGGTGGAGTGAAAACAATTTGGAAAATGGAGACAACAATGGTAGAGGAGACATCTTCTACCTTGGGAGTGACTAGGGGTAGCTAGGAAATGGGATCAAGAAGAATAAAATCAACTGTATAAAGGGAAGTAAAAGAGGAAATTATATTAGTAGAGATAAGAGGTGTTATCTCTTTACCTAAATTATTTCCATACAGAGGTGCCTTTCTTTTAGTGTCCTGGACGCTAAGGACTTATGGTCTTTTCAACTCCTCCTCTTCATTTGGCTCTCTTCCTTCACTAATAATATTTCCTTTTGTAGTTTGTTGTTGAGCTAAGGGAGCTCCTATTGTTTGTTCCTCAATAGCTAGGTCCTTTCTAAAAGGATGAGACCTTAATTTCTCTTATAAAAAAATATTGTATTTTTAACTATGGGGGAGGCCTCTTGAATTGGTTTAGATGAATCCTCCACACTTGCAAGTTCTCGTATAGGAAGAGGAGCCATATGGTCTGGGACCTCTGAATCTAAAGAGTCAATGCAAATTGGATATCCTTGATCTCCTCCAAATATAGCTTCAATTGTTCCAAGATCCTTCTTGACAGCCTTTAATGTGTGGGTAACTTCCTGAGAAGGATCTCCTTGTTATGATAATAGTTATGGATGCTTGCTAATCAATAAATTTTAGGTAATGCATCTTCCTAGGCTTGGGATCCTATGTCTTTTATCTGCAATAGAGATATAGGGTTCTTATTATATGATATTTATATGTTTGTCTCCAATCCTTTTTTTTGTTCCCTTTCCAAGACTTGGGCACCATCCTTGGCATTCAAGAATAAGAAGTCATGATCATAGGGATCATGTTGGTATGGATGTACTTATACCCATGATATGTTTTTAAATCCTTCCTTGGGGATCCTAATCCCTATGAGGCAAGGTGGAAAATGAATAGTAGTTTATCATTTTGCCGAATTTTCTAAAGTGCTTCCAAATTGTGTAGCACATTTAACCTATCATTAAATGAGAACCATAGAATGTACTCTTCTTATTCTTTGTCAAATCATCATCTACACTCCACCATAATTGAATTGTTATCTCTTGGTCTACCAGATTATCAAGCATGTACTTGGGAAGATGTAAAGGGTTGGATTTGTTGCTAGTGACCATAATCATTGTGTAATTTATGTATAACTAATATTTACCCCATGGTGTCAATTTGTCTAAATTTTATTTCAATACCTTGGCAGTAGAACTTCATGAATTACATATCATACCTGTGGCTACACATTCTTTGCAATGTGAGTGATGTTCTTGATGAATGTGTATATGTACAAAAATGAATAATAATCACAAATGTGATTTTTGATGTAGTGTAGAGTCAAATTAAAGAGTGACCCATAGGTCATATATACCATTCCCATCACAATGTATAAGAGGTATGACATCATATATAGGTTTTCACTAACATACTACTTATATTTTTTTAAAACCTATTCTCCTAGTTGAATGTTGATTATCTCCCCTAAGGGGAAGGTTGAGTTTGAAGTCATCATCATATCTAATAATGGAACCCATTCTAGGTGAAGAAAATGGATGCTCAGGAAACCATACCATATGTTTAGGAGGGACATCCCAATGTGAACCCCAATCCTAAACTTGGTCATATGTATGTGATCCTTATCCTTTGGGATGATAATTTGGGATTATCCACTTGCTCATTATTTTGTTAACTAAATTATTTTCTTTACAACCTACCACCCTATGCGAATCATAAGTGGCATATGAAAATGGAAAATACAAATACCTTTGGAATGCATATCTTGAGATGAAGGTCATGCCAATATTGTGTTCCAGATGGTGTAAATACTTATCCCATGTTATCTTACTAGCAAATAAGAGATCTCATAGTAGGTTTATGCATGGCATGACTTTGGGATTGAACACTATGAACCGTAGTCCTTATCATTTGAGAGGAAGTAGATCTAATATCAACTGATTTTGTGTTGGTGTTATGATTTCCTCCATATTTTGGGCATCTATTGCATCAATGGTGTCCCATAGAGATGAATATTTGGTGTAATTATTGTTAAAAATGGTGGAGTCAAAAACATTATCTATGTATTCAAGTTAAAAATGGTGGAGTCAAAAACATTATCTGTGTATTCAATGAAATCCTTGATTAAGAACTCAGATGGTATAAAAATTGCTCTGAATGTTTTAGATGAAGGGGCCAAGGTTAATTGATTGTGATTTGATTTAAGACTATGATATCTCACCTTTACTAGATTCACTTTTAAAATTGACACATAAATTGCTAGGTCTTATTTTCAGGGAAATAATTTAGCTTGAAGTTGGCTTTTGATGAATGAGTATGTCAACAGTCTCAAGTGATTGATATAGCTTTAGAATTTAATTCTAGTTCATTCACCATTAATTTACAATGTCTATGAAATATATTTAGTTATGAAATTCAAATTTTAACACTTCATGTGGTGGGTATGCGACATCATTATATTTTGACAAATGTCATTAAGTCTTCATATTTTTCTTTGTTATTTCTGCCAAGTAGGATTTTGGTAGTCAAGAATCTAGTTTTGTGTTGGTACTGAACTGACCAATTAACATGAATCAGGGATTCTAAACATAAATTCCAAATAAAAATATTGATGATCAAACTCATCCTATGGATAATACCCAATGATAACCTTTTGCACACTTTATCTAAACAAAAAATTTGATGACCAAACTTATCTACACCAAAGTGCTGGTCACAAGTACCAACAGGAAATAAAAAACTTTTTTATTGAGGATAAAAATATTGAAGATCTAATTTGCAACCACCAATTTTGAATCATAAATTATGTTGTAATTTCTTGAGGGGTAAATTTTTGAACATAAATCTTGAATATAAAATCTGAATACCAAATAGCAACGGGGCAAAAATCCACCAAGTAAATGCATAATTTTTTTTTTGAAGACCTAATTTCTGTAGAACAAAGAATTGAAAATAGAACCTATGAATAAAATATCTAAAGACCAAATACCTAATAAATAATTTGTCAAATAAATGATTTCAAAATAATTTTATAGATGACCAAGTTAAAATAAAATAAAAATACTGAATATTTTTTCCAAACAAAACCTCCAAAGACATGAGCCGAAGACCAAATAGTGAAGGCAAAAATACAATATTTTTAAAGAGCCAAAACAATAAACAAAATTCTTGAATGCTTTGGCTGAATACCAAATTTTGAAGACCATAATGTGTATGTTCCAAAACAAACTTGTACAGATGCAAAATTTTTAAAAGATATTAATAAGTTAGTCCAAAATGCAAAATGCATTCACTTGTATTTCCTAGATGGAAAAATTTAGATGTAGCATGTAATACTTATTATAATGAAGACCTTAGAAAAAAGGCTTGAACTTACAAAAGGCATAATGGGTCTGTATTCCCAAAAAAATGAAAGGGGTATGTTGAGTAAAATATAACCCTTGAAGGTAATACAATAGCCTTCAAGGTATCTCCTAGAAGATAGCTTGAAAGGCATTGTAGTACCTTCAAGGGCACTTTGAAGGTATTTCCTAGGAGATACCTTTCAAAAATGCATAAAGGTACCCTTGAAGGTATTAAAATTCCCTTCAAGGTATCTCCTAGGAGATACCTTGAAAGGAAATTCCAATCGTGCGCATGCACAAGGTATCTACTATGAGACCCATTGAAGGTACTGCAAGACACTTATAGGAATCTCCTTACCTTAAAGGTCCTTTTAGTACATTTAATGGTATCTTAATGCATGTTTGAAAGGAATATAATAATAAATTATTTTGAAGCAATACCTCCTCCCAAATTTTAAATTATCTTTACAAGATCTTATTACATAAACATTCACTGAGATCTATCAAATAGAATTGATATGACACATTCTTCATTAACATAAGTAATTCACAATAGAACATTTAAAGCTATTACTGCATATATCAAATAGCTAAGACATCAGATCAATGACAAAAAATGGAAGAGACCAACATACAACATAAACTTGTAGAGTAAAACGGAACATAGCTTGAAACTCTTGGGTTCACTAGAGTTTCAAATCACATACAAGATCCTAAAATATAAGTAGCTAATCATTTTCCATTATTTTTATCGAAATCTCCATTGCTCAATATCATTTTTTAATATTAAAATTCATGGTTGAATGTGTATTTAGTTATCTATTTTTATATATTATGCTATTATGATCTTATGCATGTTTGAAAGGTATCTCCTAGGAGATACCTTCAAAGTATGATGAAACAAGGATTTAAGTATGTAGTGTATGATATTAAAATATATTATACTTTTGGATTGAGATAAATAGTGTCATTAAAAAATGTGTTATACATTACCTATTGGGCCTAAATCCATCTAAGTATAGGATCCGTGCCAACACAATAGACATTTGGTTGAAAGAAAATCACATGTCATGAATTTTTTTGTCATCTTGTGGTGCTAGCTAGCAGGTAGCTAACTAACTCCTTTCTAGATCAATCATCATTAGTAAGAGGTCACATGGGACAATCACAACTCATTAGAGGTAGGGTATTGGAGCTAATAGAAAGAGTACATCTAGTTCCAACTTAGTAACTAGTTTTCTCTATTCCCCATGGCACTAAGATGCCTCAAAGCACTATAAAAGCAAGGTGAGTCCAATTAGTGAGGAAGATAGGATTGGATTAATGAAGCCTTAGAGGATTTCTCCTAGATGCAATCTTCACCATTAGAACTTAGATTTTAGTTCACGATGCCTTTATTACTACCCATTGTAATTCCCAAGCTCGCCTATGAGCCTATGGGCCTTTAGTAGCTTAAGATGAGCATTTGCTCAGTTCCTAGTGAAATATATGTATTTTTGTTAAAATTTATTTAATGAAAAGGGATTTATGAAATGTTTAATGGGTTGAATACTTAAAAATGTAGTATGGATGTTGAGCTCTATGAGATTTTGACCTAACTCATCTATAACATGCATGTAGCTCATGAGGACTCTAGCACCCGATATAGGAATTGATATAAGCATGGGTAAGACCCTATGTCTCATAATGATACTTGTGTCTAAGTGTGAACCTAAGCCTATGTCCTTCAACTAGGTACCCCAGTGTCCCATCAAGTACCTGAATATCATTAATCCAAAAGATCTAAAGTCTTGCACCCATGAACCTATAGACCTACTTCGTATCCATTTGTGCCTGACAAAAAATTAGTTTCACCCACCCCAAGATGGCTTATGCCCATGAATGAACCACTACCATTGCACTAACTAAAATCCCCAAAGGGTATAATTGCACCATGGCACAACTAGCCCAACACAGATTATGGTCCTTTCTCCATTATGCTTCAAGTGAGTGCATAAGACTTGATCTTTATGTGAACTAATTCTAGCATAGTTGAGTTTCAAATGTTGAGAAATATAGGATTAGTCAAGGGTTGTGCCTTGTTGGAATAAGTCTAAATATGACCTAGATAGCTATATAAGCACCTAACAAGGTCCATAACTGAAGACACCTACTTTGATACAACATTTTGGTTCCATTTCCAAGACTCATGTTGAATTTTATGGTTATAATGGTGCACTAGAACAATGCTCTGACTCTCCCTTGAGAACATTGAGTACTAGCTAGAATGAGTGGAAGACATATTTGCATTAAGGCATCCCAATTGTAAAGGACAAAAACCAAGGAAGTGGGTCTAGAACCACTTGTATGATGCCCTATATGAGGTTTTCTTTTGAAAACTACCAAAGAAAGTGTACCAATGGTTGGTTGCTTATGCAATACATAGAAGTCAAAGCTATGGATAACACCTCAAGTGGATGAAAGAGCACCTAAAAAGGATTGAGAACTTAGATTCCACTTGGACTAGAGCCATAGACAAATGGTGGTAAAGGGTGATGAACAACTATGTGATTGAATTTATAGTATCCACATACTCCTACATTGAAGAAGTAGAATATCATTTTGTGTGTGAGCCCAAAGGCATGATTGTGAAATAATTTATCACCAAATTCAAGAATATGATGATGGATTATGGCATTGAGACCATAAGGATGAAAGGCTAAAGTCCTCTTGCATATGAAAAGTGAAATAGGGAAGAAGGGGATGTGTAGGTGAGGCACAATGGAAGGGGACAAGTAGATTGACACCTAAGAGCTTAGGAGATGAGATTATAACAAGAGAATGTATAGGTTGGTAAAATATCTAGAACTTGAAATTTTTGAGATGACATGTAGTGAGGGGGATGGGCATGGGGAAGGATCTCTTGAATGGAAGTAGTGCCCATAGGAAGGAACCCTTGAAGACATGAAATAAGATCCATAGTTGATAGGTGAATACTTGGGGTCCCTATATAAATTGACCATTAGATATGCATTAGAAGAACCTACCCCCTTTGAACCTAATGCATGAGATCATGCACTAGATCCCACAAAGGAATATAGAATATTGATAATTAACCCCATTTTCAACTTAGACTTTGACTATTTTGAATATTTTGACCAAAATTTTATGATTGAACAAGTTATTCATTATGATGAGGTAAGTGACGATACCTCTAGACCTCAATGAGCTATCTTGACTAGACAAAATGTGAATGCAAGAACCCCAATCCATCCAATGTCAGATACATAGCCTAGGCAACAACCTAAACAAAGTGGCCCCATGCCACTAAGTGATAGTAAAATTCCATCATCTTATGCCACACCAGTGGTAATGATCAGGCCAATACTTCACCCAATGGCTGCAAGCATTAGAGGACCACCACTAGGACAAGTACTAGGGGGATAAGTGCATCAGATACTAACTACTCACTCTCACCATATTTATTATGATATGTCCATGTGTTTACCCAAGTATCAAGGTGTGGAAAATGTCATAGAGAATGTGCTCAAGTGTGAATTATAATGGCATGCCTAGGGAATAACTTAGTTTGAGAATAAGGCAACCTAGTTTGTGACAACCTTAATCATACACATACTTGGTATAGGAATTTTGATCATAACCAGGATATGGTTGGCTATGACACCTTAAATTAAGCCTTCTTAAAGGAATTTGATATACCTAAGTTTGACTAGTAGAGCATTGCCATGGTAAAGGAGATCAACCAATGATTATCAAAGAGCATGAATTTGTACAATGTTAGACTCAATACTCTCCTTTGTAAGATCCCTTATGATATTCACCCATCATATCATTCACAATGGTTCATTGAGGGATTTCTATTATTATCCATAAGGGTGTTATCCATGAAAACATTCACAGACCCTCGAAAAGCACTTGAAGCCACACTCAGTGTTGAGGTGTTCAATAGTGTTTATATAGGAATTAACCCTTTCATAGAGGCATAAATTATGTTTATGGCCTCCCAACTACAAAATTTGACCTCTAGTTCATCATAGGATGCTTGAATCAAGTTGTGGTGTACCGATTACTAGATGGAATGCCATCATAGAAATAACTACCCTTATATAAATATGCTTACACTTTTCTTGAACTATGAAGTTTGTCATGAGGTGCATGATGTTTGTAACTTCCCTTTATTTCAATGTGCTAGTTAGGTCAACACAACAACCTATTGTTGGTTATGTGATGCCTATACCCATACCATAGTCGATTGTTGCATAGTCGATGAGATGTGCAAAAACATGGGTAGAGGACCATGGCAAGCAATGATAGTAGTAAGAGGATAAGGAGTCCAAGGAAATGAGGTTTATGACTAGTATAATGTAGGCTATGGGATGCAAAGAGGCATGAGAGGGCAAGGTGGTAGACATGGTGGTGGAAGGTTCCCACCACGATCATGTTATAAGTATGATTTGATTGAGCACTATCAGTGTGACTGACAAATCTATCCAATGTGTGGGTATTGTTGAGGAACACACAAGGTTGAGGAATGCCTTTATTTTTATAAAAATATAACCCAAGGTAGGTCAAGAATTAACAAGGGTAAAGGGATGATCAAGAGTGAGTCTAAATAGGTGAAATGGACACTAAAGGTGTAACCAACCTACATGGAGTTAATCAAAGTATAAGAAACTACCTAGAGTGAACTTGCCACTCAACCTCTAGTTGTGCCAATACAATAATTGTACTTGTAATATAGGGTATTGAGCCTCATTGAGCACATTATGTAGTTGGAACCCAAAGCCATGCCTTATCCAAACCTTACACACCAAAAATATGTATTACAACAAGCTATGAGTGTGATCCATAACCTACAAGGAAAGATTTAAATGACATGAAACCTAGGGGCATAGGTTACTACCTCTTAAGAAAACTAGGATGGGTAGGAGGCTAAAGTACAAGAGCTAATAGAGATATTGCACCTCCTACAAATAGAAGGGATGTTACCCTTATTAAATAACTTACTTTTAGAACATGTAGGACAATATTTAGTTGAGGTTGTCATGCCATGCATGAAAAGGCCATGAGAGGTTAGGAATACATAGAATACAAAGTATGATAAAAAATTCCTAGTGAATGCCACCATCGATGGATGGTCTATCAATGAGATCCTTATCGACATAGGTTCCAAGGTCAATATCCTAACCAAGAAATCATGGGAAAATATGGATAGGCCAACCTTGAGGCCTTCTTTCCATGTACTCTTCATGGCCAACAAGACCTAAGCAAAACAAATCATAACTATGAAGGGCACCATTTTAGATATTATGGGTGTTAAATTCCACACTAACTTTGAGGTACTCAAGTTGGGTGAACAAGATAAATATATAGTGCTTCTAGGAAGGCCATGGTGATATGAAAATAATGTTGATACATGATTCAATAAGTGATATATGACCTTCAAAAATGGTAAGGAAAGGGTGGTAATTTCCCTCTAAAGTGAATAAGGACCCCCTATGTGGAGAGAATTTATCTAGAGGATGAGATCAATAATATATATAACATCATAGTGCAAGGCACTGAGAATCTTAACCCTTATGATCAAGAATTGCTCTCTTAGGAAGATGGGTAGTTAGCCTTAGACACCACCAGTATTGCTTATGATTGATGGATTGAGGAGGTTTATGATACCACTAGTCATAGATTCCACTTGCTATATGCAAAGGCACCAAAGCCTATGAATATTGGCTGGATCCATATTGATCACACCTCAAAATGATGGGTCCTACACCATGGGGAGAAAGGAAAGAAGGTAATCCCCCTGAACAAGTGCAAGCTTGTAGTGCTCCCAAAATTTGAAGGGAGAACCCCAAAGGAAAAATATTTCCATGATATTAAATCATGCATCCCTAAAGAAATAGATAGAATGGGTGTATTAGTGTATTTCTTGAGAAACACTATTGTGCATTGGTGGCTGGCACAAAAGTCTAACTTGACAACCTCAAAATAGGTTAAAGTAGCCATCTTCACTAGATTTTGGAAGAGTAATGAGTACTTGGATATATTGGCATACTTTAGAAACTTTGATCCCATAGAACATGTGCACCTATGTGAAGAGACATGGACTGACTACGACGGAACACGACTACCCCAAAGAACTTATGGGTGTACACCTTTTATATAACTCTAAAAACATGGGTATGAGCATGGTATGTGGTTATTGAGATGTGCTGAGAGATAACCAATTAGGATGCCCTGTAGGAGAAGTTTGTGCACACCTTTTCCTTTTCCTCATAGAACTTAAAATTGGTTAAGCCACTATAAGTAATTTGGAGAGCAGTGTTTGAGCACACTACCATCTTTGAAGAGTGCCTAAAAGAAATGTTTGGGGAAAAAGGGATGGTGATCCTAAATTTCTTTAAGGAAAAAATGCTCAAAAATGACTCAAGTGAATAAGATGATGAAACTTAGGATTGTTATTGGAAACCACTGACCAGTAAAAGGAATCTTGTACACCAAGTAGATGATAGCCCTCCTGGCAAAGAAGACCCCACTCCTCTTTGCATAGATACAACTAAGGGAACTTGGCAAGTCAAAGACTCAAACCAAAAAAATAATGAACCATACTACACACCACTAAATACCATTAAAGTACACATCAATGCATAAGGAGAGACAAAGATGGATACTCTAGGTGTCTATTGGTCTGACACAAAACTGACACACATCATAGACCTCCTACAGTAATTTTAAGACTTGTTCCCCAAGACTTATCAAGATATGAAGGGCACCCATCCATCCCTTGGGAATATGAGACTAAAGCTAATAGATGGTCAATACCAGTCAAGAATCACCCTAAGAGAATAAATCCTAACCTTCAAGCCAAGATTAAAACAACAATTGATGCCACGCTTGCTAAATGGGTCATTTACCCTAGGTAAGCGTTCAAGTGGGTGATCCTGATGGTGATGAGCATCAAGGAAGATAAGAACATTCACGTTTGTGTTGATTATAAAATGTTGAATGCTAGCTATATCAACAACCCATTCCTAACTCCATTCACTGAAAAAGTCCTAGAAGGTGATGTAGGCTATGAAATATATACTTTCATTGATGGGTTCATTAGATACCACCAAGTCTAGATTGAGGACCCGAATAAGCCGAAAACAACCTTTACAATTGAATGGATCTATTCCATGTATAATGTGATGTGTTTTGGACTCAAGAATGCACCAACCATGTTCCTTAGAGTGGTAATCACCATGTTTAAATACTTCATCCACAAGCTCCTCTAGGTTTACCTAGATGACTAGATGGTGTATGGCCTTATGAAGGACCATTATGATAACCTATGCCTAATGTTTGAGAGGTGAAAGTATATTTAGATATATCTGATCTTGAAGAAGTGCATCTTCACAATAGCATTTAAAACCCTGTTTAGGCACATTGTCTTTAAGGATGGTTTGCTCATGAATTTAATGAAGATTGTGATCATCATTAGTTCTAGACTCCTTCCACACAGAAAGAAATTTGCTCTTTTATTTGACACTATGGGTATTATGTAAATTTTATAAGGAGATATGTGAAGATTGAGACAACACTAAAAGATATATTATGTAAGGATGGCCCATTCTACTAGGGTGAAGTGTAAGAGGATGCTTTGAAACCCTAAAGCTTAGATTGGCTAGCACACCTATACTAAAATTTATTGATTAGATAACCCCATTCCATGTCCATGTCAACACTTCTAGCTCTAGAATTGATGTAATCCTAACACATCCAAGTAAAGGCAAAATGGATAATCCCATCTCTTTCACTAGTAAAAAATTAATAAAGGTAGAGTATAACTATATTATAAATGAGTGTGAGGGGCACTCACCATGGTTTATGCCCTACAAAATTTTAGATAATATTTATTGGTGACCCCATTCATCTTTTTCATAGACCATGAGGCACTCAATTAACTCATAAATAATCCCATTCTCCATGGATGCATTTATAGATGAATCGTTATGTTTCAATAATTCTAGTTCTTTGTTGTCATCAGGATTGTAAAATAAAACATGGGCCCAAACCACTTATCCCATATAGACTTAGGCAATGCAACAATGCCAATTAAGGATGATATGTTGGATGTGTAGCTTTAAAAAATTTAGCATTTCCCTGAGGACTTGGTGGAGATAGCCACTTTTCTAACATTTGGATATATGTCCTAAACAATGACAACCAAAGAAAATAAATAACTTGTAGTTTATGCCACCCCTTTTTAGCTCATTAGTGGGGAGCTATACAAACTAGGACAAGATGAAGTTTTACACTGATGTGTTTTAGATCATGAAAGGGAATCCATCCTACATGATGTGCATGAGGGGATAGCAGGATGCCATTATGCAGAAGATGCAATGGTGCACAAAATGTTGTAGTCAGGCTTGTGGTGGCCAAGTCTATTTAAGGATGCGAAATATTATGCCAATGCATGCAACACATGCCCACACATAAGGAAGACCAACCACTATGATGATATGCCTCTCATCCCCATTCTTTCCCAAGCACCATTCGATAAATGGGACATTGAATTTATTGGACCAATTTACCCCATAACATAGCAAAAAGGTGTGGGGTACATTCTAATCACCACTGACTATTTCACCAAGTTGGTTGAGGCCACATTAGTTAATAACTACATAGCCTCCATAGCCATAAAGTTCATATGGGAGAAAATCATAAGCCATTATAGGTGCCTACTCATCTTGACTATCAATAGGGGCACATACTTCATTAATGAAAGTGTGTAGATCTTGATGATAGAATACATGGTGGTGCACCACAAGACAATGCCTTACCATCCCTAAGAGAATGGCATAGATGAGGAATTAAATTATATCCTAGGGATGTGCCTCATAAAGATATGCAATGTTAGTCATAAATATTGGGATGATCATGTGTTTGTCATATTATGGGTATATCACACAACCTACAAGTGCTTGAATAAGGCTACACCATTTAAACTAGTGTTTGGAATTGAGGAGATCTTTCCAATGGATTTCTTGGTGCCATCATTGTGAATCATGTACATTAGTCATTTAGATAACCAAAAATCAATGAATGCAAGGCTGTAGGATTTAAAGTTCTTAGATGAGGCACTTGTCCAAATATGATGGAGCCAACAAATAGAGAAGGTGCGCTAGAAGCTCTGTAATGATAAGTATATAAAGCACAAAGTGCTAACAGAAGGGGAATTAGGTTTTTTCCATGACTCCAAGTATATCAAGAACCTAGGAAAATTGTAAATAAGATGGATGGGCTCATATGTCATCCATACAATCTTAGATAATGGTTCATGCAAGTTGCACACATTATTATTTGACATACTCCCTGGGCATTTTAACAATAATTTATTAAAGCTATATCAAAAATAGGGTGGCACTTGCACCATCAGACACTAACTTTTAGGTCACAAGTTAGTTCTATTGAGTGATAAGAATAAAGTTTGGTGCAAGATAAATAAGTTCTTTTTATGTGTGTTGTTTGAAATTTTGATGTGGTAAGTGAATAAATGGTACTTGGAGGCCACTAGTAAAATGTTTTTGGTGTTTTTACATATAATTATAGCTAGGTGAGTTAAGAATGGCTACTTTTTAAGTGTCTAAGGCCAGGCACCTATGTTATGGTAGAATGAAGTTTGATAATGTCAGACACAAGGTGCACTAGATATTCAAGTAAAAGATTCAAAAAGTGAGGCACTTTTAGGCCCATAGAAGGGATAGTTAGGTGATTCCAATCATAATATTAGTATTAAGTTTCTAGGCACATGGAACTCACCAAACATAGAGCATATATGAATTGAGAAATTCACATAAGATAAAAGTTCACAAAAGATAGAGTGAATATACACAACATGATCATTCACAAGAGATCAAATAAGAGTACTGTAATGGAGGGTCAACACAAGGGATTTATATGGGGTAGTAAAGGCCAAGGGAAGAAGATGAAAGCATAGTGAAATCAAATAAGATAGATAAGCATGTTTCAAATAGAAGTGCTATAGGAAACATAAATGGGATAGAGGAGGCTAAATCATGTGCATGTGATGCACTATGCCTAGGTTACCATATTGAAGGTGAAGATCACACCAAGTGAACAAAACATAGGAGAAGATCATCAAGACAAGCTAGCATCCACCTAAAGCGAGGTGGGAAGTGACCATTTGAACTACATGTCACTTCACCAAAAACTCATTAGAATAATTTAATAAGGTGGTGGTGGAGGCATAAAGATCCAAATTGAATGTGAAAATAATAGAAGTTTTTTGCATATTTCATAGGTCACAGTAGATCCTAAGGAATATAGGCATCATCATGCCATTAATCAACTACAATCAAGGTGGTAGATGAGAGAAGAGGTAAAAAATAGGGAAAACTTGATTGATTTTGGTTATAATTATTTTTTAATTTGAATTTTGAATAGAATTTAAGATCAAAACAAACAAACTAGAGAGTTGAAGTACAAAGACCTTACTACAGTAAGACCCTAAGCACCCATAGACACTAAAATTGAATGACTATGTAAAGAAACAAATTGCATTCCCTATGAGATTGGCATAGGAAAGAAATGGGAATGAATTAGGTGAAAACTAAGTATCTAAAAACTAAAATGACATCGATGCCACCATTTATGGAACTCAAATCTCAAGAGCTGAAGAGAAGTGTCAACAAAGATTGAAGGCTTTAGAAAGATAAATAGACCATGGTCTAACACCAATAGGATTAAAATGGGGGAAAATTGGATGAGTTTAGGCCCACAATAGGCACAAAAAGACACCAAAAAATCATTATTAGTAGTCGAAGCTACCACCACAAAAATAGTAGTAACTCTAGGATAAGGATTTAGTGTCTCCCAAATTGATCCAAAGGTGCTTGAAAATATGTTTTACCAAGACATAAAGTTTCTCAAAGATGTTTTAATGGGATAAAATTGGGAATCCTTCCCACACAATAACCACCTAAAATATTACAACCACTGAACCTTTAGCAATGTGCAAGACCTAATTCAAGACAAGGTGGTAGACATAGGGGAAAAGATTGAAAAAGGCGTATCATTATTCGATGTCTCAATCTAGGACAAACTGGTAACCACTAACCTTACACAACTCTATGAGTTACCAAGTTTTAGGAAGCTGAAGGAACTCATAAAGTTCCTCCTCTGATGCATGCACAGGGAGGTACATGAGGTTGTTTGAAAGCCTTACTGATCAAATCCCCAGACTCCCCAGTTCCAATGTATACATCTATTAGATGATGGAAGATAATGCCAAAGTTGAAAGGGTTAAGAAAATCCTAGGTTAATACAAAAGAGGTTGTTCATTCTCAATCAAGGACATCAATGATCTTAGGATGAAGGTAGCTACATGTTTAGTGAGTTTGAAACTATGTCCCAGTGGTTGATGTGTGGATGTAACAAAGACCTACCTATGCATCACTTACCACATGGCATAGGTGTGAAATTCAACATCACCAAGTTCATCACATAATACATAATAGATAATGTGCTTGAATTTTATATGGTGTGAAATACCTTCTGATGGGGTTCTATGTTGATAATGATTATGATGGAGGAGATCGACATGCCAGATGGTTATAAGGATAAACTATGGATATTCCCAACACACAACAACTCCTTGACACTAAAATACCAAAATTACACTTACCTCCTTCCCTCACCCCAAAGTATAAATCTTGAGTAATGGGATGATACACATGGTATATTGAAGCATTCAGTGAATAATGGCACATCCATGAAGTACTCCCCCAAAGTCGTTTTAGAATGGTGACTTTTACCATTATGAAACACTTCTACATAGTTCAATTAGCGCTCATAGATGGGAATCTCTCTGGTTGGATAAAACTACTTAAAACATTTTTATCCAATTAATTCATATAGGCATTGTGAATATTCCTCAATGTGTCATAGGTGGATATCCCTGTGAAGATTGTGGATGAATAAATACATAGGTTGAAGAACTAATACATGTGCCCAGGGGCAAAACAATCAAAGATGATGAAGATGATTTAGATGCCACTAACATCTATCCCCTTGAAAGAGAAGCCATCCTTGGGCACATACAAAGGCTCTTATATGAGATGAAGCCAAGGAAGAAGGGTGCATCCATGGACACATATGATTACCTCCCCCTTCTGGTCAGGGAAGAAGGAGAGTTGGTGCTAGTGGCACTAATTAACTCCACTTAGAAGTGGGGAGAAACCTTGGAGGAAATACAAGAGTGCATTTGATTGAATATCACCTCCAATAATGAAGCTACTACCTCTACACCAATGAAGAATCACATGGTCTTTCCTCTATGGATTACATCACCTAAGCCAATGAAAAATAAAAATTATAAGTCCAAGGGCCTATTGGCAATGC
Organism: Torreya grandis; assembly: GCA_037957365.1. NCBI lineage: Eukaryota > Viridiplantae > Streptophyta > Pinopsida > Cupressales > Taxaceae > Torreya > Torreya grandis. The sequence continues at coordinate 340,795 of JARHVA010003594.1, read as the reverse complement.
CCATGATAACCTTGGTAGAAATGGAGGCATAAGAGGTGCAAGAGGAAGCATAAGAACAAGGGGTGGAAGAAGGGGAAGAAGAAGATGGAGGGATGAAGGTGTATATCATCTAAGAAGAATAATCAAAGGAATAGCCAACATTGTAGAAGTTTATGAGGCTCTCCAAGGTGGAAATACTACCACGCTTGGGGAAGTAGATAAACCATTAAGTTTCCCTATTAGGTTGTGGAGCTAAAAGCTTCAACTATTACAGACATGGAGGAAGTTGCTGAGTTCCAGGGACACTGGCATCGACAGTGGGACCGACGTCAGTCATCTATAGTGCAGAAGGGCAACCGACATTGGTAGGAGGTCAGTTGACGTCGGTCACCTCCATATAGACAGGGACCGACATCGGTCACTTGTGGCAGTTCTAGAATTGTTCATTGCACAAATAGTTAATTCGTTGAACCGAGTGTTTGCATGTAAAGGCTATTTCAAGTCTTGAGTTGTGTTTCTAATTATTGTAAATTATAAGTCTAAGTTATTGTTTAGCATGGGAGCTATTTATATACACATTGGCATGTATTGTAATTAGGGATTCAAGGAAAGGAAGAGATCCTTCCAAGTAAGATCATTTGAGTTGCAGGTTGTTGCAAGCTCATGGGAGATCTACTTGAAGTACTTTGAGTACTTGTGTACTAGCAGTGTTATTGCTGACTGGTTGAAGAGGTGAACACCAACTATATGTTTGAGTTATGTGTTAGGACCATTTTTTTTAGGAGAGTGAACTCTTGATTGAGAATTACTGTATACACTTGAGGTGTGGGAAGCCTCTGAGAGGTGTGGAGAAGAAGTGGCATCTTCTTTATTGTATTTTCTTTCTGGATGAGTATTAATACAAGATTGTGTATTGTCTCTCATATTCTATTCTATTTTTGAATTCTAGTTACTTGTTCATTCTGGTATAATTCTGTGTTTATTTGCTAATACAAGGTAATCATATATACTCTTATTAGTGGAGTAGGATCCTGACATTCCCAACTATAGAACCCACGATGCAGCCTATGTAAATTGAGGAGGAGAAGAGGTACCAATGGATAGAAATGGGCCTCAATAAGGACTAGATAGAGGCATTGATAAAGTTGGATCAAAAAAGGGAGGCCATGAAGGCTAAGGGCACAACACAGGCATAGATTGACAAACTGAGGCCAAGGAGGAAAAGACATTCAAAATAGTAACGAAGAGGAAGGTGAAGATAAAAATGACCCAAAAAGAAAAGGCCATGAGAGATAAATAATAAAAGAGGGTTTCCAAAATCATGAAACTCATAAAGGATAAAGTAGTAGAGGTGCTTAGTTACCCCACCAAAAAATCATAGGAAGCCACACCACAGGCACGCCCAAGTAGTGAAGGGGTTCTTAGAAATCTTGAAGGCAATACTAACACCTTAAAGAAGCAAATAGAGAGTGTAGTTGACCTAAAATACATAGGAGGGTCAAACTATCATTGAATAAAAATAAGAAGTGCATGAAGGGGAGAAGTCCGAGGAATAACTCCTATTGGAGGAACAAGACACATCAGAGGAAAGCACTAAAGAAGGAGCTAGTTTTGATGAGGAAGAACAAGAGTAGATGAATTTGGGATTCCAAGGTAAGGAAGTTGAGTTGATCCTACAAGAGAAGATGTAGAAGGGATTCAATAAAAAAAGTGTTGGATGGTGGAGCCTGATCTTATTTTAATGCCCAATTCTTGATAGGTTATATGGGGGCCAACACTTTCACACTAGGGTCATCATGGAGGATGGTCAATTGAAGTTAGAAAATATATATGAGTTAGAATCGTATAGATATGCTAATAAAGTTGGTCACTAAAGATAATATAGAGAGTTATTTAGCTTTAATAGGTCTTCAAGGATAACATTGAAGATGATAAATGTGCTAGGGTCAAAGTTTAAAGAAAAGTCCAAGCAAGGGTTGTATTAGTGCAGTTTCAACAATCAGTATCCAAGTGGGAAATTATTAGATTGTGGAGCTTGATCTTATTTTAATTCCTAGTTCCCAATAGGGGGTGTGGGGGATATTCCCCCCAAATCAATTTTTTGTTAAAAATGCATTACAAAATATTGTAAATTCATAGTAAATCTATACCATTCACTATTAGGTTGTAGATCTAATTGTAGAAATTATGATTATGCATTTTTAAACTATATGTAAGCCTTATTTTGATAGAGGGAATTATATTCATGGTGGCATGCTATGTGTGAGTGAAAAAGATATTGTAGTGGATGTATTGCAAGTTTTTTCCTTAATTTATTGTAATGAATAATAAGGATTCATTGTTTCTATGTGGACGTAGCCCATATTGAGTGAACCATGTTACATCTATGTCTCTATTGTGTTGTGATTTCTATGTTTCATTTCTTTCGTTAATTCTTAATATTTCTCTGTGTTCTATATTCTTAACAAATGATATCAGATTCAAAGGTTTATTTGGTAGATAAACTCACAAAAAAATAGTGTTTCCTTGTTCAAGTGGGAACAATCGTAGAAGAAGGAAAGTTTAAGGTCAATAAGTTTAACAAACAAAACTACCAGCTATGGAAGATGCAAATGGAGGACTATCTATATCAGAAGGATATTTTCCTACCATTGGTTCGAATAGAAAAGAAGTTGATGACTATGAAGGATGAAGATTGGGAGGTTCTTGATAGAAAGGAACTAAGAAAATTATGGATGTGCCTCATAGTGTCAGTGGCTTTCAATATTTCAAAAGAAAAGAAAACAATATATGTGATAAAGTCATTAGATAAATTTTAAGAAAATCCCTTAACCTCCAACAAGGTAATTCTTATGAAGAATTTATTTAGTCTAGAAATGTTAGAAGGTGGGTCTGTTGTTGATCATTCAAATGAATTTAACATGGTCACAAATTAGTTAAGCTCCGTAGGAGTAAATTATGATGATGAGGTTAGGGCTCTTTTGTTTCTATGCTCATTGACAAAAAGTTGGACTGACTTGGTCATGGGTGTGAGTAATTTTGTCTTTGGTTCAAACACTGTAAAGTTTGATGATGTTATTGGTGATATTCTTATAAATGAAATGTGACATAAAATTACAAGTGAGACATCAAGTAATGATTTGACTATATAGAATAGAGGAAGATAAAAGGATAGAGGAAAGGGACCAGGGAATCATGGTAAGTATAAGAAAGTCAGATCCAAATCCAGAGGAACATTTGTGTGCTAGAATTACAAGAATAAATGACACCTAAAGAAAGATTTTTGGTTTTGAAAAGGAAAACAAAGAGATGGAAATCAAGATAAAAATTAGGAATAAAATGTAGTGGTTGATGTGTTATAAGATAATATTAATTATTCATGGGTGTTAGATTCAGGGGATTCATTTCATGCTACACCCCATAAGAAATATTTTCAAGACTGTGTTCAAGGTGATTTTGGACATGTTTATTTGGGTGATGGTGAACCTTGTAAAATTTTAGGAAAGGGTAAGATACATATAAAATTAAGAATGGAAACAAATGGTTGCTGAAAGAGGTGAGACATGTTTCTAAGTTGATAAGAAATATAATTTTAGTAGGGTAGTTGTGAAGTGAAGGTTGCATAGTTACATTCATAGAAAATTCATGGAAGGTTACTAAAGGATCACTGGTAATAGAAAAATGAGAGAAGGTAAGAAAATTATATTTATCTAATAGTAATGTTGACTCTTCTATTGATTTAGCTTCTACAGAAGTAGATACAAAATTATGGCACCATAGACTTGGGGACATGAGTGAGAAGGGGATGCAAGTTATCCACTCAAAGAATTTGTTTCCAGATTTGAAGAACATGGATTTGGATTTTTGTGAGCATTATGTGTATGGAAAATAGAATAGAGTAACATTTCTTAAAGTTAGGAACACAAATAAAGATGAAAATTTAGAACTTGTGCATACAAATATATGGGGACTAGCTCAAGTATCATCCCTTGGTGGTTCTACTTATTATTTTACTTTTATTGATGATGTAACTAGAAAAACTTGGGTTTATTGCATATGAAAAAATATCAATTTTTTATACTTTTAATAAATGAAAAGTGTTGGTTTAGAATGAGATAGGAAATAAGTTGAAGTGTGTCAGATCAGATAATGGAGGTGAATACTGTAGCAAGGAATTTGATAATTATTGTTCATCCCATGAGATTCATAGAGAGAATATGGTTTGAAGAACACCACAACAAAATGGTGTGTTAGAAAGGATGAACAGGACAATCTTAGAGCGTGAAAGGAAAAAGAGATTACATGTAAGGTTTCCCTTATAGTTCTGGGTAAATGTTCTGGATATTGTTATTTATTTAATAAATAAAGGTCCTTCAAGTCCTTTGAATGGTGGTATTCCAGAAGAAGCATGGACAACTAAAAAGGTAGATTATTCCTTTTAAAGACTTTCAATTGTGAAGCATTTGTCCATATTGATAAACAAAATAAAACCAAGATTGAATCAAAATCCAAGAAATGTATTTTTATTGGATATGGAGATAATGATTTTAGTTACTATTTATTGGATTTTGAAAATCACAAAATCATTCAGGTTATAGATGTGATGTTTAATGAGAAGGTCATGTACAAAGATTAGTTGTAGGGAAAGAAACAAGAAAAGCCTAATACTAAATATGTAATACTTGATGAAATCACTGGAAATGAAATTCCAAAAGTTCTAATAAATTAGAATGTGCAACAAATACAACAACTACCTAAAAATCCTAGAAGTGTAGTTATAAGAAAAACCAGATTAAGTAGACTCCCTGAACAATACTCTAGTTCACTTTATTAGTTATTATTAACTAATGGTGGTGAGCCAGAAATCTAAGAGGAAGTAATGTAGGTAGAAACTAGAAATTAGTGGGAGCAAGGCATGAAAGAGGAGATGGACTCCTTGGTACATAACCAAACTTGGAATTTGGTTCAATTTCCTTTAGGTAAAAGAGCACTACAAAGTAAATGGCTTTAAAGATTGAATGAAGAAGATGGAGGGAAAAAGAGGTACATGGCCTTGGTTGTTGTAAAGGGGTTTGTAAAAAAGAAAGGTATTGACTTTGATGAAAGATTTTCTCTAGTAGTTAAAATGACTTCTGTAAGAACTATTTTAAGTTTGGTAGCAATAGAAGATTTTCACCTTGAATAGTTTGATGTGAATATGGTGTTCCTTCAAGGTGACTTAGAGGAAGAAATATATATGGAGCAGTGGCAAGGATACAAAGTCAACGGTAAGGAGAAAATGGTGTGAAGGTTCAAGAAGAGTTTGTATGGCCTAAAACAAGCTCCAAGACAATGGTATTTGAAATTTGACATGTTTATGATAGACAATGGTTATAGTAGATGTCATTCTAACCAATGTGTTTAATTTAAGAGATTCAATGATGATAGCTATATTATCTTTTTATTATATGTAGATGACATGTTTGTTGCAGGGTCTAACATGCATGATATAAATGAGCTCAAAAGAAACTAACAGATTCTTTTTTAAAATGAAGGATTTGGGTATTGTAAATCAAATCCTCAATATGAGAATAACAAGATACATGAAAAATAAAAAATTGGCATTATCTCAAGAATAATACATCAAGTAGGTGTTAGTCAGGTTCAATATGCAAGATGCAAAACCATTTAGTATGCCTTTGGGAGGGCACTTCAAATTAAGCGAGGAAAAGTATCCTAAAACATAGGAAGAAATCAATTACATGTCCAAAGTGCCCTATGCTTTAGAATTTGGAAGTTTAATTTATGTTATGATGTGCACTAGACCAAACCTTACTCATGTAGTGGGAGTTGTCAGCAGGTTTATAAAAAATCTAGGAAAACAACATTGGGATGCAGTCAAGTGGATTCTTAGGTACATGAGAGGGACCAATGATAGAAAGTTATGCTATGAAGGGTTAGTTTTTACCTTATAAGGATATGTTGATGTAGACATGGATATATATTTAGATGGAAGGAGGAGTACCATAGGTTATGTATTCATGGTTGGTGACACAATAGTTAGTTGGATTTCAAAATTTTAGAAGATAGTTGCTTTGTGAACTACAGAGGTAAAAAATGTTGTAGCTACTGAAGCAATCAAGGAGATGATATGGATGCAATGGACCATGGAAGATTTGAGGTAGAAGAAGGAAGATTACATATTATATAGTGATATCTAGAGTGTGATTCATTTAGCAAAGAAATCATCATTCCACTTAAGAACCAAACATATACAACTCAAGTATCACTTCATTCATTTAGTTTTGGAGGATGGTCAACTGAAGTTGAAAAATATCCATAGGAATTAGAATCCTACATATATGCTAACAAAGGTAGTCACTAAAGAGAATCTAGAGATTTGTTCAGATTCAATAGGTCTTTAAGGATAACAAAGAAGATGAGAAACATGCCAGGGTCAAAGTTTAAATAAAAGTCCAAACAAGATTTGTAGCGATGGAGTTGAAACAATCAGTCTCCAAATGGGATATTGTTGGATGGTGGAGCCTAATCTTATTTTAATACCTAGTTCTCGATAGGGGGATGTGGGGGAAGCTCCCCCAAAGCAAAATTTTGTTAAAAATGCATTTTTAAATATTGTAATTTCATAGTAAATCTAGACCATTCACTATTAGGTTGAAGATATAATGGTAGAAATTATGTTTATGCATTTTTTACATATATGTAACCCTCCTTTTGATATGAGGGCATTATAATCATGGTGACACACTATGTGTGAGTGAAGAGGATATTGTAGTGGATGTATTGCAGGGTTTTACCTTTATTTGTTGTACTGAATAATAAGGACTAGTTATTTCTATGTGGATATAGCCCATATTCGGTGAAATTTGTTAAATATGTGTCTCTATTATGTTGTGATTTTTGCATTGTATTTTTGTTTTTAATTCATTAATATTTATTTGTGTTATATATTCCTAACACAGATTATTATATGATGGAGTATATACCCCGTAGAACTACCATGACATTGATGTACCAACAACTATCCTTTGCCTTCAATAATTATATGGATGAGCCTCAATTTGAGGTACCACAAAATGTGGTCCTTAGCACAGATAAACTAAAGCAAGGGCATGACTCACTTCTTGTCAACCCTCACAAAATGAATCTTGTAAGGTTGGCTAATGACCTCATTTAAATGGCTATCGAGGTAGTACACAAGAACTTCATTAATGATGTTATAGCCTAAAGATATAAGAAGATCATGCTAGAATAAGAGGAAAAGAACAAGGCCATAAAATTCAAGTTGTAGAAATTAGTTGAGCATATGGACTAAGTTGAGCCATCCCTCTTGGATGGCATTGACACTTTAAATTTTTCATAGATCGATAAGGTGTGTGTTCTAGTGGAGAATATGCTCCCAAGATTGAAGGTAAAATCAGTGATAGACGAAGAGGAGGACCCTTGCACTACCATAAATCAAGATATTGCCACAAAACCCAAAGAGGTGGAATACCTCATCAGAAATCTTGAAAAGGGCACAGAGGTAGTCGACATAATATTTTGAAACTTCTCCACCTAGGCATTAGTCATAAATGTGTACCTCAGAAATGTAAAAGGGGAGAAGGATGAAATGATGGAAAAAGCATACAATGTGAGTAGGTCTAAATGCACTTAGATAATGGTGTAGGTCAGCACTTTGAGGGCCCAAATTGAGACCCAAGAGTAGGACCTAGAATAACTCTTCTATGCGTTAAAAATAAAGGCATGTGAGAAAGTAGAGATATTCAATGGAGGCATAACAAAGGGGAAGGAAAGGTTATAGTAATTTAAAAAAGATTTGGATAAAACTAACATGATTTCCTTCATAGAAATAGATAGTGCCATATAAGAAATCAAGCTTGCAATCTAGGGTTTTAAGGACTTCAGTGTGGAACTAAAGGAGGGTGCACCCAAGTTTTGTGCACCTAAGGCACTAGAATATTAGTCTAATAGTAAACTAACAAATTTGTATGGGGATCAAAATACATCTAAGTATAGGATTTGTGCCAACATAATAGACATTTGGGTGTGAGACAATCACTTGTCATGATTGTTTTTTTTGTCATCTTATGGCACTATATAGCAAGAACATAACTAAATCCTTTCTATCTCAATGATCATTGGGAATAAGGTGCATGGGATAGTTATGACTCATTGAAGGTAGTGTAGTAGTGTCGATGGAATGAGTACATCCAGTGCTAGCTCAAAAACTAGTGTAATCCATTCCCCATGGCACTAAGACATCTCAAAGCACTATAAATCAAGCTAAGTCCAATTAGTGAGGAGAGGATTAGAGTAAAAAAACCCTAAAGGATTGGTCCCATATGCTATGTTCACCATTAGAACTTAGAGTTTAGTTCAAGATGCCTTTATTACTCCCCATTGTAATTCCCAATATTGACTATGAACATTTGGATACTTAGTAGCTTAAGAAGAGCATTTTATTAGTTCCTAGTGACAAACAAACATACATACATACATACCTCTGTGTGTGTGTGTGTGTGTGTGTGTGTGTGTGTGTGTGTGTGTGTGTGTGTGTGTGTGTGTGTGTGTGTGTGTGTGTGTGTGTGTGTGTGTGTGTGTGTGTTTTGTGTGTGTGTGTGTGTGTGTGTGTGTGTGTGTGTGTGTGTGTGTGTGTGTGTGTGTGTGTGTGTGTGTGTGTGTGTGTGTGTGTGTGTGTGTGTGTATTATTGTTGAAATTTATTTAATGATGAAGTAATTCATGAAATGTTTAATGGATTGAATGATTAAATTTTTATTATGTATGTTGAGCTCTATGAGATTTTGACCTAACTCATCTATAGCGTGCCTGTAGATCATGAGGACTCCAACACCCAATATAGGAATTACTCTAAGTATGGGTAAGACCTTTTACCTTGTAAATATACTTACCTCTAAGTGTGGACCTAAGCCTATGTCCCTCAACTAGGTACCCCAATGATCCCTTAAATGCCTAAATGTCATTTAATAAGGGAAACCAAAGGCTTATGCCCATGAATCTATAAACCTACTACATATCCATTTTCACCTGATAAATAGTAATTTTCCCCCACCATGAGATTTCTTGAACTCGTGAATGTACCACCACTATTGCACTAACCAAAATCCTTGAAGGATAGAGTTATGTCATGACATAAATAGCCTAACACAGACCCTAATCCCTTCTCTACTACACTTTGAGTGAGCTCATAAGGCTTGTTCCTTATGTGAAGTTATGCCAGCACATTTGAGTGTCAAATGTTGATCACTATAGGATTATTCAAGGGCTACACCATGTTAGAACAAGTATAAATCTGACCTGGACAACTAGATAAGTGCCTGACAAGGTCCATGATTGAAGACACCTACTTTTCTACAACATTACCTTTTTAACATTTTTAGGTTTTAACATATATTCATACTTAGTTTATGGTATAAATAGAGCATTATTTCCTATATATAGGTATAAATTGGAATCATTTTATAAATAATTTGATTAACAAATCTTCTCATGTATTTTGGAAATGTCCAATCAGAAAAATCATACATCAATGGATTTTTAATGTGGAAACTATGTTTTAATCATAAATAATGGTAAGGTCATTGGTGAAGGAAGAACACACAAAGTTCTAGGTGCAGATGTTATCTCTTTGGAATCCATAAATCTCATTTCCACATACCACAGTGATGAAAAGCTTATTTAATGTGTAAGTCTTAATGTGACAAACACTTTTGATCCGAATCTACCACTCCCATTTTCTTGAGCTTTTGTAAATAATTTGGGGGATGTAATTGAAATTTTTAATATATGGAGCACAACAATGATGTTACACATTAAAAACAAGTTTTATATAGAGGATGACATGGAAGAAGGATAAAATAATTTTAGTTCAGTTCTACATATACAACCATTGCAATAATAAACCCTTGGATTGGATTCATTGGTTTGATATATCGATGATGATACCACATTGCATAGCCTAAGAAAAACTTTTTTTGGGAAAAGGGTACATTTTTTGCACAAATGTACAATTCTTGTAAGTGATGAAAAAATTCCTTTTGGTTATGTTAAATTTGCACAAGGAGATATTTTTGGTTGCATTGCTATCCCAATGTTAGAAAATGAATTGAGAATGTACATAAGGCATTTTATATAAAAATGTGAGACTTTTAATATAGATATAACTAAAACATCTATCATTAGATGGAATTCCAACAAGAATAGTAGACATGAAATGTAGAGCAATCAATTTACCATACATAACACCAAAGGAAAAATAAATTGGAAATTTTTGGGAAGTAGTGGATACTGAAGTCATTCCTTGCATGAAATTCCTAGAGAAAAGGCATTCAAAAAAATTAACTCATGCCTACAAGTACTCAGGATGAAAAAGGAATCAACCAAACACTTCACTCAACCAAGTAGAGTTTGTTGAAATCATAGATAGTGAGATTAAAAAGTGTATGCAAGTAAATGTTGTACCAAAAAATGTTTTCAGTTAAGATTATAATTTGTGATGCTGAAATCTACAAGGATAAAGTTGATTTATTACAACACACCAGATAGGAAGAAACATGTCTTGGTTTCTCTTTTTCCCAATTTGTTTAAGAAAAATAAAAACAAAACTACCATTGATTCTAAAGGTAATGAGATCTATTTGTAAGTTTGGCTTAAAATATATGGATTGAAGAGAAGTAGATTTTATTAAATTAAAAATAGTCACAAAAATGGAAAACAAAATGCATTTCATGTAGGGAGGTTTAGACAAAAGCCACAAAAGAAGACAATGGAAATTAAAGAATTATTCAACCAAATGGTGGATGATTTTGTAGATGTTTCTCCAAGACTTACATGATAGGTAGATATATATGGCTCATGAGAAATGTTTTACATCTTGAAACATATTTAAATTAATACTTTATGAGGTGCCACATCAATGCACAACTAGAAAATATGAATATGAGCCAATATCCCAACCAAAATTCAATAACATGTGGATAAATGATTTTTTTGATATGACCATTACCAAGTCTAATGAATTTTCTAGGTGTAAAACATATATCTTGTTGACTAAAGAAAAACACTATGGGCCCCTCTCTAGAGATCAGGAAGTTCGTATCGATCAAGAATTTATGCTTCACTCAAATCAGATACTTTCTACAAGATAAATGTATTACACAAATAAACTAATGTTAGAGAAATACCCTAAATAATTCCTTAGTATCATTGATGACAAGGTGGAATGTCAAAAAATATTTGTGACAAGGATAGTGAAAAAAATTAAATTAGTCACCTACATTATAATAGAGTTTTCAATGGCAGGAATTATAACACATGGTCATGGTGTAGGTAGATATGCTCATTTTTTTACCATATGTTCCTAGAAAGTATAACTTACTATCACTTCATTCAACAAGTGCTTCAAGGATATGAAAAAAATAATGCTAGGTACTTATGCATCTTTACTATATAAACTTAAACCTTAAAAATATCTATTGTACGACAAAATTTTGTCTAATAACTGCTACCCTTAATGTAATAAATACATAGAATAAGCACAATCAATTTGTGCCTTCAAGAAACTTCCTTATAGGTTATACCTTTAACTAGACAACTATTGTGGGGACAATAAGAACATGTACTTCCTTCAAATCATAATTATATTAAAAAAATGTCTAACCTTATATGGAACTAAATGTAATTATATTACATTTAAAAATTCACAAAATCATGTTTTATTATATAGGTTTGTGTTATAATATTTATCTATCCTTGTCTACAAAGGTATTTTCCTCAATATCAAGGTTGGAGTTCTCCCTGTAGGATATACCCATGAGGACATCGATGACACATTTAGAAACCTAACTGAATGTATAAAGAAGAAAGATGTATGGAGTGTCATAGAGATGGTGGTCATTTATAGGACATGTGAAAATATAAGAAATTTCACACCATATTTGATTGAATAAGTATTAGTTTTCAATGACTATGTTAATAGTTACCCATTGAAGAGAAGAAACAAAAATAGTAGGCTTGACAAAAGGTTAATATTTTCTTCTACGCATGGCACAAGGTCAACCCATTATGTGTTGAAAAAAATCTATAAGAGATAGAAATGGGTCCCCACATCACATTATGGGTAACAAAATAAAATGGTTAGACAAATGTTCCACAAGGTAATCCAGTGAAAATATTTATCAAAGAGTTTTAAAAAGAGAAACATCGTAAGATTCCATTGTTGTATAATTCTCAGATAGAGGTAGAAGAAAGAGTGAAAAATAAATTAAATATAGCTTGATTAAGTATGTATAATAATTTAATGAATTTTGTTTAACCACAAATAGTAAGTGGAAGGATCTAACATATTGCTTATAAAATATCCATGACACAATGAAAGAAGACATGTTCCCTTATGAAGTTGAATTTACAAGATATGTTTGGCCTATAAATCACCATGACATACCCCTGCATAGAGATGTACACAAAATGGCTCATGATAAGACCCTTGATTTTGGAGTGGCATAAATCTAGCTCAAGATATGCAAAATAGAGATTTATTATTTATCAAACCTAATGATTCAACAGGAATGAACTAAAAAATATGGGTTGCTAGAGATGAAAACAATATTGAGATATTGAAAACAAGTGGATATATATAATTAATATAAAAATAGGTTGGTTAATCTGAGTTTATGTAGGAAAAAAAGATGTAGAAGAAGCAAAAGTTTATTTAGGTTGTTTGGCCAAGAAATGGAATCCAAACCCATCTGACACCTCTTTACCATCCACTCTTATAAATAGTATCATATATGCTTGGAAGCCAAATAAAATTTGGAGAGGTCAAATAATTGCTCTCACTCTTATTTTTAAAAGCATTGTAACAAACTATTTGAATGCATTGTCACATTAGGAACTTTAAAAAATAGTGACAAAGGATTGGGAGCTATTGTTTTCTTTCTTGACATTGGAAAATTTGAAATGGTGTTTATTTTATTTTGGAATGAGAAATATGAATGGTTTTTTTCAAATTTGAGTAGATGTTTCGAGAATATAAAATATTTTATTGGATTCACTTTGGATATTCCTTATTATTTTATTTGCTTTTTTAGATCTTTTATAGTGGCACTTCATATTTTGGGTCTTGGAAAATACACTTCAGCATTTGCATTTTATATTTTCTCCTATGGCAATTCAGTATTTGATAACTATGCATCTGAAAAAGGTCTTCAACATTTGACTATTAGAACTTGCACTTCATATTTTGAATATTTCAAAATGGTCTTCAAATTTTGTGTATTTTGAATAACAACTTTGCATTTTGGGAATTGTAAAAGGTATTTGGATTTTTGGTTTTTCAAATTACACTTTGCATATTTCATCCTTCAAAATGGTCTTTGGAAAATGGTATTCAAAAATTTTACATCATATTTTACTCTTCGACATTTGTGTATTCAAAATACATTTCAGCATTCCAATGTTTGCGAAATGGTCTTTAAGGTTTATGCCTCATAATGCCCCACTTCATCATTTATGTCCTAGGTTTTCTCCACTTTGATGTTAAGGTTTTGTGAAAAGGTCTTTGGGTTTTATGCATTGACATTTTACGTGTGGGAATTCATAATTGGGAATCCATCATTTGTGCATCAACATTTTTTCTTTGACATTTGCGTATCAAGAAATGGTCTTCATCTTTTAAATTTTTCAAATTACACTTCACAGTTCAAGTATCACAAAATGGTCTTAAGTAATTCATCAGTCTCAAACCCTATATACCATAAACTCAACGTGTGAATGGTCTAGTGCCTAAGATCATGCCACACGGCACAATCTTGTTAACTTGGTTGTGCATAAGGATGAAAAGTCAAAATAAAAGTCACAAACAATGCAAACATGAGATATTATGACACACATCAAAATATTGGCAACTCAATTGTGTGTGAGACTATGTAAACATATGGTAGGTGCCTAGTAACCTGAGCACTTATGATCTTTCCACTTAGAAGAATATAGGGGACTCTCTCACAAAGACCAAAGTCAACATGGATGAACTAGTTTTTGAGTGATCAACATGTGGTTTATGTATAATACAAGATAAATTTTGATAGCTATGGGGAAATCACAACAAGATTAAAAAAATCATTCATGATCCAATCAAATGTTGAACACATGGAATCTTAATCATCCTAGGTGACCTAATCACATATCACCTAATCATGCAATTGTTGTATGAATTATTTTTCATTATGAAATAAACTACCTAGGTTTATTATCTGTAAATCCATAATTTGTGAACCAATTTGACTGGCCATATAAATTAAATTGAATATATAAAGAACCAAGGGCCTTCCAATGGCATGATCCAACTTTTTTTCAAACTTAGATAGATGTGATTTATTTTTAATAAGTTCAACTAATTATTAATAAGTCCAACTAATTCTTGATAAAGCCTAATTTATTTTGGATAGTTTTCAAAAATAGGATTACAAATTATTTCTAATATTTTAGAATAATTTGGACTTATTACAAATACATAATATAGATGTAATTTATTTTTAATATGTTTAACTAAATCTTGATACTATCCAAAATATTTCTAATAGTTTTCAAAAATTGATTACTAATTATTTATGATTATTTTAAATAATATGGACTTATTACAAATACATTAGATAGATGTGATTTATTTTTAATAAGTCCAACTAATTATTTAAAATTCTAATTAATTCTTGATAAAGTCCAATGTATTTATTATAGTTTTCAATAATTGGACTACTAATTAATTCTGACCATTTTAAATAATTTGGAATTTTTACAAATACATTAGATAGATGTTATTTATTTTTAATAAGCCCAAATAAATCTTGAAACACTCTAATTTATTTATGATAGTTTTCAAAAATTTAGATAGAATAATTTTTTTTTAATAAGTCCAACTAAATATTGATACATTCCAATTTATTTCTAATAGTATTGAAAAAATTAAACTGTTGATAAGTCCATATTATCTAAAATAGTCCTTATTTAATCTTTGTGGAGTTTACTCTCATTGAGAAGATCTTCCTTGACCACTTTATGGAATAAATATTTTAATTCATCCATAGTACGTGTAGTAATCCCATGTTATTTATATAAGTCACAATGAATTTCATCTAAATTGGTAGAGATTAACTTGCATTTTTCATTTCCCATGTCTCTATTTTATTTCAACTCATCAATGGCTTTATTCAAGATCTCCATTCTTTGGATTGTACATTCTACCCATTTGTAGGAAGTGTCATCTTATTCTTTTTCAATACCCCACAATCCACCATCACTTTGGCCTTAATCAAAATCATTTCCTTTATGTCTTTGATCATTGCTTCCCACACTTTCAAGTCAACTATGTGGGATTTGATTTGTTTACATATGTATGCTATTTATTGATCAATGGAAGTATATATCTTCATGACTACATCAATATTGTTCATTCCTTTTACAATAAATTCATCCACTCATGCCTATAAATTTTTTCCATAGGTGTTATGCTTGATAATAGTAGAAATAAGTTCTTTGCTTATATCTGGGAATTATGTTGGAACATCAAACTATGGGGTTGTGGGGGTCTTCATGAGATTAATAAAATAATTGACATATCCCTCCAATTGTTTAGCCAATTCTATGAGTTTCTCTTGAGTTAATTTATTCTCTCACTGGTCTTTTGGAGGTTATGAATGCCATTTTCCAATGTAGATTCTTCAAGTTATATCCAATTTAAGGTATAGTCACTCTCTATCATTTCTTATATCTCCTTTTTGACATTAGGCTCAAAAATCTCCACAAATTGTGCACCTGATCAATCAGATACCAACCTAGAAGTTGTTTTCACTTTCTTTGGTGTAGAGGTCTTAAGAAGATTATCTACAACATCAAAATTTGGTATTTATGCTTCAATGGATCAAATATTCCATGATATCATACGACCGAATGGTAAACATATAGATGGACAATTCAACGTCTCGTGCATTAACCACCATTTTACAAATGAATTGTACCAATGTAATTCGGAATGAATCACCTAGTACATGCTTTCCTCTATGATACTTGTGAAATGATGCTAGTTGTTTGCATAGTTAATGTGACTTGGTGGAAGCATTCAAATACATGTGTTGATGGTATGATAAACCCCTATTTAGAATGTCCTAGGTATACCCTCTACAAAGCCAATGAATACACTACATAGGATGTCATTAAAACTATTTTAAAGTATGAACATTCAATAACTTATCATGTATAGAATCACTAAGTAGTTCACCCTAGTCTATGAACATACATAAATAATGTTCATTAGAAGGAACATCCAATGGTGGAAATTCTTGGTGTCTTTGTTTCATACTATTCAGTTAAATAAGGTGATCATATTTAAAATTTATTCATTGAAGTATGAACTAAATAGGTTTTTGAGGACTTTTTAGGGTCTCCCTCTTTTTATTTAGCCATGATTTGTTGATCATTGTTAAGAATTTAATAGGGCCTTTGTCCCAATGCTTATATACATGATTAACACTCATATTGACATATTCATCATGAAGTGGGATTCCTATTGTCATGCACATAGATACTCCATCCATCTTTGTCATGATTTTTTTAGATCTCAACTTGATTTATCTTGTTTGAGGATAATAGTATTTGGCACAAGAAAATACCAACTTTGAAAATTGTATTGAAGCAGGGAACGTAACCACTTTTGGTAGGCCATTTTTTGAGATGCCTTCAGTGACCAACATCACTATTTTAGTATTCAATCTCTTCTATAAGTCTTCAATATCAACATTCCCAATTTGGGAGTCATATATATTAAGGATATCAAAGTCTAGAACCAATAGTGGTTAGTAATCCATGTTCTTGTACTTCATTTTACAAGCTTCTAAATTTGTAAACTATGTTTGGAAAGTAAGGGAAAGGATATCCGATAGATCTTGGGGTAACAAATACTAAATTGGATATAAGAAATGAAAAGCAATGGACATATGGCTCTTTAGACACTTGTAGGGGAAAAATCTCAAAATGGGTTTCTAGAGATGGGTGAAACTAAGAGGGGATTGATAGCAATGCAAGGTTGATAACGATGTTTGCAATATTCTTAGAAATTTTTTGGTAGAGCTTCACTTTAGACAAGATAGAGGCCATAGAAAAAATTACAATCACCAAAATTTAAATGAGCCAATTGAGTTTTGGGGTAATATATAAGTCCCCATGGGAAATGTCATGGTGTAGGAAGATAGTGGGACTATCCATTGTGTCCTCATCATAAGCGCAGATGCAAAGGCATGACTGCTTAGGAATTTGTATCCACACACTTGTGCATCTATGAAGGACTGTGCGTCATTTACAACATCATTTAAACACACATGAGTGCAAAGGTATGGATGTTAGGGCATATATGTTTGTGATATCATGCATCCATGAAGGCCCAAACACCATCAATAGTGTCCTCAAATAATGTGAAAATGTGAAGGTGTAATTTATTGGGCAAACACATCTTTGCATCTCTACATTCTCACATAATCGTACATATTATACAAGATATATCATTAACCATAAAAATCTTAATGTAAAATAGATATTAATTACACTTAGTATTTTTAAGATTGATGAAGAAAAGAGGGGACACAAATCACTTAGATAATTTTATGATTTATATTATTCATAACATGTGGCACTGATATATAAAATGCATTTTATTATCTCTATAACTAATTAGATAATGAAACACATGATTAAATTCTTCTAATATTTTGGTAGTGAATCATACACCCCTACGAAAAAGGGTATCTTTCTTCGATTTATAACATGCACCTTACCTTGAAGATTATTTTTATGTGTTTACTTTTCTTCGGTAATGTGCATGAGTATGTTAAACCAAGAGAGACTATGTAATTTTAAATTAGTTTTTGGAGGTCCATGGACACTGTCGATAGAGGTAGACACTTGCAACAAACTCTAAACCTGTGATTATTGTTTGCAGTGTAAAAACAAGGAAAATTATTTTTTAATATATGTTGATAACTTGCTTAGTGTTAATAGGTATTATTTGATATAATAGGCTTATCTTGGATGTGTATATTAAGAAATCGGATCGACCAAGACAATAATTGAGTCAATAGATAAGATAAAGTGTGCATAAAAGTCAAATGAGTATGTACAAGTCAAGTATGTCAAGATGTGTAAAAAATAAATTTTCCATATATTTAATATGAAAATTATATGTATACACTATTAATACCCAACTAATAAATACTTTAATATAACATAAATGCTTATTTCAAGTTACAACGATTCTTTTAAAATATTATAAAATATGTTTCCATTCGTAAATGACAAAGTGACTACAATTTTTTTCTTCAATAAAATGATTGAATTTAGGTTATATTTAAAAATATGTTTGAATCCCTTGGAATGGTTGTGAAGGCTTTAATTTTTATCATTGGGCATGATAGCTCCGACATGGTTAGGGAAATAATGTGGCACCTTATCAATTCTTACTGAATCCACACTCCCACATGTGTCAACCAAAAAGTGATTCTTTCATAATAATGTAGTTATTTACAAAATCGGATAGTATAAAATAGAAAAAATCTAGTGCATAAATAGTTTATGAACTTTGGTGTTTGTAATGTGGAAAAAAAGTCAATCTTATAGAAGCCTTGCTGAAATTAAGCCCTATTGAAATTTATACCATCTCTTTTATGTTGTCATGACATCATATTAGTGACCAATGGTCGTCCATATAACATATATTCAAGTTCTAATGTGCAAACATACGAGAGCCCCACTGGAACTATTAACATGTGTATGGTCAATTAAAATTGCTCCAAAATAATATTTTAGGATGATACTTCACATAAAATTCTAATTACACTAATATAAATGGGAGGAACATACTTACTAACTTTATGGTTGGTATGGCATTAATAATAAAAAAATCTCAACATTTGATTCATTCGAAATCCACAATTAATATAAGACAAAAATAAAACCTAGGTTTCGTGTTTGGGGCTTTCTCTCATTTAAATTTATTTGAAAGATTAAGAATTTTACTATCAATTACATATAATTGTTATGAAAATATGAAAACAAATTTGCAAATGAAACTATAAAGAAAAGAGACTAAAGTACATAAAAGATAAATAATGTCATGTACTTACTACAAACTTATTTGTATGAGTATGAAATGATTCATTATTTTTCATTTTATGTAATATGTATAGAACATTTTAATGAATACTAAGTGATTCTTTTTTTTGAATTTTATCTTATGTATATTAAAAATTTAGATGATTTTCAAATGTTTCATTTAGTATCATTAAGTGTGATGCATTTTACACATTTAAATTTCTATGAAATGTTTCATGTTATATATTAAATAAAAATGCAACACCTCTATATATTATTAACAGATGTATTTTATATAAATCTATGTAAAATATGTCAAATGATATAATTTTTGAGATGCCTATATTATATTATATTTTTAACATAAATATAATAAACGCCTAAATAATGATATCTTTCAGTATTTTTTATATAAATTTATCACACATACACACACACACACACACACACACACACACACACACACAAACAATATGTGTGTGTGTGTGTGTGTATGTGTATTTGATAATTTTTGACATAAATAAAATAAATACGTAAAGAATAATATATCTTAGTATCCTTTATATAAATTTATCAAAAATATATACACTAATACATACATACATATTACTCATTTATTATAAATTTATATGTAATGACACATCATGTTAAAAGGCTACATGTAAATAAACCTCTTGCTAAAAATAATTATATAAAAAAAGAACGCATTAATAAAAAACCAAATTCTAATTTTAAATATTTAAAAGACATCATAAAAAATGGAATAAACAAAATTGAATTTTAATGTAACACCATGAAAATAACAAGAAGTAATGAAGTTAAAATATACTACTACAATATATTTTCCTTGATAATCACGAAATTGGGGTATAGTGTATAAATTTATAAAGGTATGAAAAATCTCCATATTAGATGATGCAACTAACATTTTGAAATAATATATGTTTAAAATATACATTATATTGTAGCCATAAAGTATCTATTACAATTCTAGATGTATCATTTAAATTTAAAATCTAAATTATATAATATTGCATCCCACATACAACTCTTTTTAAGTAATTGTAAATTGATTTTTTTTCCATTCTAAAATATCTATTAAAATTATGTGTATCAATTAAGTTTAAAATATAAATTATATTCTATTACATCTCCCATGCAGTTTATTTTAAGTAGTTGTAAATTGGAATATGTTTTGCATCTTAAAAATATATATTACATTATGTATCATTTACAGTGTATCATTTAAGTTTAAAATATAAATTTTATTGTATTGCATCCCACATGCAACTCTTTTTATGTAATTATAAATTGGGATTGTTTTTTCATTCTAAAATATTTGTTGCAGTTATACATGTATCAATTAATTTTAAAATATAAATTATATTTTATTACATTTCACATGTAGCTCATTTTATAAATCTATAAATTGGAATACTTTTTCCATCCTCAAATATCTATTTAATTGTGTATCATTTAAGTTTAAAATATTAATTGTATTATATTTACTAGTAAAATTTGACAAATAAATGATTATATGACTAACACTTTTAGTCACAACAACTAAAAATGATTAAATTATACTAACTTTTTGCAACACAGCTATAAATGACTAATTTGATCTTTGAGTAAAAAACACATCTAAATAAATAGTTACAAAAATAAAAATGATTAAATAATTAGTCACACAAATAAAAATTAGACAATATGATATTAAAGTGGGTAATTAAAAAAGTGTTTAGAGATGTAGCTCACGAATGCAGAGACCCAATTATTTCTACTACTAAGATTATATTATACACACAACTAGACTAAGTCCATATGCCACTACATCAAACTAGTTCTTCTTTACTACTAAAATTTCATTAACTAAACAAATAAATTAAATAGATATTGAAAAATCCAATTTCATAAATGATACTTTAAGCAATTAATAATCATTATTTCCAAATACTTCAATATTATTTACATTACTTTAAAAATATTAATAATAATTACATTACAATTTGAATATTAAACTGTTGTTAAGTGTGTTAAAATATTTAATTAGTCTTTAATAATTTTCATTTCCAATGATTAATTATTTTAACTTATAAAAATTTATCCATCCAAATAAAAATAATAATTCCAAATAACTAAATCTAAAAATAACTTTAATAAACTAATTGATAATAATTAATTTAAAATTTAACATAAAAATCAAAATTTATTTACCCTTAATAATTAAATATTATTTACCAGTAAGAATGAAACAAAAAAATATTATTTATTTATTAATGTAGGAAGGTTACTTGTGAAAATAATTAAATAAAATATAATTTTTTTTGAATACTTAATTATTAACTTTTATAAGTCTAAAAAATAATTAATTTATAAAGTTAAATTAAAATAATTCATTAATTTCATGTAAACCACCAAGAATAAATTTAATTAATTTTAAAATCAAAAGGATTTTTCCCTCCCATTTGCAAGTGGTCCTACTTGCAAGTGGAAGAATAAGTGAGAGCCATAAGTCTAGGTATTCTTAGAAAACCCTAAATTTCTTTATGACCCAAATAAAAATTATTTTTTTCAAATCCATTTATCATTTTTTACTTTGTTTTCTCAAGTTCAAACTCTAGAAGAAGCTCAAAATAATTCACTCCAATATAAAAATCATATTACTTGCATATATAAACTCAATGTAAATATATTTACTTTATTTAAAATTTCTTTTTATTACTTTTATTTTGTGTAATAAATCTATATTATTTATATATATTTGATTATAAAAATCACACACACATATGAGCATGCATCTTTTGGGTGCATTTCATATAGTTGTTTAGGTATGAAAATTTATTTTACTTCAAAGAGATAAGAACGAAGAAATAGTTATTTAAAAAATGTCTTCATGAATTTGTATGAAAGGTTTGGGTTTCATGAAATGAGGATAATATGACATTTAATTGCATGTAGAGTTTGATTTTTGAATTATGTACAAGATTCATTCTTTCTTGGTGTTCTCTATGGTTTTTTTTCATAATACGGTTTTTTATTTTTGTACAATTTGGAAAGCAAAATATGGGTTTCAATTTAAGTTTAAATTTTATTTGTGTAGCTTTAGATACTAAGGATTTTAGAGAAATATTCATCAAATAGTTTCATTTGTATATGGTATACGATTCTTAAAACTTGAATGCTATTTATATTGTGGTTATTCTATCTCTATTTCGAGCATATTTAGTTTTCAAGTTTGTCTAATTGTAATATCATCTACAAAGAATGTGTAGATGTCTTTGAAATGATTGAGTTTTCATTTAAGAAACAACAAGTTGAAACTCTGTTTACAAGTTATGGGTTTATGACTCTCTACTCTTCAAACCATTTCATGTTTCTGGGTTTTGTCAAATAAGAGTTTGCTCAAAGGATAAATATTCCAGTTTGATGTATTAATGAATACATTGTAACAAAATCATATTAAAGGTGGAAAATCACCTCATTGTCATCTTTGTAAGTTAATGTTTTTTGAAATATTTGACTTTTAATTTTTTTTTTTAATACTTTAGTTGTATTTATTATGTTGCAGTTCTAATGAAATGATAATGACTTTATCTGTTGTAACATTTTCTCATGGAAACACTCTAAATCTTAATTATTTTATCATGATAAAGATAAATATACGTATTCTATGTTACTTTTATTTTTGACATAAGTTTGTTTCAAAATCAATATTTAGAATTTTAGTTTCAAATTTATTAGCTATGCTCTATTTTATTGTAATAACAAATTGTTTTGATTTTTTATCATATTACAAAAATGTAAAGGTTTCAAATAAAATGAATATATTTATATGTTTGAGTTTAGACAAGTTAAGTTTTCAAAGCTAAATGAATGCAATTGTGTTCAAGAAGATAAATCATAAGGTTTCATGACTATAATAACATGGATGTGTTAAATTAAAAATTGTTTCTTATAAACTTTCATTTTCAATGTTTGTGTTTACATAATCAATGCCATATGTATTGTGTATTGGTTAGATAAAGTGCTTTACATTATTAGCATCAACGAAATGATTTCATATTTTTAAGTAAAAATTGAAACTCTAATTGTTATATTTCTTTATAAGAAATAAGTTGGTTCGTCTTATAAAAGTTTAGAAATCTGATGCAGTCTTTAGTCAAATCCAAGTGGAAGGTTACTTTTTTGGTTTTAATACAAGGTTTTATGGTTTACCTCATAACATAATGAATGATGTGCAATAAATACTTATGGTTTGAAACATAATGGGATAATTTTGTTTGGGACAATTATTATGCCTTGGGTATTCAACAATAAATAAAATATTTTAGATTTCTACAGATATGGTGAAATTCCAAATGTGTTATTTTAATATATATTTGTGCAAAAGAATAATTTTGGGCCCTGAATGTTTCATTGTATTGAAATCATGAAATCATACGAATACATAATATTTTGATTTTTTTGACCTGTAATACATGGTAGTAATTCCCATCTATATATATAATATTTTGATTTTTTTGACTTGTAATACATGGTAGTAATTCCCATCTATATATATAATATTTTGATTTTTTTGACTTGTAATACATGGTAGTAATTCCCATTTATATATATAAAATAATAATTTTGTTGGGTTAGAGGAAAATAATTTAACTAATTTTTTAAGAAAATGACTTATTTATTATATTAAAAATTTTATAAAATAATTCTGTTAATTTTCACTTCATAAGTCATGTATGTGTCATTTTCCTTATAAGAGGATCTAAGTACAAACATAGGATGGAATTATGAAGTTATGTGTTGTCCTTAGCAATGTCATTCTGTCTAAAGTTTGGCACGTCTTATTTTTGTGTTCATACAGATCTTTGTTTTTTGCTAGTGGTGGACATAACTCCTTTTCATGAAGTGGCATGTCTAAAATGGTTTTTGAATTTAATTTTTTAGTTTATTAGAATCATTTTTATATTTTATGATCTGAAATGGCTTAGGTTGAATTTGAATTTAATTTTTTCATCTATGGAATTCCCTGGGCCATCGATGACATCATTCTTCGTGAAGATTTTTTACCCATTCAACATGTTTTTGGTGTTTAAGATAATCGCAATTTAGATGATATTTTGTATGTTGGCTATATAAAATAAAATTCTATCCGTTTATTTGAATAAAAAATTAGAGGAGATTTACTATATAAACTCTTCTTTTAATATATATTGAGGATATTTTTTTAGGTTTTTAATGATAGGATTTATCAATTTGTGTACATTATAACATAATGTTTTATATATTTTTATTAATTTTTAATTTTTAAAACTTATTATTTTATTTTATTTTTGTTTAATAAAAAAAATATATTTGAAGATTTTATTTTATATTTTTTTTCTTTAATAAAAAAATTGTAAGGTCTATGGGCAGACTCAGGGATGCGGCCTTGATGTTATCCACGGCTCTTTTTTGAATATGCTGGGGGTGGGACAGCCGACTGGCCAAGCTCCCCTTCCCCATCTTATTTTTTTTATTATTTTATTTTATTTATTTTTTATTTATATTCTTTTAATCAATTTATCGTTATTTTTTTATTAATCTAAATAATTAAATAATAATTATTATTATTATTATATATTCAGATTTCATATATATATTATCAAGACTAATAAAATAATAATAATATAATATGTATTTATTTATTATTATTATTTTATTAGTCTTGATTATATATATATATATATATATATATATATATATATATATATATATATATAGAATAAAATTTCATGGTTTCAAATGGTAATATATATTTTTGGGATATGTGTGTGTCTGTGTGTGTAATGTATAATAATCTTGGTTAAAATATATATAAAGATGGAAATAAATTTTATTTTACAGGATGAGTTACTATGCATTGCACATGGCAACTAGTTAGTATCATACATTAACTATATTTTAACAAACTTTAAGTCATTTGAGGTGAGCATAAACATGAACAAATTTGGATGGGACAACCAACATGTAGGAGTGAACGGCAAAATAATGATTAAAATGATTAAATATACTACTAATGGACATAAATCAGTGAATAAAAATGACTAAATATACTATCAATAGATGGAAATTAGTGAATAAAAATGATTAAATATACTACCAATTGATGGTAATTAATGATTATAATGACTAAATAAATGACTTCCATGACTAAATAAACAACCAATTAACAACAATCAATGACTAAATTAACGACTAAATATACTATTAAATTGATCAATCAAAACAACCAATAAATCATAAAATAGTTTAGTCATCAATTTAGTCACATTATAAATGATTGGAAATAAACTACTAATGGTCACGTGATCATGTTTGGTCATTTATATGTAGTTTTAAGTAGTTTTTTTAATCATATATTGTTGTTTCTATACTAGTGATTACATTCCAAATGTGGCTCTTTCTAAGTAACTATAAACTGGAATAATTTTTTCCACACAAAATTTTATATTTAATCTCTCATTTTAGAATTAATCTGGTCAGTGAAGATTTAACTATTTATCCTATAACAACATGAACTGATGAAGCTTACAATATTTTGTCCTCCCTAGGCATGAAAAATATAGGTATGGCAAGGGAAATAAGAAAGAAAAAATTGCAAACAAACACAAGTTTTTATTAACTTACAACACACTTAATCCTACAACATACCACACTAATACATAAGACAAATAAAGATAATCTTCAATTAATATATCTTATATGCAAACAAATAGAATGCTATGACATTCACACTCATGAATTCAACTTTCATGTCTATTTTTCCTCTTACATAAATAAAATACATATGGATATGTTATATAGAGATCTTTGACATGGAATGCGTAGCTTTTAGATACAAATTAAATGGAGGTATGGGATGACATGTTTTGTCATTGTTTTTAGACTATCACATTATTGACAAAGCTCTTCCAGAGATCTTTCGATGATCGACTATCAAAGATGCATTAATTGACAAAGTTGTATTTTTAGAATGAGAAGGGTATGGTCTTCCATATGCTACATAGAGGAGGATTTTTAGTGAAGGAGCATCGTTAGCAAAAGGTAGGTGTGATTAAAAACTTTAACACTCCACCTTAATCACACTGCCACTATCAAGTACACCTAAATAGTCTCTTAGATGTTCAAAGCTTTATTTTTATAGTGGATTTGTAAAAATATTAGTGCATTATTACTTGGACCTGTAAACCTAAAGCTCAATTTCCCCATGCTCTACTAGCTCTCTTATCAAATGATAAGAGATTTGAATATGCTCACTATGTCCATACAAAATTGGATTCTTCATCAAGGCTATTGAGGATACTATGTCACAATAAATTGTAGTACCATATTCTTGTTCTTCTTTCAAGTTTGCTAGGATTAATTTTAAGTCAACTAACCTAACATGCAACTACATTTGATATAATATACTTAGCTTTTGTTGTGGAGAGAGAAATTATGGGTTGTTTCTTGGATGTCCACAAAATGGATCATGAACCCATGTGGAACACATATCCTGATGTGATCTTCCTTTCATCTACACTTCCTTCCCATTCACTGTTTGTATAGCCAATTGCCTTAAATTCACTCAATTCAGTGTAGAAGATGCCTTGGTCCCTAGTGCCATTGACATATCTCCAAATTCTCTTACTTGCTTGCTAGTGTGTGTCCTTAGGTGTCTCCATTAACGTAGAAGATAGTTCTATTGTATACATTATGTCAGGCCTAGATATTGTCAAGTAAATTAGACTTTTGACCATGCTCTTGTAAAATAATGGATTCACCTCATTACCATAATATTCTTTACTCGTTTTTAGACCCATGGTTGTTGGCATTGGCGTAGGCTTTTTGTTCAACATTTTGAATATTTTAAAGATATCTATGGCATATTTGGGTTGAGAGATAAATATGCCATGATCCATTTTTTTTACTTCTCTACCGAGGAAATACATTAACAAAACTAACTTTTTCATTTTCATTGTTTCTTTGAACTTAACAATGAAATGATAATTAATTATTATAAATATTGGATCATTCTACATATAGTACATCAATCAAAATCTTACCATGGCATGTCTTGATGTAAAATGTGGACTTATTAATGCTTTTGTTAAAGTCATTCCTAGTAAAATATGAATCAATTTTGTTGTACCATGTCCTTGGTGCTTGATTATGCTTGTATAGTGTTTTATTCAGCATATACACCTTGTCTTATTGTCCTAAGAATTCATAGTTATGTAGCTAATCCACATATATATCTTCTTTGATCACTCCATTTAGGAAGTTAGACTTCGCATCCTTTGATATACCTTCCACTTGTGTTGGGTAGTTATTTCTATGAAAACAACCAATAAATGATAAAATAGTTTAGTCATCATTTTACTCAAATTATAAATGACTGAAAATAAACTACTAATGGTCACGTGATCATGTTTCGTCATTTATATGTAGTTTTTAGTAATTTTTTTAATCATATATTGTTGTTTCTATACTAGTGATTACATTCCAAATGTGGCTCTTTCTAAGTAGCTATAAACTGGAGTAATTTTTTCCACACAAAATTTTATATTTAATCTCTCATTTTAGAATTAATTTGGTCAGTGAAGATTTAACTATTTATCCTATAACAACATGAACCGATGAGGTTTACAGTATTTTGTCCTACCTAGGCATGAAAAATATAGGTATGGCAAGGGAAATATGAAAGAAAAAATTGAAAACAAACACAAGTTTTTATTAACTTACAACACACTTAATCTTACAACATACCACACTAATACATAATACAAATAAAGATAATCTTCAATTAATATATCTTATATGAAAACAAATAGAATGCTATGACATTCACACTCATGAATTCAACTTTCATGTCTATTTTTCTTCTTACATAAATAAAATACATATGGATATGTTATATAGAGATCTTTGACAAGGAATGCATAGCTTTTAGATACAAAATTAAATGGAGGTATGAGATGACATGTTTTGTCATTGTTTTTACACTGTCACATTATTGACAAAGCTCTTCCATAGATCTTTCGATGATGGACTATCAAAGATGCATTAACTGACAAAGTTGTATTTTTAGAAGGAGAAGGGTATGGTCTTCCATATGCTACATAGAGGAGGATTTTTAGTGAAGGAGCATCATTAGCAAAAGGTAGGTGTGATTAAAAACTTTAACACTCCACCTTAATCACACTACCACTATCAAGTACACCTAAAAAGTCTCTTAGATGTTCAAAGATTTATTTTTATAGTGGATTTGTAAAAATATTAGTGCATTATTACTCGAACCTGTAAACCTAAAGATCAATTTCCCCATGCTCTACCAGTTCCCTTATCAAATGATAAGAGATTTGAATATGCTTGCTATGTCCATACAAAATTGGATTCTTCATCAAGGCTATTGAGGATACTATGTCACAATAAATTGTAGTACCATATTCTTATTCTTCTTTCAAGTTTGCTAGGATTAATTGTAAGTCAACTAACCTAACATGCAACTACATTTGATATAATATACTTAGCTTTTGTTGTGGAGAGAGAAACTATGGGTTGTTTCTTGGATGCCCACGAAATGGATCATGAACCCATGTGGAACACATATCCTGATGTGATCTTCCTTTCATCTACACTTCCTTCCCATTCACTGTCTGTATAGCCAATTGCCTTAAATTCAGTTAATTCAGTGTAGAAGATGCCTTGGTCCCTAGTGCCATTGACATATCTCCAAATTCTCTTACTTGCTTGCTAGTGTGTGTCCTTAGGTGTCTCCATTAACCTAGAAGATAGGTCTACTATATACATTATGTCAGGCCTAGATATTGTCAAGTAAATTAGACTTCTGACCATGCTCTTGTATAATGTTGGATTCACCTCATTACCATAATATTCTTTACTCATTTTTAGACCCATGGTTGTTGGCATTGGCGTAGGCTTGTTGTTCAACATTTTGAATATTTTAAAGATATCTATGGCATATTTGGGTTGAGAGATAAATATGCCATGATCCATTTTTTTTACTTCTCTACCAAGGAATTACATTAACAAAACTAACTTTTTCATTTCAAATTTCATTTTCATTGTTTCTTTGAACTTAACAATGAAATGGTCATTAATTATTATAAATATTTGATCATTCTACATATAGTACATCAATCAAACTCTTACCATGGCATGTCTTGATGTAAAATGTGGGCTTATTAATGCTTTTGCTAAAGTCATTCCTAGTAAAATATGAATCAATTTTGTTGTACCATGTCCTTGGTGCTTGATTATGCTTGTATAGTGTTTTATTCAACATATACACCTTGTCTTAAAGTCCTAGGAATTCATACTTATGTAGCTAATCCACATATACCTCTTCTTTGATCACTCCATTTAGGAAGGTAGACTTCACATCCTTTGATATACCTTCCACTTGTGTTGGATAGTTATTTCTATGAAAACCCATACAGTTTCCATTATTACAATAGGAGCATATGTCTCATCATAATCTATTTTAGGGCGTTATTTGTATCCCATCCCTTACAACTAGTCTTGCTTTATGCCTCTCATTTTTTCCTCCTACAATGCTCTCAGTCATATAGACCCACTTATATTCTATCACCAATTTACCCTTAGGTAATTCATCTATCTCCCATGTTTTATTTCTCTTTATTACATATATTTCCTCATCCATCGGCTTACACCATTTCACTTCTTTCACTACTTCTTCAAAACATGTATGATCACTATGAGAAAATAAAGCAAAATTCACATTTTCAACATCATACCTTGTATTGTCATAAATACGCCTCAAACTCCTTGAATTTTATGGAATTAGAGAAGGAAGAGTTGGAACTAAAGTTCTGTTGGATCTACTTGATTGAGGAGTATGTTGAGAACTTGATGTAGATGGAAGTGTTGCCAAAGGTTCACCATGATACTCTATGACTAGATTAGCTTGATTGTCTTCATTTCCACCTTCTACATCATTTATAGGTATTGATACTGAGATACCCAAGGCATTTCTAATAGTGTCATCCCATAATTCATTCTCAATGAATTCAACATCCCTACTGGTCACAACCTTCTTGGTAATAGGGTTATACAGTCTATATGATTTACACTCTTCACTCTAGCCAATGAATATTCACTTTATTTATTTATCATAAAAATTATGTTTCTTCTCCTTTAGCACGAATGCATATTCCACACATTCAAATATTCTTAGATGTTCCATGCTATATTTTCTATTTTTCCATACTTCTTATGGAATCATGTCTTGTATGACCTTTATGGGATGGTTCTATTCTTCCTTCCAACCACTCTATTTTGCTTTGGAGTATACCTGGTGGTGAATTATTTTTCAATACTTTAATTCTTACAAAAACTCAAAAATTATTTAGAGACATACTCTCCCCCTATATTTGTTCCCAAGGCCTTGATGAAGTGCCCACTTTGTTTCTCAACCAATGCCTTGAACCACTTGAATTTATCAAAGACTTCAAATTTATTATTTAAGAAATAGTCTTCCTACTATAGTCATCTATGAAGGACAAGAAATATACATTCTTGGAGAAAGTGAGAGTTTTCATTGAGCCACCCAAATCTAAGTGAACAAACTCTAATGGTTCTTTTTCCCTCCTAAACATGCCTAATTGAAAGGTCTGCTTATGTTGTTTTCCTAAGATACATGCCTCACATTTTATATCAGGGTTTACTATTGTTGGTAGTCTCCTAAACATATATTTCATGGATAAAAGACTTAATCCACAATAAATTTAAATGACCATACCTCAAATGCTAGAGTCTGTATATGTCTTTGATGACTATCTTGAAGGTTGATTATTGTAGTACTATTGTATTCTTCATTTGCTTAGAAAAATTAGTTTGCATCTTGAGCAAAAACATGTGGTTATTTGTCATTTGAACCATAGTTATATTTATCTTGATTCCATCCTTATCAAAGATCGTGCACCCTCAATTTTCCATCAAGAATCTATATCCTTTTTGGACTAACTGTCCAATGTTCAAAACATTGTATTATAACATCAGAGCATAGTAGACATCCTGGATTGATCTTATTTCATTTTTTCTTGGTGAAAATGATTATAGTCCCTTTGCCCACAACTAGAACCTTTTCATTGTTCCCCATCTTAACCATATATTGAGTGCTTTTGTCAATAGATGCAAACAAGATCTCATTACCACTCATTTGGTTAATAGAATCATTATCCAAGAACCAAAACTCATCGTTGCTCTACTCAACAATATTTCATACGATGAGCATGTTTAGAAAATGTTTAGATTCCCTTACTTTGTCATTAGTTACATTTTCACTTTGCTTGACTGGTCATGCGACCTTTTTTTGCATTCACTAACAAAATGACAATACTTTTGATAATAGTAACACTGAACATTACTTTTTGTATACCTTTGATTTGAGGTAATGTTCCTCTTCTTGTCTTGGGAGTCTTACTATGAGTTGCTTGGTCATTATTGGTTGTTTAAGCTTGTTCTTTGATAGTATCTTATTCCTCTTCCTCTACCTCTAAAGTTTCTTCCTCTCCCCTTGCCTCTGAAACTAGTATGGGATTTGTAGGTTTGATCTAGGGAATAAGGAGTGAATCTATTTAGCCACTGCTCATGGGTTTTTAATGAACCCATCAACTCATCCACTATCATAATTAAAAGGTATTTAGCATCTTTAATTGCAATGAAAACTTGATCAAATCTTAATGGTAAACTCCTCAAGATATTCTCAATGATCTTTTGATCTTCCATAACTTCACCACTAATTCTTTATTTATTTGTTATGCTAGAAATTTTAGAATAAAAATATAAAATGGACTCACTATCATTCATTTCAAGAGTTTCAAACTCTCTCCTAAGTAGTTGGAGTTTGACCAACCTCACCTTATCAGTGACTTTGTAGGTGGATTGAAGAATCCCCCAGGCCTCCTTTGAGTAGTTAGTTACTACTATTCTAGGGTATATGGCTTGTACCACTATTGTCTTTATCAGATTCAAGGATTTTGTATCCTTCCTCCAATTCTCCTTTAGTTAGGTATTTTGGGCATTTGAAAATGCATTGTAGGCATCTTGATTAGTTACATTAGTGAACCCATTGATTAGTAACTCCCACAAATCATTTATGATCATTATTGTCTTCATATTCTTAGCCCATACATCATTATTATGTCCATCAAATGTTGGTGGATGTTTCCAATTCTTACCCTCTCTTCTAGCCATACTATGGATCCGAACCTCTTCTCCAATGTTCTAGCTTGAGTAGGTAATGACAAAACTTTGAATTCTTTCACAACATTACTTTTTCACTGTGGATTGCATTTTACTTCCAACTACTTAGCTGGGATCTCACGTTCGCTGTAGAAACCTTTATTTCAATAGTGTTTCAATTTACCTTCTCTCTCACGAGCTCTCCTTACAAGCTTCTGATGGTTGCTTGCACTCTTATTGAGCTTTATTGCTATCTCTAATCTTGGTGACATCTTATCTTAATTGCCTTGGTGTTGGATGGTCCTTGCATTGGTTGTGCCTTTTCTAGGCAATGGCCAACATTTGCTTGCCACTTTACTTTATGCAACAACTTTTCAATCACTTCTAATTGGGCTCTTTGCCCTCTTTGGCAGTGGCTAGGAGCTCTCTTAGACATAGGCTTAG
This sequence comes from Torreya grandis, assembly GCA_037957365.1. NCBI lineage: Eukaryota > Viridiplantae > Streptophyta > Pinopsida > Cupressales > Taxaceae > Torreya > Torreya grandis. The sequence continues at coordinate 307,968 of JARHVA010003594.1, read as the reverse complement.
AAAATTACTAAGCTTTGATACCAAATTTGAAAGAACAAATGGCAAACAAACATAGGTTTTTATTAACTTACAACAAACATAATGCTACAACGTACCCCACTAATAGAGAATACAAATATTGATAAGCTTCAACGTATAGATTGTATATACAAACAATTAGAATTCTATGACATTCACACTCAGGAATTTATCTTGCATATCTATTTTTCTTCTTACATAAACGAAATGCATATGACTATGTTATATAGATACCTTTGACAAGCAATGTGTATCTTCTAGATACATAAGTATATGCAAACATAGGTTAAATTTGATGGTCACCTTTAACCATCAATAAAAAATTTTGTGACAATTGTTATACTAATGTTATCTTCCGCATGACATTCATTTCTCATTTTTGACTTTCATAATTTTTATAATATTATTATTGTCAAATTGCCTTTCAAGGTTAAATTGGTTCAACCAAATCATTATTTAGGCTTTAAGTATGATTCACGTCACATTATATATGCATGAGTTCCAATTAAAAAAGAGCTAACCTTCAATCAATCTTAAATTGACAATCATAATTAATTTAGCCTTTGTGGTGGTGACTCAATGGTAAAGAAGGTGGGCTTTACCCAGGAGGTCCCATGTTCGAGTCTCCCTTGCCATTGGTAGTTGACTCTTCAAGTGGCATTGCTCCCCACAGGTCTTCAAAGGTTCCCCTTATTTAAATAGTAAAAAAAAAACCGCTTACCAATATCAAGACAATCATAACTAATTTGAAATTCTAGCCCTGAACATGGGTATTCTCACAAAGCATAGACATTGTTTCACCAAATACAACCAACAAATATCTAATCTGATCACTTCACCTTTGCCAACATACTCCCAGCATGCACCAAAGGCTTTTCAAAAAAATTCCTCAAGCAGATGTCATCATTTTGAATGCCTTTGCAGGGTATTCACAAAATGCCTCAACCCCGTGTCATCAGGGTATTCACAAAATGACCTTGTAAAAAAGGCCTTGAAGAACTTTAAACAAATTCAATTTGCATGTTTGAAATCAAATTCCCAACATCAAATGCATTTTGCTCTCATGAACTAAAAACATGTCAGAATTAAAAATAAAATTCGTTTTTTCATAAGGTTATAAGCATTTAGTAATACTTTCTTTTTTTTTTTTTTTTAAAAGGGAAAAAATAACCACAAAAACATTCCCTAAATTATTTTTATGTTTTTAAACGGCCGACTTTTTATTGTGAACGTCAAAATGACAGGTTTTGTAATTTTTTTTCAATCATTTAATACAGTTAAAAATAAAATTTGACCGTATTTTACAATTAAAAACAAAAAAAATCATCTAAACGACTGTCAAATTTAACCCTCTAATGCAGGTATGGGCTACCATGTTTTGCGGCTGTTTTTAGTGTGTCAAATGACTGACAAATCTCCTTCAAATACCTTTCGGTGATGGACCGTCAAAGCTGCATTGACTGACAAATCTCCTTCAAATAAGTTTCTTCCATACGCTGCACAGAGGAGGATTGTCAGTGGAGGAGCGTTGGTGGCAGAAGGTAGGTGTTATTAAAATTTTCAACAAGATAATGTGCCGCCCTGACTTTTCTGCCAGAATCCACACTCCCACATGCGCCGACAGAAAATTGATTCGTTGATAAAAAAATAGATAATTAAAAAATCGAAAAACTGAAATGCATAAATTATTTACGAAGTTTAGTATTTATGATGTGCAGAAAAGAGTCAAAATTCCAGAAGGCTTGTTGAAGCTACAAGGCCTGTTGAAATTTATTTCATCTCGTTTACGTTGTCACGACGTTACATGTAGCCTAGCTTGTCTTACACCGATGGTTATAAATTATAGCCTTTGGATTGGAAAAAAAAGGTGAACTTTGTCACTACTAGGTATCTGGTTAACTGTGTAAGACCAGGCTTAGTGTAGTAAAATAGAACAGCTTTATGTTGAGCTCACTTATTTTTAGTGTTTCTCCAATGTCGAATATTGAGTCTGCGATGTGTTATTCTTCTTTTTCTGACATACCATCCAATGCTTTCAATGAGTGGGACAATGCTTTTGCTCAATCCATTGAAACACCATATGGAGTATTTACATATGCACTTTCAATTCTTACTTAATAGTTTTATTTTGATCAATTTTGTGTATTTTGTTGATGTAAACTTTTTCATGGCGGTGGTGTATTTCTAAGGCATAAATGCTAATTAAAGAAGTTAAAATAATGTTAAACGAATTGAAAAATGAAGTTTACGATCTAATCGATGGTCTTGAGATGGTTGACACAATTCAATGCTTAAGAATTGATCGCTATTTTCAGAATGAAATGAAAGAAATTCTGGATTATGTTTATAAGTATGTTAACACACTCTTCATGCATCTGACTTCATATGCATTGGGGGTACTCTGATTTTGGCATTATGCAGTTTGACATTACTCACTGGCATAAGGAATAAGGTCTATGGAGTTTATATGTTGTCATGGATCGAGCCTATAAAATAATGTCGGATTACTTATTTAAATGAATAATGATTTTAGAGTTTTATAAAATAAAACTCAAGTTTTAACATCTACGGATTTTCCTTAATTTTTTTGGTAGGGGCAAAGATTATGGAATTGACAAGTAGGCATCGGATCAGAGAGTAAAAGTATTCTAAATGTAAGTGATCTAAATGCCATAGTATTGGGTCTTCAGGGTCTTAGATTGTGTTGCTATGATGTCTCTGTAGGTACCAAATAATTTCCTCTATTATCTGTTATTTAATATCTATTTATATATCACTTTGTAAGTAGATGTTTTGGAGAATTTCAAGGACAAAAATGGGGAGTTCTTTTGCTATGCTGGAAAAAGAAAAGATAGCATGGAAGATGTACAAGTGATGAGAAGCATGCTCAACTTGTTGATCAGATTTGACCCTGCAGGTCAAATTGGGACGTCTATAGGTAAAAACTTGATCTCTAGAGGCATATAGGGGGTTTAGTATTATGTCATAGGGTGTATTATATGTTAAGTGATGTCATTTAATGTTGTATTAGTCTTGGTCATTAGTCTTATTAGTAAATATGTCCTTCTGAATAATTTTAGGGGTGAAAATAGAGTATTTAATGACTTGTACAACCTCCTAGGTAAATGTGAATGTTTCAAAAGGTTATGTCACATTCCATGTGTCGCATTATGCTTTATTCAACTATTTCTAACTGAAAAATGGTAGGTTCCTAAGAAAAATAGCAATTTTTTTGAAAAAATTAGAGTTTTCTTGAGTTGTATGGACTTGTACAGACTCCTACAGTTTGTGATGTTTCAGCACTATCCCTTGGTCTTCCATACACATACTTTAGTGATGATTTTGATCAGAAACTTCAAAAAATGAAGAAAACTACTTATCTCTCCTTCTAATAGGCTTGGCAAGCAAAAACAATCTTCAAGTTTGTACTTGGTATGATCAATAGGAGAGGTTTCAAGAAAATAAATCTTGGAGGTGTATTCTACACTCAATCATCTTATATTTGATGTTTTTTTGTAGAGGAATAGTGGTCTATGCTTTATAAACCATTCTTAAGAAGTTGACTGTGTTTTTTAGCTTGCTAATCTATGCATCTTACATGTTTTACCTTGTTTTAGACAAATACGTACAATTCACTCGCTAATGTTGATCCCAAATGATGTTGGATATCCCCTATAATGCTATCAATACTTGGTTTCATGTTTCAAGGTGTTTTTATGGGCAAATCATCTTAAGTTTTCAGACTGCTCTCGTTTGGGATGATAGGCTAGTTTTCCACCATTTTCAGATCCTCATGCTCTGTTAGTGATTCCATTGGGTGAAAATGATTCCATTACCATGTTTTAATTTTTTATTATCCCATCACATTTTTAGCCTCATTCTCCAAGAAATTCTCCATGAAGGTGCAATAATAAGTCACCATATAATTAGTCTACTCTATGACTATCATACATAGGCATTTGAATGAGATGTGTTAGGGATAGAATACATTCATAATAGAGTGAAAAGGATTCCTATGGTTACGGACACATATTTATCCCATAGGTGATCAGATGAAATTTATCAAATGGTGTATGATCAACATGAAAGCAATTTTTTCTTGCTACACTCAGATTCCTGCCATAAGCATGCACCTACGGGTGCCTACATAAATTTTCCAACATTGAAATAGGGTGTAAAACTTTCCTCAATATTTTGATATCATCATTTATGATTTTATATCTTTATAAGAGCATGAGTTGGTTATAAGGTCAAGGTGATGATATCAATGCACACTGCCTAAACATGCCTTTATTGCCTATATATGACAATGTCCACCTATAGGTGGTGTAATAATAGACTGAGGTGTCACATGAGGAAGTGGGAACATAGAAGAACCTTATTTGGAGTTTTAGAATTGGAGTGAACCATTTCAGACCTGATTTAGGTGTCTTATGGGCAAATGGAAGTATGCATCACCCTCAAACACAAAATGACTGAATTCAGGTATCATTTTACCTAAAACAGGAAAACAGAGGTCCAGAGGCTTTTTGTGATTAACAAATGACATGGTTACAAGATATTTTGATGCATCCAAATGACCTTGATTTATGACCCCTATATGGAACAAAATCCATGAAAAACATGGAGGGTAGAAGATTAAGGGAATACAATAGTTGTGCTCTTCAAAGTTACCATTTGACACATTGAATCTCCTCACTGTTATCTACAAAATTTGAGTGATTGAGTGCCATTGTTTCCCAAGGTGTTAGTGTATAAGGATTTGTTCATGGTAGATGGTATCCAATGGTTAAAATAAACCTAATAATGTTCAAGGGATATCCATAGAGGTTAAGACACGAGATATACCCCTACATGTCTACTTACAGGGCTCTTTGCATCACAAAATATGCACCTACAGGCTAGCTATAGGGTCACCATGATGTTTGAGCTAGATACATTAGTGATGGACTTCACTCTAAACATATAATTAATGAGTGTAGCTATAGCATGATATGGAAAAGTTTAACAAGGACATCAAACACGTTTTCAAGGCTTATTCCATACATGCTTACCTTTAGGTGGGTTCGTGTCCTGCTTCAAAACATTTAGTTTAACTGTATAAGGTATTGAGCTTAGGAGTAATGTTTGTTGGTATAGAATTTTACCTTTGCATGGGTTTTTACTACACCTATTTACTTTAGCTTGCTTAGGAGGCTAATTAGGTCTTTATTAGGTGAGTGATGAGCCCAAAAGTAATTAATTATAATTTCCTGTTGGGCTTTCCTAGGGTATGTCAACACTATGTTGACATACCTACCTACCCACTCATAGATCTTATATGTATGGCCTACCCTTTGTATTTTAAGCTAAGGAAGTTAATAGAATGCTTTTCATTCTTCTTGCATATTTATTTTTCCTACTCTATAGGAATTTTGAGTGCATGCTTCGATGTTTAGAGATCTTGAAGAAATCCATTATGGTATTAGAGTTATCCTAACAGTTGTTTGTCATTCTTCAAATCCTTGGTGAGATTCTTGCTTTGCTTCCTTAGTAGTTTTTTTTGTTCAACTCGACCATATTTGAGAATTTTGGTATAGTTTCATAAAAACTCATGCAAATCTATACGTAAAGTTGTTAAATTTTTTTTAAAAAAAACATTTTCACTTTTATTGAGTTTCATTCAGATCTACCCTTTAGATATCTGCATTGAAATTTGCCAAAACGTCTTGTATAGATTTGTTGTAGTGTTAGCAAAGGTGTTGGAATTATTTTTTGTCATTCTGTAGTAAAGTAGAGATCTTTGTTTTGCATCGGAGGGTGGAGAAAGTTGAACTTTTATCTCCGTTGAATAAAGAGATCTGAGGCGTCCTTTCAAAGAGCAGTAGTTTTGATAAAATGGCATCCTTGTTTGTAATTTACAGATAGGCATGGTAGGAAAGAGAGAAAACAGGTGGGAGTTGCTCTTTTTTGGCTTGCTACACCGCTCCACATAGCATACCCAAGGCATTTTTCACTCCAGCAAGGCATTTTTTACTTCAGTAAGGCATTTTTTCAATCTTTAGCCTCAAAATGCCTCCTTCAGCTCCAAAACGCCTCTTCATGGGCCATAATTGCCTACTAAACCTCCTATCACGTTCCCACGGCCTCCTTCAAGCTTGAAACTATAAAAAATGCCTTAGATTTGGTCCAAAACCATCAAAACTTCACCTAAAAATCTTATTTTTGGAAAAACATGGTAGCGGAGGAAAAATCATGGTTTTGGGATATTTTTTTTATTCTTTTGTGGCTCTCAAAGGTTTGTTCACTACCATAGTTTCTCCTTGCTTCCTTTCCATGGTTTCATAAATTTGTTTTCAGACGTGTTCCATCTTGGTGGTGCCCAGTGCTACTCATTTGTCAAGTCAAAAAGATGAAAACCTAAGTCTGCCCTTAACTTGTTTTGGAAAATATGTTGTTTTCTAATCTTAGTTTAAATAGCAATTTTTTCATTTCTAAAGTTATTAAAAATTAAAGAATGTTTTCAATTTTATTTTAAATATATTTAATTTTTAATTAGAACACCTTGGAACAAGCCTTTTCCTATAAAAGTACACATAGTTGTGATTGGGCAAAGTGTTTTTGACAATTTTTATCTTGAGGAAGATCATCGTTCAGTGTCGGTTCTAATGAGTGGCTAGAATGATAGGTAACCCCTTAGCATCAGGTGAATTTTAACCATTTAGTACAATTTTTATTAAAAATAGGTTATTTATGGGAAATCATTTTATTAATATCTTACAAACGGTAGCTCAAAATTGAGCACCATCTATTGCTAATGTTTGTATTTTTCAATTTTCCACATATCTAACCCATTTAAATTATAAAAGGCACTGAATTATAAAGTTCCAAAATTTGGGGGAGCTACCGACTAGTTCACACATTTACTTCTCCACGGATGCATTATCAACATAGTTTGACGTCCTCCTGCTTGACCTATTTATAATTTTTATTTGTACCAATTTAATGGATATTACACTGATTGCTCACATTTATGGATGCATCATCAGTTGATTCTGACGTCCATTTGTTGAGACATGCTTTTTCACTTGTGCAATAATTTCTCTTACTTGTGTGGATCCATTTTGGTTAATTCCAACATCCATACTTAGAGATTGCATTGGTACTCGATTATAAGCACATATTTCTCATTCTTTGAGCATGCTTTGTTATTTCAAACATAAGGGGGTCACTATTGATTGTCTTGAGGAGATTTTTGTGGGCCTTGCATTCTTTCATGTGTACATTTAATTTTAATAACTATTACATGTGCCTATTTAGTGACTACTTGCACAGATTGTTCTTGTATTCCTAGACACATTGTTAGTAGAGCCTGCCATCCATTTGAGTTTGCATTGTCATTTTTGTATTGACTGCTCTACTTTATTGGATTCATTTTTGGTGTATTCTAAAGTCTATCTCCAGAGTGTGCACCATTACTCCAAATGAGGAGAGTTTCTTCAGCTCCAATGATCTTTTTTGGTAATATAAATGATGTTTCGTGGTAGTTGTACATGGAATGCTCACTCAAGGAACAAGAACTTATTCCATTCTTATATGGACAAATTCCTTCTCCTATTGACTGAGGTCAATATGATGATTGGGCTAACTATCATGATTGTCTCTATGGTCACTTGTTGTTTCATGTTTCATGGGATTTACACCACCATGTAGAGCACACAAAGTGTCCCTATACTATTTGGAGCACTCTTCAGAGTCTTTTTAGAGATCTAGCTATGACTTACATCACACCTCCTCCTCTACTACCCATTGTCTCTCATAAGACAGTTGTATTCTTGTCTCCTAATTTTGTTACTTGTGATGATACATCCATGGTGGGTAGTGTTCTTTTTGTCAAGACCCCACTATAGGATGAGATTGTTTTAGACCTCAATTATCCTGTTATAAATTCTACATCCATTCCTATGTAGATTATTAATCTTTTAGAGACTTCACAGACCTACATTTTAGAAGACTTCACTGTCTACAGTTTTAGTACACCTATTGTGATCATAAAACACTCATCACTTCTTATGGACTTTCCTTCTTCAGTTGGTGAGTCAAGATTCACTCTTCACATGGACATTCTTTCAATGAATGTTCCATGTCATTCTTTTGACTGGTTTTATTTAGTGGTATTACCTCCAGCTTCTGCTCATGATCTTGCCAGACTTATGCCACAGATATGATTTAGACCACATATAAAGATATTCACGTTTTTGCCTGCATCTCCATTGTGGAGTGGGTAGAATTTTAGTACATGCATTAAGTTCCTCCTTTTCCAAAGGTAAGAAACATTGTTTGATGTAGATGGAGCTCTTGCAATCTTCAGGCAGAAGATCTCATCATCGACCTTCATCATCTTACAAGTTCTACTTATAGTAATAACTGCCTCAACATCATCATTTGGGGGGTCCTTTAGTCTTCTTTTCTCTCTTTTTGGGTGGAGTTTTTTTCCACTGGGTTTTCTCCCTTTCTCCATTTATGAGAGATGGTTTGTACTTGGGTACCTGATTAAGCCTAGTTGTCGGGACCCAATTCTTTTACCCACCTAAGCTATGCTTAAGGGGGGATGTTGGTGTAGAGGTTTACCTTTGCATGTGTTTTTAATACACCTATTTATTTTAGCTTGCTTAGGAGGCTAATTAGGTCTTTATTAGGTGAGCGATGACCCCAAAATTAATTAGTTTAAATTACTTGTTAAGATTACTTAGGGTATGTCAACATTATGTTGTTATTATGTTGACATACCTACCTACCCACTCATATATCCTATATGTATGGCCTATCCTTTGTATTTTAAGCTAAGGAAGTTAATATAATGCTTTTCATTCTTTTTGCATATTTATTTCACCTACTCCATAAGAATTTTGAGTGCACGCTTTGCTATTTAGAGATCTTGGAGAAATAAATTAATGTTGTGAGAATTGTATTGCATGGTCACTAATAAAATTATTCCAAAAAATGTGAATTGACCCTATGATATCCTCAAGAATTATATGGACATTTCCTATAATCCAGTATTATGCAGGGGTCACTATTTGAGTGAGGAAAAGAGAGACACAATCAAGAATTATAAATATAGTCTTGAGAGTTCATGTATGGAAAGAGGTATGTAAAGAAGTTGAATTGATATTTCAAGATTAAAACACCTTAAACATGACTGAAATATTCTCATATAAATCTCATAGTGAATATATAACAATGAGATGACCCTAAGCAAGTAACATGCAGTCCACATCTTGGAATCCTATGTATAGTTTGTCTCCTAAAAGTATGCCTTAGATTTTGAAGGGGTTTAGAGGTCAAATGACCTGATAAAAGGGAATTTTTTTGTAAATAAAATCCTTACCAATATAATAAGCTTATCCAACATTTTTTTGGTTAGACAAATAGGGTAGGTTCCCTCTATTTTTTCTCAAACATATTGCACTTTCCTAGGTGCACAAACTGGCAGTCTTGGAGAATAGTCATAAAAGGATGACTTGTGAGATGTTTTAATATTTATAGAAGGTGTGTGGAGTTGATTTACATCCAAACCAATTGAGGAAACTTTTTGAAGAGGATAAAACCAAATAGGGTACTCTAAATCCTCAAATTTGCAGACATGCATACTAGGCATGGCTAGGCCTAGAAGTCCAAATAAGAAGGCATTTTAAATTACAACCTTATTTGAGAATTCTAACTTGTTAAAACATGTTTTGGGGGTAATTTTAGAGGTTTTAAATATTATGGAATGAATATAATTCCAATTGGATGGTCTGTAGTTAAACCTACTTGGGCAGGGTTAAGCCTAGAAGCTAAAAGGAGAGTCATGGTCACTTAGACCTTAAGATGAGATTTATAACCTATTGAAACCTGTTTTTTAGATCATACTAGACATGTGTAAGCTTTTGGAATTCAAATAAATACCTAAAAAAGTTATTTTTGGCTCAAAGACAACACGAGGCCTCCAGGAAAAGGAGAAAGGAACTCGATAGGAGAAGTATAGATGATCACATATTCTTGGAGGTTATACATGGGAATACAAGAAGGAAATATGTGTTATAAAGGGTATTTAACAATGATATTGTGAAATTTTTTTGTAGTTCTAATTTTAAAACTTTATGAACAAACATTAAGAGAAAAATAGGCTTAAACCCTTGCAAACCCTTGCTAGTAACTAGTTGGAGGAAATGAGGATGGGAAGATAACATAATGGCATATTTTAACCATGAAATTCCTTAAATTTTGTATAAAAATCTTTAAATATATTCCCCATCCTATTGGATTTTACAAAATTATATGGATGGGATACAAAATAAGGTTTTGATGACTATTTTGTTCATTGTGCAAGTTCCAATAGGTTATAAGATGAAACAAAATTTAAGGGGAATATTGAAACTTTTTATAACTCCCCATGTTAATTTCATACCTCAGAACAAATCCTATGTTCCTCAACAGGAGCTCTCATTTTAACAAGTCAAAATAAGCATAGTGACCAAGTTAGTGACATGTGTGGAAACTTTAAGTGGATGGATTTTTAAGATGTGTCTCAGTAATCTAAGGCCATGGAGAGTATTTTAAAGTGTCATACACTCCATACCATGGATTTTAATGGAAAATTGAATCAAATTTTGAGGCCAGTGTAGGAGGTGCGTGAAAGAAGAGTTTTTTTTAGACTATAGGTGATGATGGATCATTTCCAAAAGTTTCTAGATGACCAAGACTAAAACCAGTGCATGGAAAGGCATCTCTAAATGTTAGGAATTAAGTGACTTCAAACCAAATTTAATATAACATAAAATATTTAATTTAAAACACATAAACCAAATTTTAAATGTGTAAAATCATATTTAACTGTCCACTAAATGCATCACTGAATCAATTCCTCAAATCACAGTTAATGTTTGTTAAATAGATAAAATTAAAACAAAAATAAAAACCAAAACATATATATACCATGGTTTACCCAATGTGGGATAAATCTACCGATTAAGTCCTCATATAAAATAGTAATCTAAAACAAGAATACAATGAACTCTCATAGAGATAAAAAAAATCTCCTATAAAAAATGTTGCATGAAAAGCTACATTTTCACTTGTACCTTCACAATACTATATCTCACAAGATACTATACCACACCCTATAAATGAACACTTGAACTTTGAAATTCACCTACACTTTGACTCTGTCTCTCAAAATCCACACCTACAAAATCATCAACAACAACTAAACGGTCACACCACACCCTATATATTATTCATGTATAGGGATTATCTTCATTAGGATGGTGATTTTCTCCTTGGAGGATGGTTTTCTACATCATTTGATAATATAAAAAATGATGTAGAAAACCATCCTCCAAGGAGAAAATCACCATCCTAATGAAGATAATCCCTAGACATGAATAAACATGACATTCCACCTAATAGTTCTCATCCATAAACCCACATCAATTGGAAACACGCCATACTCTAAAAGGCACAACTTCCAATGCATAGTCATAATAACCAACTCGTAGTAATGAGAAAGTCCATCCCACTTTCATAATACATCATAGAATTTGTTAAATAGAATATTTAATAATTTTATCCTATAATACATCATAGAAATTATTAAATAAATCATTTACTAATTCTACTCATATGAAAATTATTTAATAAATAATTAATTTTCTAGAAAATAAGGAAATCAATCCCACTTCCAACAAACATGTAAGTCAACATGAAAATTATTATATATGCATTTAATAATATTCGCACACATGAGGAGTAAATTCAAAATGCACTTTCCACATCCTTGGAGCTCTTTAAGCCCCCAAAATGTAGCATTATGGTAATGTGATAGCCCTAAAGGGCTCCACACTCAAAAATTTACCATTTGGAGATCATTTTTCCTGAACAAAATCTATCACTGCTTCATGACCACTAAGGCCAACCAAATATGAACATAGTCTCAATTTCTCCAATGTGACCACCTTGGTCATCATATCTGTAGGATTCTAGCTAGTATGAATCTTCTCTAGCTTCACCCAGTTCTCCTCCAAAGTTTTTCTGATTGAGTGATAACATAAGTGAATGTGTTTATTCCTTAAGTGGAAAGCGGAGTTCTTTGCCAAATGAATAGCACTCTGACTATTACTATGTAGTCTTACAACTTTATGCTCATGCCCCAACTCTCAAAACAACTCCTGTAACCAAATCATCTCCTTTATAGCCTTCGTACTAACAACATACTCTGCCTTTGTGGCTGACAAAGTGACAAACTTCTATATCCTGGAAATTCAAATGACCACTATATATCTAATAATAAATATATCCTATCATAGTCCTTATAATATCAATATCCCCTACCATATTTGAGTCCAGATAACCATGTAAAGTGGTATTTGATCCACCATAACATAATGCAAAATACATGGTTCCTCTCAAATACTGAAGAATCTATTTCATTACCTACCAATGGTCATAACCTAGATAACTCATGTACCTACTCACAACTCCCACTACTTGCGCAATATCTGACCTAGTACAAACCATGACATACATCAAGCTACCAATAGTTAATGAGTAAGATACCTTGGACATCTTAGGATTTGTAGCTTCTATCTTGGGACACTAATTCTTTGATAATCTATAGTTGCCTACCAAATGAGTACCAACATATTTAGCATCTAACATACTAAACACTTTTAATAATTTATTCACATACTCTAGTTAGGATAAAACCAACTTCCTCTACTTCATATCATGAGTAATCCTCATACCAAGGATTTTCTTTGTTGCACCCAAATCCTTCATATAAAAATATTCACTAAGCTATTTCTTGAGCATATGAATGTGTTTTATGTTCTTTCTTGTAACTAACATGTCATCCACGTACAAACATAAAATAATAAAGGAACCATCATCAAAATGTTTGATGTATATGCAATGGTCAAAATTGCACCTCTGATATTCTTATTCCAACATAAAATAATCAAATTTATTATACCATTACCATGGAACTTTTTTTAGGTCGTAAAAGCTCTTCTTTATTCTACACACAAAGTTCTCCTTTCCTTTGACCTCATATCCCTGTGGCTGCTTCATCCAAATCACCATGAAGAAAAGTAGTTTTCACATCTAATTATTCTAAGTACAAATCCCCAATTGTAAGTAAACCATTAACAGTCCTAATACAAGTCATTTTTAAAAAGTAGAGAAAATCTAATCAAAATTAGTACCTAATTTTTGTGCAAACCCCTTGACCACCATCCTGACCTTATACCTTTTTCTCCTTTCATCCTCTTCCTTTATTATCAAGATATACCTATTTGGTAATGCACTCTTGCCCTTGGTTAGCTTTACCAAATCCCATGTTTGGTTCACCATAAGAGACTATGCTCTTTATCCATGGCTTGTTCCCATTTGATCTTGACATCTACCTACATTGATTTCTCATAACACTTTGGTTCTCTATTCTCAGTGAGTCACAAATAATTCAAAAGAGAAAAATGTTCAAGTGTTTTTCTTACCCTAGAAGACCTTCTTACCATAGGAGTTTTTGGTCCTTGTGTAGAAGGTTCCTAAACTAAATCATTGGATACTTTGCCATCTGAAATATCATCCAATAATGCATACTCTTTCCATTCATATTCCTGTTCCAGCAACTAATCCTTATACATGACTTTTTCATTAAAGACTACATCTCTAAAATGAAATATTTTCTTATCTTTAATGATCCATAAATGGAAGCAAATGTCACCCTCACCATATCCAACAAATGTGCATTTATATGATTTAGCCTCTAACTTGGTCCTATCCTATTTCTTAATGAGAGCAAAAGTCTCACATCCAAAGACTCTAAGAAAATAATAATCAACACTCTTACCAGACCAAGCTTGTTTAGGAACGCCTCCATCCAAAGGCATAGAAAGTCCTCTATTAATCAGATATACTACCATGATAACTACATCTACCCAAAATTGTAAGGACAAACTTGCATGTAACATCATGCTCCTAACATGTTTCATTATTTTTTTGTTCATCCTTTCAGATACCCCATTATGTTGTGGAGTTCTTGGAACCATTGTTTGCCTATGAATTCCATTGTTAGAACAATAATCAAAGAAAACATTACTATAATACTCACCTCCATTATCTAATCTAAGACATTTCAATTTGAGACCTATTTCATTCTCAACCAAGGCTTTCCACTTCTTAAAAGTGTAAAATACACCATATCTATTTTTAATACAATAAACCCAAATTTTCCTAGTTGTATCATCAATAAAAGTGACATAATAATTTTAACTACCAATAAAAGATACCTGAGCTAGTCCCCATACATCTGAATGTACCAATTCTAACTTATGCTCTTTCTTTGTGGGTCTAAATTTTAGGAACTTAGCCCACTTCTATTTTTTATACACACAATTCTCACAGAAGCCTATATCTATGTCTTTCAATCTAGGCAACTTATCCTTTAAGATCTCCATGCCCTTATGGCTCATATAACTGAGCATGTAGTTTCACACAGTTGTATATCCATTCGCAACAACTAAATCAAAATAATCAACACTACTATTCAAATATAAATTAACAACTTTCTTACCTCTCAAAACCACAAGAGATCATTTGGTAAATTTCCAAGAATCTATAGTAAACATAAACAAACATCCCTCTTTACCCAATTGCCCCACTAAAACCCAATTTTCTATCAACACAGGCACATGTCTAACATACTTAAGGATCCATGTGTTCCCATTACACATTCTCACCTAAACACAACCTTTCCCTACTATCTCACATGGTTCATCATCACCAAGATAAACATGTCCTAAATTATCTTAAACATAATTATTGAAAAAATGCCTATGCAAGGTGGCATGAAAAGAAGCCCCTAAATATAATACCCAAGACTCAAAAAAACTATCCATAAAAATAATTAAGGCATCCTGACATGATTTACCTGATGTCACATTTACCTCATTCATTTCTTCTTTGTTGTCATTTTTATCCTAAAGTTACCAACAATCCTTCTTTAAGTTTCCACTCTTCCCACAATGCCAACATATCATCTTGGCTTTAGATCTTGATTTAGATATACCTTTTGACTTTCCATGGTTTCCTTTGCTCTCATCCTTTTGCCTCCCTCTAGAATCAAAAAACAAAGCATTACCTAAAGATTCTTCACTAGTGCTTTTCTTTCACATCTCCTCACTGAGAATCACACCTACAACATCCTTAAAATTCAAGCTTCCCTCGCTAAGGATTGCATTACTCATAGCCATAACCAACTATCCCAACTATCAGGCAAAGAACACAAAATCAACAAAGTTGTAACTTCATCATCAAACTCAATTCTAATTGAAGTGATCATAATTACAACTGTATTAAAATTATTTAAATGATTAGCTATTAAACCATTCTTAGACATTTTCATGTTAAACAATCTTTTCATAAGAAATTTTTTATTTGAAACTCATATAAATTTCTAAGTTTATCCATGAGATCCTTTGTATTTATCTAATCCGTAATGTTAAATGCAACAGAAGATGGAAGGCATAACCATATGGCTCCCAATGCCTTCCTATCAAGCAATGTCCAATCTACATCACTCATAGCTATAGGTTGTCCTCATTTCCCCTCCAAGGGGAGTTTAAGTTCTTTCTGATACAAGTAATCTTCCATCTATATTTTATATAAACCAAAATTCTTACCATCAAACTTCTCAACCTTGAATCTAATCTTTTCTCCCATAGCTCCCACTTAAACTAATAACCTTTCATGTGATTTACCACTTCAGCTGAAACACCACCAAAGCTATGATACCAGTTGTTAGAAATTAAGTGAATTCAAACCAAATTTAATCCACCATAAAATATTTAATTTATAACACATAAACCAGATTTTAAATGTGTAAAATAAGATTTAACTATGTACCAAATACATCACAGAATCAATTCCTCAAATCACAATTGATGTTTTCTTAAATGAAACAATTAAAACAACAATAAAAACCATAACATAGATATACCATGTCTCACCCAATGTGGCTTACATTGACCAAGAAAGTCATAAAATATAATAGTAATCTTCAACAAGATTATAATGAACTCTCACAGAGATAGGAAATATCCTATAGAAAATGTTGCACAAAAAGCTATACTTTCACTTGCACCTGCACAATACTGTATCTCATAAGATGCTATACCACACCCTGTAAATGAACACATGTACTTTTAACAAAACCTACACTTTAACTCTGTCTCTCAAAATACACAACTAAAAAATCATCAACAATAACTAAAAGGTCACACCACACCCTATATATATAACAAATTATGTAAAAAACCATCTTCCAAGGAGAAACTCACCATCCTCATTAAGATAAGCCCTATTAATGAAGAAACATTGCATTCCACCTAATAGTGCTTATCCATAAACCCTCATCAATTGGAATCATGCCATAATCCAGTAAAAGGCATAAATTCTAATGCACATAGATAATAACCAACTCCTAGTAATGAGAAAGTCCACCCCACTTGCATAATACATCATAGAAATTATGAAATAGAATATTTAATAATTTTATCATATAATACATCACAAAAGTTATTAAATAGATCATTTAATAATTCTACTCATATAGAAATTATTTAATAAACAATTAATTTCCTTGAAATTAAGGAAATCAATCCACTTCCAGCAAACATGTAAGTCAACATGAAAATTATTAAATATTCTTTTAATAATATTCACACACATGAAGAGTAAATACAAAATGCACTTCCCACATCCTTAGAGCTCTTTAATCAATCAAAATGTACCATCATGGTCATGTGATAACCCCAAAGGGGTCCACACTCAACACTAAAAGCCTTCACCTTCATTCCAATCATCAGACCTATCCTTAATAAGTTTTGGGATGTTCAGATAGGTACAAATCATGAAGGGAGTTTACTGAGCCAAAACTTTTGTGCCACTTTTCATGAGTTTTATGCCTTATATGGACACTTGGGCTTCCTAAACTTGCATCATCCATCCCACATCCTCTTCTCATCCACAAGTAACTCCTTTTCTCAAGTTGACGAGTGTCCCTATGACCCTTAGAATTATCTCTTCTCCTTTCTCTCTCAAGTTCTATAAGAACTAGCCATTATGGCCATTATAACTTATGCTCCACCTAAGTATGGTGAGGCCCTACTTATTTGCATACCATTTTATCAATAAGACAACTAATTTTTACCTCTTCATGACTATTCATAGTGTGTTTTACTTGGATGATTGATCTTTCTTAGTGATAACTATTATTTTATTAGCATGTTGTCTCACTCTTTCCTCCTATTTATAGGTCAAAAGCTTCTTCTTGTAGGGCATGTGAAGTGTTCTAGGAAGTGTCAAGTTTTAGCTAGTTAGTCTATTCACAAGTGCCATTCAAAGCCTCTTGTCTAGTCCTCCTAGCCTAAGAATTCATCCATAAGCTCATAATATAATATTGATGTGAGAAGATGCAAAGTGGAGAAGTGTATGTTTGTTTAGTCTCTTAGTTTCATGTGTAACATGCAACTAGTTGGAATTCATCAATCTATTTGGCGTATCACCTCTTTGAGGATAGTTTGCTTTCAATTTTCTCTCTCCCTTCCCCCCCAAAGTTTAGTTGTAGTAGTTATCCAATGTGGTACATCAAGGGAGCTAGCCCTATTTAAATATTCTCCTCATCCTTAGGCTATCCACAAGCCTAAAAGTGTTTCAATTATTCCACTTGGATGAGGAAAGCTTAGACATATCCTAAAAGGGTGCAAGTCGAAGTGATAATATTTTTTGGCATGCTTGGTGGGACTCTTAGTCCAAGAGGTTGAAATATTTTTGGTGTTGTCTTTCAACAATCAGCCTTTGGAGGTATATATCTAAGCACCAATGGAAACTCCAAATGATAACTTCTAGTTGTAAACATCCCAAGTATATATATTTGAAATTTTGATCAATTTTTTGTGTATTTTTTGACATATGAGGTTGATATGGGTAGCTATGGCCAATACCCCTATCATGAACCTTATTATAAGCCTTGATTTGAACCACATTTTACTCCTCAATAGTCCTATCTAAATGGCTATCAGTCATATGATCCATGTTATCCCTATAGCCCTTCATTTCCCTCTCCATATAGACAACATGTTTTTAAACAAACCTATGTGTAAAAATACAAAGAAACCTAACAACAAACACCTCTCCATAAGCCCCAATATGAGCCCTATCATTCATATCATGATGCCTATCAGCCTCAAGAATACTCCTATGAGTCTTGTTATATGAAATTTGATGTTTTCATGGATTATACACAAGGATATTATTGGCAAAATATAACTCTTGATCATGTAGATGATACTCCTTATAATCATCATAATAATACACTTCCCTATGAGATTACTAGTGTTTTTCTCTTTTTCAAACTCACTCCCAACTTCTCTCCATTCCACACTCCATCTCTAACTTCTTCACCTTCCACTACACCTCCCTATTCAACTCCTTCATCTTGCATGACATCTCATATTGCATCTCTCTCACCTCAAATCCATGAGCCTATCCATCAAATTTCCACATCACCCATTCTTGAGGAAAGCCCATATTAAGAGAAGCAAGCGAAGAAGAGAAAGCTCAATTCATGGATTATCAAGAAGACCTCATGAGTGATTATAAGGAAGAAATCACCATAAGGACTCCCCTTGGTGAACAAAAGGACAATAAAAAAGATTTTGCCTTCATATTTGAAGGGATGTGTGTCGATGAAGTTGACTCTAATGGATCTATTTTTTAAGGGATGTGTATCCATGAGTAATGTGGCCAAGATTTAAAGACAGAGATGTTTGAAGAAGAATCCATGTCTGATCATGAAGTTGTGGATTATCATCTCAAGCATGAAGTGGAGTGTACTATCAAGGATGAAGTTCAAATAACTCCTAAATAATTGGTAGTCCTAAGATAGTCTCATGTGACCAAGGTAGAAGAAATTGATTTTGAATATGACATCCATGAGGAAGAAGACTTATGGCAGAAGTTCAATGACATATTCAAAGAATTTTATAAGTTGGATAAAACATTTTCTTCTCTAAAAGATTGTAAATATAATGATAAGTTTGTTGATGAGTACAATAAACATGATCTTGAGTGTTCAATCAAACATAAAGATGAAGGTAATTCTACTGGTCAAGAACATACTATCATGAATCCATTTGATGATGCTAGTGTGCAAGAAGTTGTAGACATGGATAATGATGTCAAGGCTAAGAGGACTATCATTTTTTCAAACTTGCACACCAAGGATCAAGTTAATGATAAGTTTGAGATTGTTCTGGATGCAAAAGGAATTAATTTCCTTATTCAACTTGCATGTAGCTACTTGGTTCTCATTAAACCTCATACTAATGAAGTTAGAAAACACCATGAAGAGTATAGAGGCATTAATTCTAAAGGACAAAAGGTTACATGTCTCACTAAATACTTCATGTCATGAAGTAAAGAAGGTTTCAAACTTGTAATTTTATCTAGGAGAGAGGTATGCTTAGTTATTAAGTTGTATATAGTTGTTTGATTCCTATTTTTCCTAAGTTATTTGAGTACATGTGTGTCTCTTTAGTGTGTTTTCTTTGTTTTGTGTGTGTCCTTTATTTTGTGTGTTTGAGGTAATCAAGTGGTATTGTCTTGATCAAAACCTATGGCTAAAGGTCTCTTTGTTTTTTTCTAAATTTAGATGACTCCCTAAACCCAATGGAATGATAAGGCTACTAGTCTAGTTAGTATAGTAGCCTTACGACCCCTATGAGTCACCAATTTGTTCACCAAATTTGACCCTTCAACTCATATTCAGACCCATATAGGTAAAAAAATGATATTTATAGGTTTATAGGGGGGTTATTATTATGTCATAGGGTGTATTATACATTAATTTATGCCATTTAGTGTTGTATTATTTTTAGTCATTAGTCTTATTAATAAATATGTCCTTTAAGTCATTTTAGGGGTCAAAATAGAGAATTTAATGACTTCTACGACCTCGTAGGGAAATTTGAAGGTTTAAAATTTTATGTCATGTGTTATGTGTCTAATTATGCCTTATGTAACTATTCCTAACTTAAAAGTGGTAAGTTCCTCAAAAAAAGGTAGCTTTTAAAAAAAATGAGTTTTCTTGAACTGTATGGACTTGTCCAGACTCCTATAGTTTGGGACATTTCAAGATTGTCCTTTGGTCTTCCATACACTTAATTTAGTGATAATTTTTATCAGAGACTTTATAAAATGAATAAAACTACTTCACTCTCCTTCCACTAGGCTTGGCAAGCAAAATCAATCTTCAAGTTTGGACTTGTTATGGTTAGCAAGAGAGATTTCAAGAAAAATGCTCTTGGGGGTGTATTATAAACTCAGTCAAATTCCATTTGATGTTATTTTGTAGAGTAATGGTGGTCTATTCTTTATGAACCATTCCTAAGAAGTTGACTTTGTTTTTCTGCTTTCTAATTTGTGCATCCTACAGGGTTTGCCTTATTTTGGACAAATATGTACAATTCACTTGTTGATGTTGATCCTAGATTATGTTGATTTCCTAGATAATTCTCCCCATACATGGTTTCATATTTCAAGGTGTTGTGATGGTCAAATCATCTCAAGTTTGC
The DNA here is from genome assembly GCA_037957365.1 of Torreya grandis. Taxonomy (NCBI): domain Eukaryota; kingdom Viridiplantae; phylum Streptophyta; class Pinopsida; order Cupressales; family Taxaceae; genus Torreya; species Torreya grandis. Next base: position 287,293 of record JARHVA010003594.1, on the reverse strand, counting down.
AGACTACTCTCATTTGGGATGATAAGCTAGTTTTCCACCATTTTTAGATCATCATGCTCTGTCAGTGATTCTAAGGGGTGAAAATAAGTCCATTACCATGTTTTAAATGTTTTATTAAACCTCTAACCTTTATATGCTCATTCTCCAAGAAATTATCCATGAAAGTGCAGTCATAAGTCACCATACAATCAGTCTACTCTATGATAGTCATATATATGCATTTGAATGAGTTGTGTTAGGGTTGGAATAAGTTCATAAGAGAGTGAAAAGGAGTCATATGGTGATGGACACATTTGTATCCTATAGGTGATAAAATTTAATTCATAAAATGGTCTATTATGATCAACATGAAGGAAGTATTTTCTTGATGCACTCTATTTCCCATTATAAGCATGCACCTACAGTGGCCTAGAGAAAATTTCGAATGTTGAAACAAGGTGTAAACCTTGACTCAAGATTTTTATATCATCATATATCATTTGATATCTTTGGAAGAGCATGAGTTGGTTATAATTTTAAGGTCATGATATCAATACATACTACCTAAACATTGCTACCGATATATGATAATTTTCACTTATATGTGGTGTTAATAATAGACTAAGGTGTTGAATGAGGAAGTGGGAACATAAAAAAAACTTATTAGGAGTTTTACCATTGGAATGGACTATTTCAGACCTGATTAAGGTGTCTTATGTATAAATGGAAGTATACATCACCCTGGAACACAAAGTGATTGAATTCATGTATCATTTTCCCTAAAACAAGAAAACAAAGGTCCAGAGGACTTTTGTGAATAACATATGACATGGTTACAATAGATTTTTGTATATTCGAATGAAATTTGCTAGACATTTTCATTGATGTCAAATATGGAAACTTTAATGATAAAGGGAAAGATATAATGAACTCAAGAATCTCCTTCACTAGAACCCGAATGAGTCTTATGGAGTAAATCAAGTTTGTCAACTCCATGTTATTTTATTACTTGTGGAGTAAATTAGGATTGTCAAGTGATTTCACAACTTTTCTTATGAACTTTATAAGTAAATTCATGTAGAGAACCTGAATTGGTCTAGTGAAGTCAATTAAGTAAAGAAACCCAAATGGCTCTTGCCTCAAGAGTAAATTAGGTTTACCAAGTAACTTAACTTATTTCAATCTTATAAATTAAGTAGTGTTGAGAAACTAAATTGGTCTAGTGAAGTTGATTGGGTTTCCAAAACTTCATTACTTCTTTCAATCTTATAAGTAAAGCAATGTGAAGAACCCAAAGTATGTTGTTGTCAAGAACATTTGTTTTGGTCTTCACACTTAGACAATGTTTGACTTGGTCTATTCTTTCAAAAAAGTGTCATAGAGAATTCTTTCAAAAATATTAGTATAGGTAATTGTTTAAAAAATTTGTCCTGAAGGAAAGTCCCAAAGGAAATGATCTGATCTAAAAATGATGAAGGGTATTTTGTAAAAGGCTGAAGGGTATATGGATCTTTATAGAAAAGGTAAAAGTTATGTGGATCATTCCAAAGCTTCTGAAGGGATCATTAAAAAAACTCAAAATGCAAGTGGACCAATGAAAATTTTTGAAGAGATCTTTTCAAAATGTATAAGGGTAAGTAGACCGTTCAAAACTTTCGAAGGGATCATTTGAAAAAACCTGAAGGGTATGTGGACTGTTGCAAAATTTTTGAATGGTATGTGTCCTACACAGAAGTTATGAGTGAAGAAATGAAGGGAACTTGAAAAAAAATCCCTTGAAAATTTTCTCGAAGTGCACTCAGATAAAAATCCCACAAAAATTATCCTAAAGGGCACTCGGACAAAAAACCCATGGAAATTATCCTGAAAGGGACGTTGACAAAAAGCCCACAAAAATTTGTCTGAAGGATAGTTCTAATGAAGAAAAGACATTTGAAAAGATCCAAAAGATAGTTTAAAAAATCTTAAAGGGTAGTTTGATTGTAATAAAAAGGTCACTTGAAAGTGTTGAAGGATAGTTTTGGAGGACACAAGGTTAGCTAAAAGGCATATAGACAAAGATAAATATCAAGCATGTCTAAGACAATCGAAAGGAGTGAAAGCAAGCCAATCATATAGAATATATTGAGATGCGAGAAAGAGCATGATGATTAATATAAGAGAGATCGATGGTACTATAGAATAGTGCATACATCTGATGGTTCAAGATAGATAGTGATTGGTACCAAAGACAATATGAATAATCCTTGTTTAAATACATGACCAGACAAATAGTTAGCTTCAAAAGTCTACACAGAGCCTGAGATTGATCAATCCAACTGATCAATCATCAATTAAGGAAATGGTAGAGTAATGACCTAAATCTAGTAGTTGCCAAACATAGTAAAGACACCTAACCATTGTAGTGTGTTGCATGAACTAAGACATGGGAAAGAGTATAAGTCAAAGTCACTTTGAGTGAGAACCAGAAAAGTGGTGTTGATGTGTGAATGCAATTGAAGATGTGAAACCCTAGACTCGTTCTCTATACATATACAACATTGTGAACATTATAAAGAGATTTTAATGTTGATGTTGACACAATTGAAAAATGTTTTATCAAATCAGACTTGAAGTTTGTCAACTTGAGATGTATGCAAACACAGAGTGAAAGTTAGAGGGACAGAGAGTGAGGTAGAGAAGAAGAAAGGGCACATAGAGAATGTGTAAATATTAAGCAAAGAGAAAAAAAGAGAATACAAAAAATGAGTAGAGTGTGAGAAATTACAAACTAGGCTTGTAATAAGGAAACTAAATTAGATTCATTTGTGAATCTATTTTTTATACTGTAGTTGTAGCTTCATAGTTCTGATTGGTTGGTGTCATCAAAAAAATTGAGATGGTGCTTAGTTATGGGATTGATGTCTCCTTAGGATGGGTGTCCTTCAATGTAACCTATGAGGTTTTACCAGTGAGGTGTATAACTATGAGGTTAGATTAGAAAAATAGATTCTAGCAGCTAATCTCACCATGGTTTTTCCTTTTGGGTTTTCCACATATAAATCTAGTGTAATGTGTTTCTGTGTGTGTGAGTGATCTCTACATATATTATTTGATTTGCATATGAATTTGTATCTCCTCTAAAATTTTTAAATCAACTAGTTTTAGATCATCAACTAATGCACCCCCCCTCTCAGTAGATATTTGTGTTCAACAATTGGTATCATAATCTAGGGTTCCTTATGAGAAGTTTAATCGACTCAGGTAGATCTTGGTCAATGAACATAATTACTAGTCATGAAGGATACTCCTCAAACAAAGAACCTCTCTTTGATGGATCCAAATTTGATTTTTGGAGCATATGAATGGAAAGATATCTATCATCATTAGGGTTTGATGTATGGATGTATGTGGTAAATGGATATATAGCTCTTGCTATAGATCCTACTGATCAGGATGCTCAAAAGACATATGAAAACAATGCCAAGGCATAGAATATTGTTCTTTTTGGATTATCAAATTCAAAGTTCATCAAAGTTATACATTGTCAAAGGGAAAAAGACATCTGGAACAAGTTAAAGAACATCTATGAAGGAGATGAAAATGTGAAGCAAAACAAGATACAAACATACAAAGGGAAGTTTGAGATTCTTAAGATGAATGAAGAGGAAAAGATTGCCAACTACCTCCTTAGGATAGAAGAAATAGTGAATGCAATTAGAGGTCTTGGAGAAGAAATGGAAGATTCAACCATAGTCAAGAAGGTCTTAATATCTTTGCCATCAAGATTTGATTTCAAAATCTCTAGAATAGAAGAAGCAATAGACTTGGATAAACTCATTGTGGATGAGTTGCATGAAACATTCACAGCCTAGGAGAGAATGACACCATCAAAAGAGATGCTCCATTCAAAGTAGCAAAGTAGGTAAAAGAAGAAACACCTATGTTTGAATCTAAAGTGATTGATGGATAAGAAGCTAACTTTCTTAGGAAGCTAAAGAGAGGATCTAGAAAATACAAAGGCAAGCTACTATTCAAATGCTTTAACTATGGTAAGGTAGGACTTTTTACTGCCAAATGTCTTTATTATAAAAAGTAAAATTCTAAGCAAGTAGAGAGAAACAAAAAGGTGAAAACCCACTATATAAAAAGGAATAACTTCTTCAAGAGTAATAAAGGGTTATACACAAAAGAAGACAGTGACTCAATAAAAAAATAGTGATAGTAATAGCTTTGATGATGATCATGAAAATGATTTTAAATCTAAGGGAAATGAATTCATGTTCATGGAAGAAGAATCCACTTCCATAACTCAAGAACAATATAAATATGAAGATTGGGATGAATAAGAGGAAGGTGAAATTGATTTAGAAGGTGAAATTATTTTTACTCTAGAAGAGATTGAGAAACTAAGAAAGGAAAACTCAAAATAGAAGAATCTTGGGCAAAAAGAACTTGAAAAATCTGAACAAATGATAGTGGTTTTAAAAACTCAATGTGAGGAGCCTAAAGGAATAGAATTAGTCAAGATGGATATCCAGTCTAAATCTGAAGAATGCATGAAGCTTGAAGTAGAAATAGTAGCCTTAAAAGAAGAACATGAGAAGGTAAAAGGCCAATTACATAAAAGTCTAAAACTAAGAAAAGGATCAGACATTCTTACTGAACTAATCAGTGCTCAAAAGCCCTCAAATAAAAAATTAGGTCTTGGATATGAAAAAGGAATAGGTTCCTCAATTAGTATGTCAATAAATGATAATTTCAAGATAGGAGGAGAAGCAAAAGAAAAGAAAGAGAAGGATAGAAAGGACACTAAGCATGATCCAAATAAAGAAAAAATTAGGAGAAATTTTTTAGAAAATAAGCCTAAAATCAATGATGCAAAAGGATATACTGAAGTGGTGGACTTGAAGAAATAAACACGTATGAATGCTCAATTTATTGCACCAAAAATTGTTATGACTAGATATTACTCATCTTTTTATGGTTATTGTTATAGTTGTAATCAGTTTGGTCATAGGGATAATGAATGTAGAGTTGTACCTATGAGGATAACTAATTTTTTTAGTAGAAACCCATTTGATCCTCTGATAGATTCAAGTACAATATGCTACAATTGCAATAATTTTGGTCACATAGCCAAGCATTATAGGACTAACTTTGCAATGTCAAAAATGAAAAATGTATATAAAGGAAAGTCTCCTAATGAGAACAAAGGTCCACAAGTCATTAATAAATAAAATAAAAATACATATGAGAGACCTAAGGAAATGTGGAGAGTGAAAAATCAATCCTTGATTGCTCAAACAACACTCCACACCAAAGAGCAGAATTTTTGGGTAATAGATAGTGGATGCTCTAAGCATGTTACTGGTGATAAGAGCAAGTTCACCAAGTTAAGAAAATGCAAGGAAGGAAATATTAGTTTGAGAGAAAACACAATATTAAAAATAAAAGGGAAAGCAACCTTAAACATAGATGGTAAGCTTCCTACACATGATGTTTTTTATGTTGAAAGACTTAAGCATAATCTACTAAGTGTTAGCCAAATGTGTGACAATGGATACAAGGTCATATTTGATGTTGAAGGCTTCAAGCTAAAGAGATCTAAAAAAATAGTTACAGAAGGAAGAAGGACCAAGAATAATATCTACAATCTTATTGAGATAAATAGTAATAGTTTCCTCATAGGAAAGATTGATGAAAGCTAGTTATGGCATAGGAGAATGGGTCATGCCAATTTTGACAATTTAGTTAAAATATGTTTGAATAAGTGTGTGAGACATATGCCCAGGATAACCAAACCCATAGATACTACATGTAGAGAATGTCAATTAGGTAAGAAAATAAGGGTCAAGTTTCAAACAAAATAATATACAACTACAAAGCCTTTACAATTAGTTCATATAGATCTGTGCAGTCCCACCAAGACAAGAGGATCTAAATGAGTTTATTACTTCATGCTATTTGTATATGATTACTCAAGAATGACATGGGTAACCTTTTTGAAGGACAAATATGAAGCCTTTGAGAGATTTAATATCTTTAGAGCCATGGTTGAAAATGAAATGGGAAGAAAGATCAAATGTTTGAGATATGATAAAGGTGGAGAATTAACCTCCAATGAGTTCATAGAATTTTGTGAGAAACATGGGATTAAAAGGTACTAATATACTGTAAGAACTCTGTAAAAAATTATAATTATTGAGAGAAAGAATAGGACTATTAAGGAGAAGGCCAAAACAATGTTGAAAGAGGTGAAACTATCTGATGGATATTGTCGAGAAGTAGTCCAAATAGTAGTATACATCTTGAACAGAGTTCAACTGAGGGTGAAAAGTGATAAAAATCCATATGAAGTATGGTATGGAAAGCCTACATTAGTTAAGAACTTTAGAGTGTTTGGAAGCAAATGCTACATCAGAAGAAAGGAGGACAAACTAGTAATATTTGAGTCAAGATGTGATGAGGGAATTTTTCTTGGTTACTCTACTCAAAGTAAATCCTATGTATGTTACAATAAGAGTCTGCATAAAATATTTGAAAGCATCAATGTCAAGGTTGAAGAAGGGTTTAAACACCTTGAAGTTGATGAGGAAATCAGAATTAAATAATTAAAAGGAGAAGAAAATGAAGAATAAGATAGTGAAGAGGAGGAATAAAAGACTGAAAAGGCACCTCCTAAGTTTGTTCAAAAGGACCATCCCAAGGAGTAGATAATTGATAACAAAAATGAAGGAGTTGAAACTAGGGGAAGATCTAGAATGAACAAGGAGCAAGTAAGTTTTGCTTTATTCTTATAAATTGAGCATAAGACCTTCAATGAAGCCAACAAGGATGAAAACTGGTTAAAATCCATGGATGAATAACTAAGTCAAATAGAAAAGAACAAAACCTGGGAATTAGTTCCTAGACCCTCAAATAAGAATATGATAGGAATAAAATGGGTCTACAGAAACAAACTCAATGAAGATGGATTTTTTATAAGAAATAAATCAAGGTTGGTGTGCGAGGGATACACATAAGTAGAGGTCATATATTTTGAAGAGACATTTGCTCTAGTAGCTAGACTCAAAGCTATAAGAATATTTTTGACATTTTCTTGTCATAAGAATTTCAAAGTATATCAAATGGATGTAAAGTTAGCTTTCTTGAATGAAAACTTAGAAGAGGAAGTCTACATTGAATAACCAGAAGGTTTTTAGATAGTAGATGAAGAAGATTATGTGTGTAGAATAAAGAAGGCACTGCATGGTCTAAAACAGGCACCTAGAGCATGGTATTCAAGATTGTATCAATATCTGCAACAACAAGGTTTGAGAAAAGGATGTGAAAACATCAATTTGTACTTTATATTAGAAGGTGAGCATATGTTAATTATTGTTGTCGATGTAGATGATATCATCTTTAGAGGTGGCAATAGTAATATGTGCAAAGAATTTTCCAGACAAATGCAAAGTGATTTTGAAATGCCTATGTTAGGAGAACTTTCTTTCTTTCTTGGCCTACAAATTGCACAAACCAATGAAGGGATATTCATATCTCAAACCAAGTATGTAAAGTAGATGGTCAATAAATTTAGAATGGAAGACAACAAATGAGTTAGTACTCCCACGATAATTGGATGCAAGTTAAGCAAAAAATATGAGTCCCCTGCTATGAATAATACTATGTACAGATCAATGATAGGTAGCCTATTACATCTAAATACATCAAGATTAGACATCATGAAAGTTGTATTCATGGTTTCAAGGTTCCAAGAATCTCCTAAGGAATTGCATGTTAAATTTATGAAAATAATCTTCAAATACATCAAGAGCACAATTGACTATGGTCTATGGTACCGTACAAGTGAAGATCTCACTTTGATTGCATTTGCAGATGTTTATTGGGTAGGAAGTGTGGATGATAAGAGAAGAACTAGTGGTGGTGCATTCTTCCTTGGAAATAGACTTGTGTCATCACTGAGGAAAAGGCAAGAGTTGGTTACACCTTCTATAGCAGAAATAGAGTAGATAGCAGCAGTAGCATGTTGCACCCAAGTCATGTGGATGAAGAAAACTCTCAGAGACATCAAGGTAGAATACAAAGAACCTATTTCTATCTTATGTGATAACTCAAGTGCCATAAACATATATAATAATCCAGTGATGCATTCTATAACTACGCATATATCCATCAAATATCAATTTTTGAAAGGAAAGGTTGCATATCAAGAGATCAAAATTGATTATGTGCCAACAAAGGACCAAATTGCAAATATATTTACCAAGCTTCTTCCCAAGGATAAATTTGAGTATCTAAGATATAAATTGGGAGTAGTGGCTCCCACACCACATCACTAGCTTTTAGTGATAGGGTATGAATCTAGGGGGAGTATTGAAGGAACGTTATTAACACCTAGATTAAGAGAAAAGGTAGTCTAGTGAGAAAGTTATAGTTCCTTTGTTATTTGATGACAAAGGTGTGTTTCCTCTAGATCATTATGCCTATATATACAATGATATGTTGATTATTTATTGGTATTTTAGACCAATTCTATATAAATGATCATGTGTAGCATATTGGAGCCTTGGGAGCTAGGGTTTGGATGAGCTCATGTAGTGTTTACGCAAATGTTTCATTGCCTAAGGGGGAGTTCCTCACAAAGTGTTCTGGTATGTCAGGTCCAAGGATCAGAACAATTAGGCTCTCAATAAAGGAGTAGATTATTGGCATATTATGGTAGATATTCTTTGTCATTAATGTCAAAGGGGGATAAAGAAGAATGAAAACATAGAAGTAGATTCATTCTGATGAGGTGATTTCCATCAATGACAAAGGGGGAGATTGTTGGACATTTTCATTGATGTATGAAAGATTTTCATTGATTTCAAATATGCAAACCTTAATGACAAAGGCATATTGATGATGAACTCAAGAAGCTCCTACACTATAACCCAAATGAGACTTGTGGAGTAAATTGGGTTTGCCAACTCCATGTGCTTTTACTGCTTATGAAGTAAATTGAGATTTTCAAGTGCTTTCACTAATTTACTTATGAACTTTATATGTAAAGTCATGCAGAGAACCCGAATTGGTCTAGTGAATTCAAGCAAGTCGAGAAACACAAATGATTCTTGCCTCAAGAGTAAATCAGGTTTACCAAGTAACTTAACTTCTTTCAACCTTATAAGTTAAGTATTGTTGAGAACTTGAATTGGTCTAGTGAAGTTGATCAAGTTTCCAGAACTTCATTAGTTATTTCAATATTATAAGTAAAGTAATGTGAAGAACCTTAAGTATGTTGTTGTCAAGAATGTTTGTTTTTGTCTTCACACTTAGCCAATGTTTGACTTGGTCTATTCTTTTATAAAAGTGTCTTGGAGAATTCTTTTGTAAATATTGGTATAGGCAATTCTTTCAAGAAAAATTCTTGAAAGAAAGTCCTGAAGGAAATGATCTGATCAAAAAATGCCGAAGGGTATTTTATAAAAGGCCTAAGGGTGTGTGGACCTTTACAAAAAAGCCAAAAGGTATGTGGATCATTCGAAAGCTTCCAAAGGGATCATTTTAAAAAACCCAAATGGTAAGTGGACCATTCAAAAGTTTTGAAGAGATATTTTCAAAATGTTGAAGGGTAAGTAAACCATTCAAAACTTCTGAAATGATCATTTCAAAAAACATAAAGGGTATGTAGACCGTTGTAAAAGTTTTGAAGGGTATGTTTCCTACACAAAAGTTATGAATGAAGAATTGAAGGGCACTCAGACAAAAAGCCCATGGAAATTATCTCAAAGTGCACTTAGATAAAAAGCCCACAAAAATTATCCTGAAGTGCACTCGGACAAAAAGCTGACAAAAAATGTCCCACAGGACACTTGGACAAAAAACCTATGGAAATTGTCTCGAAGGGGACATTGATAAAAAACCCATGAAAATTATCCCGAAGGGGACTTTGAAAAAAATCCCATAAAAATTTGTCTGAAGGATAGTTCCAATGAAGAAAGGACATTTGCAAAGATCCGAAAGATAGTTTACAAAACCCTGAAGGATAGTTATATTGTAAGAGAAAGGTCACTTGAAAGTGCCAAAGGATAATTGTGGAGGACACAAGGTCAGTTCAAAAAAGATGAAAGGCTTCCATGACAAACTCTCAAAAGGCATATAGACAAAGATAAAGATCAAGAATGTTTGAAACAATCAAACGAGTGAAAGTGAACCAATCATATAGAATATATCGAGACGTGAGAAAGAGTTTGATGATTAATATAAGAGAGATCAATGGCTTTGTAGAAATAGTGCATATATCTGATGGTTCAAGATAGATAGTGATTGGCACCAAAGACAAGATGAATGGTTAGCTTGAAAAGTCTACATGGAGCCTGAGATTGATCAATCCAACTAATCAATCATCAATTAAGGAAATGATGTAGTAATGACCTGAATCTAGTAGTTGTCAAACATAGTAAAGAGACTTGACTATTACAGTGTGTTGTATGAACCGAGACATGGGAAAGCATATAAGTCAAAATCACTTTGAATGAGATCTAAAAAATGGGTGTTGAAGTGTGAATGTAATTGAAGATGTGGAACTCTAAACTCATTGTCTATACATATACGACATCTTGAACATTGTAAAGATCTTTTGTTGTTGTTGTTGATGCAGCTAAAAAAGATGTTATTAGAGAAAACATGAAGTGTGTTAACTCAGGATGTATGCAAACATAAAGTGAAATTTAGAGGGACAGAGAGTGAGGTAGAGAAGAATAAAGGGCACATATAGAGTGTGTAGAGATTGAGTAGAGAGAAATAAATAGCACATAGAGAATGACCAAAGTGTGAGCATTTGTAGACTATACTTGTAACAAGGAAATTGGACTAGATTCATTTATGAATTTATTTTGTCTATTAGAGTTGTAGATTCATAATTTTGATTGGTTGGTTCCATCAAAAAAATTGAGTTGGTGCTTAGTTAGGGGATTGATGTCTCGTTAGGATGGGTGTCCTTAAATGTAACCTATGAGGTTTTGCTAGTGAGGTGTTTAACTGTGAGGCTGTATTAGAATAATAGATTCTAGCAGTTATTCTCACCATGGTTTTTCCCTTTGGGTTTTCCACATATAAATCTAGTGTAATGTGTTTCTGTGTGTGTGAGTGATCTCTGCATCTATTATTTGATTTGCATATGAATTTGTATCTCTAAAAATTTTAAATCAACTAGTTTTAGCTCATCTACTGAGTCACTCCCCCTCTCAGTAGATAGTTGTGTTCAACAACATTGCCTTAAAACACCTACATGGACCAAAAGATATGAAAAATATGGAGGGTAGAAGTTTAAGTGAATAAAATAGTTTATCTCTTCAAAGTTTTCATTTGACACACTAAATCTCCTCACTATTATCTATAAAATTTGAATGATTGAGGGCCATTGTTTCCCAAAGTGATAGTGTATAAGGATGTGTTCATGGTAAATGGTCTCCACTGGTGACAAGCAAACTAATAATGTTGAAGGGATATTGATATAGGTCAAGACATGAGATATAACCCTACATGTATACCTATAGGCCTCTTTCCATTACAAAATATACACCTATAGCCTGGCTATAAGGTCACCATGAAGTTTGAGCTAGATACCTTAGTGATAGACCTCACTCCAAACATATAATGAATGAGTGTAGCTATATCATGGTATGGAAAAATTAAAGAGGGACATAAACCATTATTTAAAGGCTTAATCCATACATGCTTACCTACATATGGGTCCATAGCCTACTTCAACACAGTCAGTTTAACTTTATAAGGTAGTGAGCTTAGAAGTAACGTTATGAGACTTGTATTTCATGGGCACTAAGAAAATAAGTCCCAAGAAATGTGAATTAACCCTAGGAGATACTCAAGAAGTCTATGTGCATTGCCTATAATCCAATATTATGTTTTGGTCACCATTTGAGTGAGGAAAATAGAGACATAGTCAGAAATTGTAAATACAATCTTCAGAGTTCGTGTATGAAAATAGGTATATAAACAAGTTGAAGTGATTTTAAATATTAAAAAACCTTCATCATGAATTGAATAGTTTCATATAACTCTCATAGTTGATATAAAACAAATATTGGGCCATGAGCAAGTAACATATAGTCCACATCTTGGAATCTTGTGTACAGTCTGTCTCCTAAAAGTCTACCTTGGATTTTGAAGGGGTTTAAGAGGAAAATGACCTAATCAAATGGATATTTTTAGTAAAAGACATCCTTACCACTTTCTAAATCTCATCCAACATTTTTTTTGGCTAGACAAATAGTGGAAGTGCCCTTTATTTTGTCTTAGATAGAGGGCACTTCCCTAGGTGAACAAAATGTCAATCTTGGAGAATAGTGATTAAATGATGACCTGTGAGATGCTTGAATATTGAAATAATTTTTATGGAGTTTATTTACATCCAAAATAACATTATTAACCTTACTAAATAAGATGGAACCATACATGGTACTCTAAACCCTCAAATCTGTCGATCGATAGGCATGGCTAGGATTAAAAGTCCAAATAAGAAGGAATTTTAACTTACAACCTTATGTGAGAATTAGAAATTATTATCTAACGTTTTATGATTTAAATCTTATGTAATGAAGATAATTCCAATTGGATAGACCTAGAACATAGGGGTTACAGTCCAACCTACTTGGGCAGGGTTAGGCCTAGAAGCCAAAAGAAAAGTCATGGTCACTTCCACCTTGATATTAGATTTATGCCATATTGAAAGATGTTTTTGAGGTCATACTAGGAATTTATAATATTTTTTATTGAAAAGGAACCCATTAGGAAGCCATTTTTGGCTTAAAGACAACACTAGGCCTGTAAGAAAAGGAGAAAGGATCTCGACAGGAGACCTTTAGATGCTTATATCTTATGGGAAGTTGTGCATGGAAATAAAATAAGGTTGGAGGTTTTAGAAATATTTTTAAACAATGATATTTTGTAATTGGTTTTCGTTTCCAACATCATAATTTTATGAACAAACCTTAAGAGCAAAAATAGGCTTAAACCTTTGCAAAACCTTGCTAGTGACCAGTTGGAGGAAATAAGGATGGGAAGATGATATAATGGCATATTTTGACTTTGAGAGTAATTGGAGGTTTTATAATACTATTTCAGGCTCCTCCCCATCCTATTAGACTATACATAATTATATAGATGGGGTACAAAACATGGTTCTTTTACTATATTATGCATTGTGAGAGTTCCAAGAGGTTCCAAGAGATGAAACAAACTTTAAAGGGAATATTGAGAGATTTTATAACTCCCCATGTTAATTTAATGTCTTATAACAACTTCAAAGTTCCTCAACAGGATATCTCTTCTCATCCAGTCAAAATTGGCATAGTGACCAAGCTAGTGAGAAGTGTGGAAACTTCAAGTGGATGGATTTTTAAGGTATGAATGAGTAGTCTAAGGATATAGAGAGTCTTAAAAACTTTAATCCACTCCATCCCATGGACTTTCATGGAAAAATAAATCCAATTTTGAGGACAAGTGCAGGAAGTACATGAAAGAAGAGTTTTTCTATACTATAGGTGATGAAGGGTCATTTCCAAAAAAATTCATATGACCAAGACTAAAACCAATACATGGAAAGGCATGTATAAAATACTTTCCCATTATTACAAACATTAGACCTATCACTAATTTTTTTTTTTATGTTCAAATAGGTCTAAATCATGAAGGTAGTTTTTTGGGTCATAACAAGAACTTTCATGCCACTTTTCATGAGTTTTATGCCTTGTATAGACACTTGACCTTCCTAAAATTACATGGTTAATCTCACATCCTATTCTCATGCACAATTAACTCATTTTCCAATCTTGACAAGTTTTCTTGTGACTTTTGGACTTATCTATTCTCCTTTCTCTCTCAAGCTATATAAAAACTAGTCTTTTTGGCCATTGTAACTTATGCTCCACCTCAGTATGGCAAAGCCATACTCATTTTCATACAATTTGATTAATAATACTACTAATTTTTATCTCTTCATGACTATTCATAGTGTTTTATACTTGGATGATTGATCTTTCTTTGTGATAACTATGATTTCTTTAACATGTTGTTTCATTCTTTCCTCCTATTTGTAGTTGGAAAGCTTCTTATTGTAGGGCATGTGAAGTGTTATAGTAAGTGTCAAGGTTAAGTGAGTTAGTAAATTCACTATTTTCATTTAAAGCCTCTTGTCTTATCCTTAGTATTCATCTATAACCTCATAATGTAATATTGGTGTGAGAAGATACAGATGGGAGATGTGTATGTTTGGTTAGTCTCTTAGTTTGACGTGTAACATGCAGCTGGTTGGAAGTCATCAACCTATTTGGTATATCACCTCCCTTAGGATAGTTTTATTTTATTTTTCTCTTTCCCTTCCCCCTGCCCCCCCCCCCCCGGCACCCCCCCGCCAAATTTTTGGTGTAGTAGTGATTTAAAGTGGCATATCAAGAGAGCTAGCCCTATCTAGAGATTCACCTCATTCTTAGGCTACCCACAAGCCTAGAGGTGTTTCAATTATACCACTTGGATGAGGAGAGCTTAGATATATCCTTAAAGGGTGCAAGTTCAAGTTAAAACACAACCTTTAAAGATCTTCTAGTGTCTCATTTTCAAGAGAAAAGGTTATGAAAGAGGCTAAATTATTTAGCACTACATACTTAAAATAAGTATTAGTAAAACTTTGATAGACAGATATTTTTGCACACGATCAAAATTTTTTAAGAGAGGTATGAGCCACTAAAATGTTGGAAATAATATCAACTTCCCCCACATTTATTTATCCACTGTAGACATCCAATTTTTCCTACCCCATCATATCTCCCAAAATTTTCTTGCATGTGTGAAGTATCATTCCTCCAGCTAAATCTATTTAAATTATATTTTCAAATTTTCAAATGTACGACATATTTAAATGAAAATCAAAATTTATATCTTCTTTGACAATATTTACCATCTAGCATAATTAAATGTAATTAAATACATTTTGTTTTCCTTCCATTTCTAGGTTATATGTAGGCTTTAGCTAGTCAATTTTGTAATGAATGAAATGTAATGAAAATATAGAGGAACCGATATTTTCTATAGTAGTAGTTAGTAGAAACAACTAAAATATTACTGTAGCAAAAACTTGGACAGATGAGCCTATTTATGATTTTTTTTTATCACAAGATAAAGCAACAGATCTAGGTATTGGTTTAATATGTAATGTGATATATGAATGTAATTAATTTTATGTAATTTTGAACTATAAACATTTGCAGTGCCTCTCTATTTTATCTTTTTTTTAATCTCTATTCTATTTTATTATTCTGTCATCTACCTCTTCCTTCACATGGTATCAAAGCTAAAGGTTTTCAAAAAGGATTTAAGGGGTATCCAGCACAAGATTAATAGTCATCAATGGTAGCTCCAAGCACAAGTTTTACAAACCCACAAATTCCTTAGTTCAATGGATTTTTTTTTGATTACTAGTCAATAACAATGAAGGAATTATTCTACTCTCAGGATATTTTGGAGCTTGTTGAAAATGGCTACCTAGAACCAGTAGATGCAACATCATATAATGAACTAACAAAAGTAGAGAAGGATTTGCTAAAGGATAATAAGAAGAATGATTCCAAATCTCTCTTTTATATTTTCTAAGTAATGCATGAGAGAATATTTTCAAGGGTCACAACAACAACAAAATCAAAAAAAGCATGGGATATTCTGCAAATAGCATACTAGGGAATGGCCATGGTGAATATAACAAAATTTCAAATGCTAAGAAGAGACTTTGAGACAATATTCATGAAGGAGATGAAATCAATAGACTCATTTTTTACATGATTTATTTGACTAGTAAATCAAATCAGGTCTCATGGTGAGACACTTGAAGAAAGAAGAGTGGTTGAGAAGATTTTGAGAAGCTTACTTGCAAGGTTTGAATCTATTATTGTAGACTTACAAGAGACTAAGAATTTCTCTCAATTTTTAGTGGATGAATTACATTCATCACTCATTTCACATGAGCATAGGCTAAGTAGAACAATAAATTCATCATTGGAGCATGCTTTCAAGACACAAGCTTCAACCAACCATGTTAGAGGTAGAGGAAGATTGAATTCAAGAGGAAGAGGAAGAAATATGTATAGAGGTGGAAGAACCAGCCCATCAAACTTAGGTGGAGAGGTAGAAACCAAAGTTTGAATTAAAATCAACCCTAAGGACAAATGTATGATATAGGACAAGTCTAATGTCATTATTTCAAAAAATATGGGAATTATTCAAATGAATGTAGAAAGAAACAATATGATTCTATATAGTAAAATGCAAATTTTACAAAAGAAAATCAAAACTAGGGCAATATAATCTTAGCATGTAATGTGGCAAAAGAACAACAAAAGGATGTATGGTTTTTAGATTTAGGATGCATCAATCATATGATAGGAAACATAGAACTATTTTCTACTTTAGATGAAAATTTAAAATCAGATGTAACATTGGGAAATGATAACAAAGTTTCAGTTATGGGGAAAGAAAAAATTGACATTCTAACAAAAAGGGGGAGAAAAAATTTATTTCTAATGTTTATTTTATCCCTGGCTTAAAACATAATTTAATGAGCATTGGGCAGTGCATTCAAAAGGGATATAGAGTATTTTTGAAAAATAGAGAATGCACAATCTTAAATAAATATCCAAGTAATTAGCTTATTGAAAAAGTTCAAATGAAAAATAATAGAATGTTTCCCCTAAGGATACAAATAGATTTGAAAATAGAATTTGCTCAAACACAACTTGCGGACAAAGGGAAAGGTGAAGTAGTCACACAAATAATTTTTTAATCAAAAATTAAGGATGAAAATTGGTAATGGCATTTCATATTTGGACACCTAAAATTTGAAGGTTTAAACTTGTTATATAAGAAAAGCATGGTAAATGCATTGCCACTCATAGAAAAACTAGAAAGGTTGTGTGAAGGATACAGTTTGGGCAAACAACATAGAGAATCGTTTCCAATAGGAAAGTCAATAAGAGTAAATGCACCATTAGAAATTGTCTACTCAGATTTATGTGGTCCTATTCAAACACCATCAATTGGAGGAAGATATTATTTCATGACATTCATTGATGATTACAAAATTAAAACATGAGTCTACTTCTTAAAGCATAAAGATGAAGCATTTGATTTATTTCACCAACTCAAAGCTCTTGTGGAGAAGCAAAGTGGGCATAATATCAAAGGATTGAGAACATATAGAGGAGGTGAGTACATTTCAAATGACTTCATAAGATTTTTCAAAGATCATGGTATTCACAAACAAGTCACTACTAGATACACAGCTCAATAAAATGGTGTAGCTGAAAGAAAAAATAGAAAAAATAAAACAATCATGAAAATGGCAAGGAGCATGTTAAAGGCAAAACACTTATCAAATGAGTATTGGGTTGAAGTTATTTCATGTGCAGTCTATATAATGAATATATGTCCAACTAAGAATATAAAGAATATGATTTCAGAAGAAGCATGGAGTGGAAGAAAATATGATGTTTCTCATATGAGAGTATTTGGATGTGTAGCATATGCACATGCCCCAAATGAATTGAGAAATAAATTAGTCAACAAAGGAGAAAGATGCATATTTGTGGGATATAGTGAAGAATCGAAGCCATATAAGATTTACAATCTAATAACCAAGAAGGTAATAATCAATAGAGATGTGTAGTTTATAAAAGAGGAAGCATGGGATGATAATTTAGAGAAAATAGTGAATGTAAAAACAAGTTTTCCACAATAAGATAGAGAAGAAATAACACTTGCAAGTACCCCTTCAATGGCAACTCCTCCCACTCCCATTCAAGCTCAACAAAGTGGTCCTCAAGTGACACCTTCAACAAGCATAATAACAATCTCATGCATTCTATAAAACACATGTTCAAGTGGACAAAAAACACCAAAAATAATAGGAACTCATAGTGTAGGCCCATCAAGTCCACGTTCTACAAGTTGAACCTCAAGTGACACATCAAATCTAACATTGGCAAGCTTGAGAAGAAAACAAATCAGAAGTGTAAGAGATATTTATGATTAAAATGAAGGTGAGAATAGTGTAGGTCTGAATTCTTTTTTTGCATTATATTCACATGTTGATGATCTTATTCATTTTGAATATGCAATTAAATATGAAAAATGGGAAAATGCAATGGATAAAGAAATAGATGCTATAGAAAAGAATGAAACATGGGAGTTAGTGAGCCTTCTACCATAAAAAGAAGTTATAAGAGTAAAGTGGGTCTATAAGACTAAATACAATGTAGAAGTAAGGATTGCAATTCACAAAACAAGATTGGTTGCCAAGGGATACAAACAACAACTAGGTAACGACTATGATGAAGCATATACTTCCATTGCAAAAATAGAAATAGTAAGGGCGGTCTTATCATTAGTAGCCCATCACCAATGAAAGGTATATCAAATGGATGTAAATTCATTCTTCTTAAATGGAGTATTGAAAGATGAAGTGTATGTGGAGAAGCCATCTGGATATGAGGTACAAGGTCAAGAAGACAAAGCATATACATTGAAAAAGGCACTTTATGGGTTGAAGCAAGCACCACGGGCATAGTACAACAGAATTGAGACAATTTTTTAGCAATGGATTTAACAAAATTGATGGTAAGATCATAATTATTGTTTTGTATGTAGATGATTTAATATTCACGAGGAATGATGATATTCTCATTGTTGATTTCAAAGAGAGAATGAAAAATGAATTTGAGATGACATATTTAGAACTATTAAGATATTTTCTAGGCATTGAAGTGGAGCAAAAGAAAAGTGGCATTTTTATTATTCAATCAAAGTATGCAATTGAGATTTTGAAGAGGTTTAAAATGCAAAACAACAAGCCTGCTCCAACACCAATAGCCATTAGTTTGAAATTGAGTAAAGATGATTATATCAACATTGTCAATCCAACCCTATACAAAAACATGGTTGGAAGTCTAATGTATTTGACTAAAACAAGACCTGATATAATGTATGCAGTAAGTTTTATTTCAAGGTTTATGGAGACTCTAAAGGAGACACATTGGCTAGTGGCTGAAACAATCTTAAGGTATGTCAATGGAACCAAGGGATATTGAATTTTATATAGTGCAGCTAATGATTTTAAGTTAGTTGGATACATAGACAGTGATTGAGAAGGAAGTTTAGATGATAGAAAGAGCACATCAAAGTATGCATTTCATTTGGGTTAGGGAATCATTTCATGGTTGTCCAAGAAACAACTAATTATTTTCCTATCTGAAGCTGAAGATGAGTATGCAATAGCAATAGGGGCAACATGTCAATCCATTTGGATGAGAAGAATGTTAAAATATTTAAGGAATGAACAAGAAGGGGCAACTATAATATTTTGTGATAACAATTCAGCAATTGCACTATCCAAAAAATCAGTATTTCATAAAAGAAGCAAAAACATTGACACAAGGTATCATTTTATAAAGGAACTAATCAATGATGGAGAAATTGTTTTGGAACATTGCAAGTCAGAAGAATAGTATGCTGATATCTTCACAAAGCCATTAGGAAATGAAAGTTTTGTCCATCAAAGACATAGCTTGGGCATTATGGATGGAAGAAGTTGTGATTAAGGGGGAGTGTTGGAAATAATCTCATCTACCCCCACATTTATTTCTCCACCATAGACATTCAATTTTTCCTTCCCCAAAATATCTTTCAAATTGTGCTCGCATGTGTGATGTATCATTCCTCCAGCAAAGTCAATTTAAATAATATTTTGCTATTTTCAAATGCAGGGGAAATTTAAATGAAAATTTAAATGTATATCCTTTTTCACAAGATTTGCCATCCAACAGAATTAAATGTAATTAAATGCAATTTTTTTTCCCTCCATTGCTAGGTTATACGTAGGCTTTAGTTAGTCATAATTGTAGTGAATGAAATGTAATGAAAATGCAAAGTATCCAACATTTTTTGCAGCAACAGTTAATAGCAACAACTAGAATATTGTTGTAGCAACAACTTGGATAGAGGAGCATATTTATGGTATTTTCTAAGCACAAGAAAGAGCAACAACTGTGGGTATTGGTTTAATATGTAATGGGATCTATGAATGTAATTAAATTAATGTAATTTTGAAATATAAACATTTTCAACTCCTCTCTATTTTATCTTCTTTTTTTTTTCCCTTGTTTTGCTCTGTTCTATTTTATTATTCTCTCCTTTGCCTCTTCCTCCATAGAAAAACCATCATGATAAATACTAAGTAATTTGGAAGAAGCAACACTGATTTTTAAATTTTATTAATTTTACAGGTGGGATATGCATTGATATATGGATGGCGTCGTACTTTTTCTAGATGGGAAGCAAGAAACTTCATAGAAAAAAAATGAGCAAGATATTATCAAGAGAACTCTGTTTAACAATTTTATAAGATTTTTTTTTTAAAAAAAAGTTAATAATCAAAAGTATTCACTGATTATGTTAGTAACTAGGTTTTCTTCTACTTTTAAATGTTTGTATCATCATTAAATAGCAAAAAGATTTTAGAACTGGGTAAATTGGAGTTCAATATAATGCAATCTATGCACAAAGTACAGATGGAGGCACTTTCTAGGTAACTATTATTAATAAATTAATAAATTTAGGCTTTATGAGCTTGTAAGACCTTTTATATCTCTCTCTCTATATATATAAAAAATAAATGGTTAATAAAAAAAAACCTCAAAACATTATTGTATATATATATATCGTTTTAAAAAAATTCTATTTTACCTTTAAAAAATACAAGTTCATCATCAATAAACTTAAACAATTCAATTTTTTTTTAAAATTTTATATTCTTAATAATTTATCCCTGTTGTGAAAATCATTCCACTCTGATCACGAAATGCTCAGATCAATGTGCAGTATCCGTTACAGTAAAAGAAACAATGACGTTCAATGTATTAATGAACAAAACTGACTGTCGTAAAAATAATCCTTTGTTTAAAAGCGACAGAATGAGTAATAAGTTCTTTAAATATGATTCAAAGCATACTTACTTCCCAACTCTTGAATCCAGCCAGCTAAAACCATAGATCTGAGCATTTCGTGACCAGACTGGAATAATTTTCACCACAGGGATAATTTATTAAAGATTATTTTAAAACTAGTAAAAATAGTTAACATATTAAAAGACATTTTTTTATTTATAAATATTAGTTTTTTTAATGTAAAAAATATATATTTAAATTCTACGAAAAGATTAACTGATTGATAAATATTATGATTCATTGGTTTAGAGAGAAATGTTTACAATATATTTGACCACATCCATATTAATTAAATTACAATATTTATAATACCTATAATTATTTAATTAAATAATGAAAATATATTTATCATCTACTCCACGCAAATATTTATGGTCATATGTTTATGAAAATTTTGATAAGGATGTAATAGTTTATAATGAATATGTTCTTAGTTTTATAAGCTATATAATGAATATAAATATTATAATTTATTTAGAATATTTGTTTAAAATATTATTTTTATTAAGATAGATTTGTAAGGATGCTTGTTTTTTAATATTTGATATATTATGTTTACAAGCCAATTGTTATGAAGGAGCTCAAAGGTATTATCTTCTCTATGGATGGAGACAAAGCTCCGGGACCGGATGGATTTCTAGCTTGTTTTTTTTCAAATTTACTAGGATATTTGCAAAAATGATCTTCTAAGTGTTGTCAATGAATTTATTGATAAAGGAACTCTTCTCAAGGAGTTAAAAAATACTTTTTTAGTGCTGGTCCCCAAGAAAAATGGTGTTCAGAATTTTAAATATTTTAGGCCTATAAGTCTTACTAATATGGTGTATAAAATTATCACCAAGACTTTAGCTTTCAGAATTCAACTTTTGCTCAATAAGCTCATTTCTATCCAACAAGGAGGCTATGTTAGTGAAATACAAATTCAAGATGAGATTGTGGTTGTTTAGGAAGCAGTCCATTCCATGGACAAAAGTGATAAAGTTGGAATGATTTTAAAATTGGACATGAATAAAGTGTTTGACAAGGTCTCTTGGAGCTTTTTGAATAAAGTCTTTGCCCCCTTCGGTTTTGATGAAAAGTTCAGAAGTCTTGTCCAAGAATGTATATCCCCTCCAATGTTCTCTATTCTTATGAATGGTTCACCAGTGGGTTTCTTCTCCAGTAACTGTAGAATTAGATAAGGTGATCTCTTTTCACCATTTATCTTCATTCTTATGGTTGAAGGTCTTAGTAGAGCTATTTATAATGTTGTTAGAGAGGGCAATTGGAAATGTTTCAAACCTTCAACTCATGGCAAAACTCTGTCTCATCAACAATTTGTTGATGATACTATTTTTATGCTCTATGCCTCAGTGGTAGAAGCTAGGAATTTGAAAATATTACTTACTCTTTATGAACAAGTTTCAGGTCAACTTCTCAATTTTGACAAAAAAATTGTGTATTTTGCCAACACTCCATTGAGATACCAACACAAAATTTCTAGGATTTTTTAATGCCAAATATGAACTCTTCCAACTACTTACCCTGGCATGTCACTTTTCTCTAGTAGATTACCTTTAGAGGTTTCGAATCCACTCTTAGAAAGATTTCAAAGGAAGCTATCAGGATGGAAAGGATCCTTGCTATCTCAAGCTACCAAGTTTCTTCTAATTCAAAGCACTCTTCAAAATCTGCCATTTTATCTCATGTCCTTGTTTAAGACTCTTTCTAGTATTATTTTCAAGATTCAGAGGATTTAGAAGTGTTTCTTGTGGTCAAGCGTTGATGAACATAATAGATATCATCTTATAGCTTGGGAAGAATTTTTTCAACCTAAATCTTTGGGTGGTTTAGGTATAAAAAAACTTAAGATTGATGAATTTAACTCTTGTTGTAAACATGTGTTGGCATCTTCTTAAGTAAAATATGTTGTGGATTGATGCTATTAAAAACAAATATTTTAATCATCTGGATATTTTTGATTTTCTCTCCACTGATAATCTTCCTAGTGGCTCTTCTTTGTGGAATAATCTTGTCCATTGCAGATATCTCATCTATAATGGAAGCCAATGGAAGATTGGTAATGACAATTTCATATCCTTTTGGAAGGATAAATGGTGTTTCTCATATCCTCTCTCTTCGTTTATTTATGGGCAACCTTTATGCAATCCTCTTTCTTCTATTTTTGGTGATTTGGTAAGAGACTACATCAATGTGGATAGCTCAAGGAAATCATGGAAGCTTTTAAGCCTACAAGGGAGGAATCAAGAGTTACAGGTCCATCTTCAAGCCCTTCAAAACAATTATAACTTGTTTACATCCCTTCTAATGAAAATCTAGATGAACTAATGTGGATAAGAACTAATCATGGGGATTATAGTGATAAAATGGGTTACTTGTTTCTTAATAATAAAGTTGCACCTGATATTCTTTGGAAGGAAGTTTGGAACAAGGGTCGTCTTCCCAAAATCAATATTTTTCTTTGGATTGCAGTTCAAAATAAAGCTCTCACTGTAGAAAACTTAATCAAAAGAGGTCAGATTATTCTCGATAGATGTATTTTATGTAAGAAGCATGAGGAAATGACTAATCATCTTTTTAGTCATTGTCCTTTTATAACTACTCTTTGGAACAATGTTCTTGCAATTTTTAATCTTCAGTGGGTCACATTGGATAATATTAAAAAAAAATTAAAGTAATAGAAATATCCTTTCAAGAACAAAAGAGTGAAAATGCTTTGGAATCTATCATTTCCCCATACTATATGAACCATTTGGCAAGAGAGGAATAGCAAATTTTTTAAATAAACTTACAGTAATACTAACCAGGCTAGTAGCAATGTTTTCTCTAGGATTAGAAAAAATCTTTCCATTTTAAAGATCATGTAATACCAATAGCCTTATAACATTGAAGAGGATATTATTTTTAGATGGAACATTTATTTAGTTTTAGAATCTTCTACTATGGATAAGATTAACTACAAGGAAAACTGTGAAATAGAAAATTTCTCCTTCAGGTTGGATAAAACTTAACTTTGATCGATCTTCAAAAGGTAATCCAAGAATTTTTGGAGGGGGAGGAGTCTTTAGAAATATAAAAGGTGGTTTCATTTTTGCCTATGTTGGCAACATGAGAATTCAGTCAAATCATTATGTTGAATATCTTACTGTTCTTTGGGGTCTACACTTTCCAAAGAATTTGGGTATTGACAAGCTCTAAACTGAAGGAGATTATTTAAACATCACTAGGTGTCTCAATAACTCCTCCCCTCCTAGTTATACTATTAAAAAATTTATTGATGAAGGCCTTGTGTTATGTAATTCTCTCATTGAGGCTAAAGTTTCACACATCTATAGAGAGGGTAACCAACTAGCTGATCTCTCAGCTAATGTTAGAGTTCAAAGTAACCAACTATCTAGATGGATCAACTCACAAATCATGTCCATGCACTTCATCATCCAAATTCATAATGAGACAATCATATGTTAATTCTTCTCATAAGTACACTTTTTGAGTTATGATTTATATCACATTGGGATGCAGAGTTTAATCATTGCAAAGATCTCAATTATCTCTCTCTTCAATTCGAAAGATCATTTCAGACTTGTGTTCAATTCTATCTCTTGCATCCTCATTTTTCTCAAGCAAGAGCCTCTTCTAGTTACAATTTCAATTTCCAATAGAATGGGTGGAAAACATCTCAGAATAGAGGCTACCTTGAATAAGGCTTGGGAGACTTATAAAGTGTTATGGGAGCATCTACAGGTTGGTGGGTTTGCAATTTTTTCGCATGGTTAAAGGGCATGACTCTCACATTTCCCAAAACTTTGCTCATAATTGGAAAGATAGAAGAGTCGATATCAAAGGTAAGAATGTTTCCATCACTGAGGATTTAATCTCCATCATCATAGGGCTTAGTACTAAAGGTTATAAATTCCAAGGCAACAGATGCAACACACAACATGAACTGGACACATTCACGATGGGGGATGAATAACTAAGTCTATATCATGGAGGTTTCTTTAGAACCTCTCTTCCTAAGCCATTCTATGAGCTTGCAAGGATCATTATGTAGTTCTTAACTCTAGATGGATGACCCCATGTAATCAAAAGCTTCCACTTGGTCCTTTTGAACCACTTTATGCATTGTATTCTGGTGAGTCTATCGTTATTTCTTCTAACTTCTCTTGAAATTTCTATTTATAAAAAATAATTAGGGAGATTAGCCATTCCATCTTACCAATCTATCATATTACCGCTACATCTATACTTCTTAAACTCATCCCTAAGAAGCAATCCTTTTTTAACCCCTCCATCTGAGAACCCCTTGCCTTCTTCCTCTAAGCATAAAAGGGTTAGAGGCATTTCCTAAAGTTTTGAACAATGACCCAAAAAAAAGGGTTCTTTGCAGTCACTCAAAATAGGGAAACAATATTGCTTGTGACAAGACTAATGTGGTCGAAATCCTTCTTTTCTTGAGTACCCCTTTAGATCAAGCCAACCATAATTTTTCCATAAAGAGATGAAAAATCTCAAAATATTGATAAATGATGTGAGAAAGGAGATGAATATTCTCAATCACAATTATAAAAAGAAGATAAAACAAATGGATTACAATGAGGATACCATTAAAACTTCTTAGATTCAAATTCACAATTTGAGTGAAAAAGTTAATATCCTTTATAGTAAGCTAACCAATTTGGATAATATCACTACTAGTATGATTGAGCTCATTAGTACCTAGGCTATTATTATTAGGGATATTTCTACTATTTTAGATAAGGAAGGTAGAGGCAGCATTCAAAAACATACTAAGAAGGTCATTGATAATACCATGACTAGTAGGCTCCAGAACATGCATAACAACATTAAAGAGATAAAGGACACCCTTAATAGTTTTCATAACTACTAAAGTGTTCTGTTGTTTGAGCTACTTTCCCTACTTTTTGGCTTTTTTTGTAGTAGCTCTGTTGGTTTTTCTATTAAATTGTCTTAGACTAGTTTTATATGCTTATCTGGGTTTTGACCCTCTTGTAACAGGGTATGGACCTTTGCCAAAAAACCAACCTTTACCCTTATCTTAAAAAAATATTTGATATATTATGTTAATTTTAATTTTAGTTTATTATTTAATATATTTTGATTTGATTAATTTGGACTTCGATTGGTAGATAGATTTGGGCATCTCTCAATTGATAGTAATTAAAGAGCATGCGATAGAAAATATTTTATGCGGGAATTGTGGGGAAAATGAGATGAATTTGTCTAATAATAGGATTTTTGTAACCAAGATTGCAACTGTTGTGACTGCCCTCAATGACATTTTTGATGACTATGTAACTCTTGACAAACTCAAACTTATTAAAGAGGCAATTAATCGTGGTTGGAATGTTTCTTTGTTAGAAAGCATTCCTAACAATTTCAAGACAATTGTGTTGTTTCTTTTTAAAACAATGCATGAATTGGCAAATGAGTCTATTGAAAGACAAGGACATGACATGATGCCATATATTACAAAAGTGGTATTTACACTCTTTCAAAAAAAACCAACTAATCTATAAATGTTACAATACTTTATTTTTCAATTATTGATAAGGAATTATTGCATTGATATACAATTTATTTTCTTCTACAGATCAATTTTATCATTTTAGAAATGAAAGTTATCAATGATAAGAGTATGAGATGATTGGAAGGTGTTGTGTTTTAGTGGACAGATTATGTCATGGGTTGTTTAAAAGAAGCACAATGGAGAATAAGTGAATTTGTTCCTAACTTCAGAGATTACATAAAGAATGGAATAAATTGTTTAGCGTAGGACCAATATTGTTGCATTCTATCCTTTTATCAGGTTCAATTTTGGCAGATGATATTATAGAGAAAATATACCTTAATCAGTCCAGATTCTATGAATGGAATAATTTGTTCAGCGTAAGACCAATATTGTTCCATTCTATCCTTTTATCAGGTTCAATTTTGGCAGATGATATTATAGATAAAATATACCTTAATCAGTCTAGATTCTATGAGCTCATATACTTGTGTGCAAGATTAACAGACGATGTGGTAGATTATGAGGTATTGCATAGTAGTTTTTTTATTGTTATTTTAAAATTAAACTAAACTATAATTAAAATGTTAATAGTTTTTATATGGTAAAAAAGGATGAGAAGCTCCATGGGAAGACAAGCTCAGCCATTTGGTCTTTATATGAAGGATCATCCTGAAAGTACACAAGATGAGGTGGTAAATTACATCAACAACCTCATTAAATTTTCACTCAAAGAATTAAGGTGGGAATTCTTGAATGCATATACTTAGATTGCTTTCTTGCGAGAAATTCTGCTTCAATATTAATACAGGATTACAATTTTTCTACATATTTGGAGATGGCGTTACATATTCTGGAAAGGAATTGAAGCATCAGATATCTAAAGTGCTTGTTGAGTTTCTATCATATTGTAAATAAAATCCACCTCAAAATATATGTCTTCTATCATTGAAATAATGGTCACTTGATATAGGTTTCCAACAAAATATACGATTCTAGCTAAAGCTTATATTATATTGACTTAGCAAGCATTGCATTTTTATTCTGAGCTAAAGCTTGTATTGTACTGACTTAGCAAGCATTGCATTTTTATTTTTATTTGGTTCTACTCATAAATTCTATATATGTATCTTAGCCAAGCTAAGAAAGATACGGTGGAATTTTGATATATTTTATCAAATATTTATATAATTTAATTACATATTTATATTAAAAATTAAAAGTATATATTTTTTTGTTTTCTTTATTCTTCATGCGGAAGGGCAAGTTATTATAAAATGAAATTTACAATTTATTTTTTAATTTAATTATAGTTACAGTTTATATTGTATGTAATTGGTAGTTTCCCTTTCCATCTTATTGCAACCTTCATTTCAAGAAAATAATGATAACATATTATTTAATGTTTATAATTATTTTTGTTATAAACATGTTTTAAAGATTTTATATATTTTTTTAATATTTTATATATTTTAGATGATATTTTAAATTCATTTTCATTCATATAATTTAAAACAAATTAAATGACTTTCATGACAATTAAATTTTTTGTGAGATTCTTAATAATTATCATATCTAAATAATTATTATGTTTTTATTAATTTAATTTTTAACAATTGTAACACTTTGCCTAGTTTTACAATGGTTTAGGATCATAGTTAAGTATTAATCGAGATTAAACTCATCAATTAGACTATTTAATGTGATTGGAATTATACTTTTTTTTTTTTTTTTTTGATTGAAAAGTGCACTTTATTATATAAAGACTTAACAAAATAAAATCTAGCTAATCACATAAAAAACGTACATGCTTCCCGACCATATGCCTAATAACTGTGACCACATAATCATACTTTATTTCATATACCCTTTGATTATTTTATATTAAATCAAATGAAAATAAATATATGCTTATGATTACGATAACAAGCATTTGATTAATATTCTTTTATTCGTATCCCTTCCCACCATATAAATATAAAAATGAGTTTAGTATATATATAAAAAAAAGTTTCTAAATAAGCTTTTTATTATATTTATAAAACAATAAGGAGATGATTTAGTAAGGGTTCACATTAAGTTCATTGGGTGGTTATCCAAGTCAATGCAAAACAAGAATGAGGTCCAATAGAAAATATTCACAAGTGAGTATGGATATCAAAAATATGTTTGCGACAAGATTCATCTTATATGCAGTTAATTATATAGCATATCAACAACATGCACACTTACATTTTATGATTAAGAGATGAATAGAAAGTGGATATATTATGTAAAGTCTAGATTATAATCCATATGGGAATGAAGATGAGAAATAAATCCAATAAATATAAAAAATTTAAAATTATTCAAATATAAATGCGATAAAGTGAAAAAGGGCTGCATAAGTCATGATCAAGAGTGATAATATTAAGTTATAGAAATTGTGATAAAAACAAAGGGAAGGATGTCGTTTAATGATAAGTGAAAATTATTATTGAGAACCGTAGCACATGCGAAAAAGTATGAATAAAGTACATGGTTATAAATTGAAATTGAGGACACCAAAAGATACAACCATATGCCAAATGGAAACTATAGTGGAATTATGTCATGTCCCCTTTTTCGTGGACATTGACAGATTTGATGATTAGCCTATTATACGACCTTCGTAGGCTAAAAGGATGGATAGAGGGTCATAATGGAGCTTGGCTTGACTTTGATTCGCAAAATTTCTACATTTGGTTTTCATTCAGGTTATTTCAGACACATTGGGCTTGAGCTCCTATTATTTAGGGATATTTGACATGCAGCGGAGTGCCTTTATTTTGGTATGGTCATGTGCGGAATCATTCCCTGGTTCACCAGCTTCGAACGGTTCGAGGATCCGACATGTATTGAGGGAGATATTGATATTTGATTGATTTAATCAAATATTAATTATTTAGCATATTTTTAATTAGAAACCCTAATTAGGGCAAGCATATATTTTTGAGGGTATAAGGGTTTCTCATGGAGGCCATTATTGATTATGTATGAATTAATTATTAATTTTGATATTGAAGAAATTCTTCTGTGAAGACTGAGCCAAGGGCTCCAGGATTCCATCTGCAGTGGAGAACATCAACTCTTCATTGTGTGCGATTCAGAGGCTGTGAAATACCAGCTGATCTATTGCCAAATTGAGAGATAGCTTCATACAGAAGTTATCACAGAGGTTTACAGATTTGAGAGATAACTTCACACAGAAGTTATCATAGTATTTTAGGGATTTTGAGAGATAACTTCACACAGAAGTTATCACAGTAATTCAGGTATTTATTTTATTAGTTTTTATTCAATAAATTATATAGATAGAGATATTCTGTATTAGAATCGTATATCTTCATATCAGGGGTGAAAACAGATAGGTTGTGCTCTATTGGCAGCCGTACGAAGTCCGTACAGGTCCGTACAGATCCAAGCAGATACCGACCATGGCAGAAAGAGATCCCCAGTGACCGACATCGACCGACTGTAGACCGACGTCGACAGTGAAGGACCGATAGAGACCAACGTCGGCAGTATATCGACCGACGTCGGTGACTGTGTGTTCGACACAGTAAGCCGAGACACATAGATTCAAGCTCAATTTCCATATTTGCAAAAGTTAATCAGGGTTTTAAGGCCGTATCTGAATATTCCTTTTATGCATGACTGAGGACATCTATTGTAACCATCTGGACAATAATAATATTAGTGATTTTCCAGTTAAGAGATTTACTATGGTTTATTGTTATTTGAATTTATTTTGCAAATTCGTATCTTTGTTCAGAGCTTTGTGTTTCTATATTCCCTGTTTGAAGGGGATATCACAGTGGTATCAAAGTTTTTTGTAGGAAAAAAGGAGCCCCTAAGTAAGGGACATCACAGTGATATTAGAGCTTTTGACGTTTTATATTCCCTATTAGAAAGGGACATCACAGTGGTATCAGAGCTAATGTCTTGCCATCCTGTTGGGTAGTTTGGGTATCAGCATGGCGCTAACAGGTGACAAAGATTTGGAAGAAAGAATGCACAATGCAAAGAAGAAGTTAGAAAATCCATTACAGCAAGCAGATGACATCCTGACAACTTTGGAGGAGTTAGAAATTTATTTAAGCAAAGTTGAGCAGTCAAATTCTTATGAGATGCAAACAACATTATCTCCACCGTTTGATTCTTTGGTGAAGCCCCGATTATTGAGACATCATGATGAGGTGGTAAGACTTGCAACTCTCTCTTGTATTAGTGAAATCATGAGGATAATAACTGGCTTTAATTTTTATGATGATCGGATTATGAGAGAGGTACTTCATGCCATGGTAAAAAGCTTCGAAAAGTTGGATGACATTAGAGACCCTCATTTCTCAAAGAGGGCGAGATTACTTGAAACATTTGCAAGGTATGGATTTGAAAACATTATGATGTTAGTAGGTTTTATTGGTGGCATTCGCAATATGTTTAAAATATTTTGGAATATTTTAGATGAGTTTCATTCCAGTGATGTATTAGCATTAATGCACTCTATCATGTTCACAATCTTGTTTGAGGAGGATAAAATATCTAAACTTTTGGCAGAATATTTATGGTATGTCTGGACAAAAGAGAAAAATGTCTCACCTAGAGCCGGTATGTGGTTAAAGAGTTTAATTGATAGGCCTAAGGATCGTAGCACTTTCCCTTTGACATGCAGAAACTTGAATGATGAATTTGACAGACATGTTGATCCAGTACAGGGAGACATTAACACATCTCCAGGTAATGATTTATCTGCATTATCTTCACAGTTAGGAACAATTGAGGATGTTGTGGATGAGCTTTGTCTTAAGGTGAGTTCAGCGTAGGTTTTAGACAGTGAGGATGATTCTGATGTTTGCATTCATAGTGTGGAGGTATACTCAGAGGTTAGTACATTGAGTATTGGTGATGAGTATGTTTCTATAGCTACTGATGAGGAACATGTTGTTGGTACTGACACACATGTTCAGGATTTGGGAGTTCTTGGTCCTAATGAGTTTAGCATACCAGTGGAGTCGAGCCTCCAGATTGATTCTTCTCACACAAATGATAGTGTGGTATAGTTGGTTGTGCCGCCTTTACAGAGGGATTAGTTATGGGATGGATTGGCACCATCTTTTGTAGATGGAATTGGTAGTTGGAGTTGTCCATTCTACTTGGGTTATCATACTTCAAGAGTTTGTTTCTCATGTGTTCTTGACTATGGCAGTTGTGCTTTTAAAATTTGGTTGAGTTACATTCGCCAGTTTGATTATGGGTCCCTCTTTGTTCTACTTCTGATGATGTTGCAGGTATTTGCATTGATTTATAGCTGTGTAGAACATAACTACATTTGGGATCCAGGTGGATCGAGTGGTTCATTGTTCCGAGATTGCCTGGGGACAAGTAATTTTTGGAGGGGCGGATTGTCATGTCCCCTTTTTCGTGGACATTGACAGATTTGATGATTAGCCTATTATACGACCTTCGTAGGCTAAAAGGATGGATAGAGGGTCATAATGGAGCTTGGCTTGACTTTGATTCACAGAATTTCTACATTTGGTTTTCATTCAAGTTATTTCAGACACATTGGGCTTGAGCTCCTATTATTTAGGGATATTTGACATGCAGCGGAGCACCTTTATTTTGGTATGGTCATGTGCGGAATCACTCCCCAGTTCACCAGCTTCAAATGGTTTGAGGATCCGACATGTATTGAGGGAGATATTGATTTGCCAGTTAAGAAATTTATTGTGGTTTATTGTTATTTGAATTTATTCTGCAAATTCGTATCTTTGTTCAGAGCTTTGTGTTTCTATATTCCCTGTTTGAAGGGGATATCACAATGGTATCAGAGTTTTTTGTAGGAAAAAAGGAGCCCCTAAGTAAGGGACATCATAGTGATATCAGAGCTTTTGACGTTTTATATTCCCTATTAGAAAGGGACATCACAAATTACACGGATTTAAATATATAGAGATATCTACACTAAAGTAGGGGGCGAGGAATTAAATGAATGTAGAATGTGGAAAAATGCCATAGTTCTCCCAATGGTATGAAAATAAATGTGGACAATGATACAAGGAGATCACATCACAAATAGATTGCAATAAAAGAAGAAAATTCCGGCAATAAATTATAGTCGACCTTCCAACCTACACGAAATTAAATGTGAATAGAAAAAGAAGCGACCACAAATAAATCCGAAGTCAAAAAAAACAAAAAGATGCCATCCCTCTATTAAATGTCAATTGGCCAAATGGGTTGTATGAATTAATGGTTTCCAAGAATCTCTTCAGAAAGGAAGAATTCTTGAATGCAAAAGGAGAACGAAACTTGTATCTATCGAGAGGGGAACAAGAAACATTGATATGATTGTATTTGTATTTTTAAAGGGGTTGTAATTTCAAGAGTTTTTTCTTGGAACAGGGCATAGGGTTTTCTCCATGTAAGTCATTGAGTTAGTTTTTGTTTTTCTCTTTATTTATTTTTGTATCATATCATTGTTTTAATTTAATTATGGGATTTGCATTTATTGTCATTTATAGTTTTTTGTTTTTAGGGGAATCCAACCTTTATAATGACCTCTCCTCATTCTATCTTGATTGTTTTAGCTGTGGAGAAGAACAATGGAGTGTCAAGCAATAGCCCCCTGTAAGCCCCTGAGGAAGTTTTCCTCGAAGGTTTACCATGAGGTAATACTTCAGAACTTAATGTTATATTTCCTATTTCTAAATTTAATTCTACGTGTCAATGGTTAAAGAAATTATGTTTAATATGATATTTTGTTGGGATAATTACCTCTAAAAGTATGCTACGGTCTTGGGTTCAAACTCACTAGGCAACTCACGGTAGCAAGCTAGAGCACATCCAAAACATGACTAAGGGCTTTTTTATCTTCTTCTTTTCATATCCTTCCCATGCAGGAAGAATCCTCCATAGGTTTGCCACCTAGTATGTCACGAACTCACTCATGGTTCTCTCCCCTTAGATGTAATCTCCCCTTTTTAGCGTGATCTCATTTTATGATGATTAGCCTATTATGCGACCCTCGTAGGTTGATAGGATGGATAGAGGGTCTTGATGGAGCTTGGCTTGGCTTCGACTAGCAGAATTTTACCAGTTGGCTTTCGTTCGGGCTCTTCCGGACATGTATTGAGGGAGATATTAATATTTGATTGATTTAATTAAATATTTGTTATTTGGCCTATTTTTAATTATGAAACCCTAATTCTTAATTATGAAACCCTAATTAGGGCAAGTGCACCTTTTAGAGGATATAAGGGTTTCTCTTTGGAGGAAGTGCCATATTATTGATTATTGATGTTGAAGACAAATTTTGCTAAGTGTTTTTCTGAGAAGACTGAGCCAAGGGTTTCCAGTATTCTATTTGCATTGAAGAACGTGCACTCTTCAGTGTGTGCAATTTAGAGGTTGTGAAATATCAGCTGATCTAATGCCAATTTGAGAGATAACTTCACACAAAGGTTATTACAGAGGTTCATAGGTATTTATTTCATTAGGTTTTGTGTCCAAAAATTGTCTAGATAGAGATCTTCAGTATTAGCATAATATTTCTTGAGATCAGGCATCTAGCATACAATCGTACTATTTTTTTGCTACTGTACAAAATCCGTACTATTCTACAGCAGGTCGTATAGAGCCACGGGGAGCTTAGAAACCGACATCAGTAGCGCAGGGACCGACATCGGCCGACTAACATACCAACGACAATAGAGTAAACCGATGTCAGCAGTGTTATCCGACAATAGAGACCGATGTCGACATAGTTCAAAGTGTTATACTACCGACAGTGGCATCATAACCGATGATGGTGATTGTGTGTTTGAAATAGCAACCAGAAAGTTGTACCAGTCATACCAGATCTAGGGTTTGCGAGAACAATCAAGTTTCTGGAGATAATATTTATATCATTTTGTTGCATGACATAGATTCATTATTGTAATCATTTGAAATGAATAATAAGATATTAGATTAGCCAGTTATAAGTTCATACTGCTATTTATTATTTATTTGAAATTATTTTGCAAAAATCACAATTTTTTCTTATTTCATGCAAGAACACCAAAAAAATCAAAAAACACAAAAAATAGTAAAAAATATTCAGTTCCAAAATTCAAGGGAAACAAGGGTTTCTACAGTGGTATCAGAGCTAAATCCTGCCATCCTGAGGGTTTATCAATCTCATGCAGCCACAAGAGTTGGGACCACACAGGTATAACACATGCAGGAGAGCCTTGCTGGAAGGCGAACTAGTTTTAGAACACCAGCCAACCATCATGAGTGATAGGTGCAAGGGTAGCCCACCCAGGGGCCACATGCATAATGATGATCAAGACACCAGAGAATTCTTTTCTGTTATGATTACAGGCCAGCAGCAGATGACACAGGCACTACATGCACTTACTACTATGGTAGAGAGGATGAACCCACCTGTTAGACAGAATGGGGAACAAGGAGATAACAAGAGTGTTACTGTTTATCAGAGACCACACCTGACCCATTCCAGAACAGTTGATAGGCCTACACGTCCTACATTTGTTCAAGAGGAACCAGAGGCTCCAGCAGAGGAGGCGACAGGAGATCCCCTATTTGCAGATAGACTCATGGCTGTAAATGATGAGTGGGACTTATTAGCTCCTCAGGTTCAGGAGAGGATGACCTTTGATCATTTTTTTAATCAGAGGAGAGAGCACTACAGATCAGTTAGACAAGACAGGAGGCCTAGAGGTCAACTCAGTGAGATGAAGAAGGCTAAAGGCAAGCTTTCTTTGACCACTTTTGACGGTAGTGGTAAGATGACAACTCAAGCTTGGATTCATAAGCTTGACACATTCTTGGCATTGAGGCCAATGACAAATATAGAGGCCATTAAATACGCCACTTTGCACTTGGAGGGGGTAGCACATGATTGATGGTACCAAGGTATGGTAACACTTCAGCATAACCAGGTGACAGAGTACCAGGACTTCGTGGATAGGTTGGTTGAGAGGTTTGACAAGAAAGATCCTAAAGTTTACTTTTGAGATTTGGCACAGTTGAAACAAATAGGTAACTTGGAGTCCTTCATTGGGGAGTTTCAGTGGTTGGCAGTCATGGTGCCAAACATTTTAGAGCGTAGATTGGTAGTTCTCTTCATCGAGGGCCTATCCGAACCATTGAGAGGTTGGATCAAAGCCTTTGATCCTCCTTCATTACAGATAGCTCTGAATAAGGTGCGTAGTATGGAGATGGCAGCCCCATCCAGTAAATTTAACTCCAGAGGTACTTCTTCATTCAGGGATAATAAGGGCTTCAATGAAAATAGAGAGAGATTGGATTTTGACAAAGATAAATCAGGTGTTAAGAATGATTCAAAGGCCAATCCAACAGCACCACCTTTGGATCGAGAGGCTCTTAACGATCTATGTAGGAAGAAGCTTTGCTTCTACTGCAAAGGTCCCTAAGATGCCAATCACGATTGTCCTTTGAGGCCTAAGGGCAAGGCAAATCGAGTGATGTGGGCTTAATATGAGGATTCAGAATCAGAAGATTTTGAATAGCAGGAGAATTTTGAGGAGTTAGAGGCACAGGCTTTAGAGCCTAAGGCAGGGGTAGATTCAGAGTTTCAGATACAGGAGGCACGCCTAACTAGCATTCAGTTGGATGGTTCATTCAGACTCCGTGGAGTTTTGGTAGAATGGAGGGTCATAACCCTTCTTGACACAGGAGCCACACATAATTTTATAGATGCTAGATTTGTGGAGAAGCGTGGACTCACTACTGAGGATTTCGAGGGCATTAGAGTTAAGGTAGCTGATGGTTACACTCTTAGGTGTGAACGGATGATTAGTGACCTCCCATTTCACTTGAACAACTATGAGTTCAAGGCTAATTATTATGTGGTGAACATGGGGGATATAGACTTAGTCTTGGGCATGAAGTGGCTTCATTCACTTGAGGAAGTCACTCTTCGTCTCAAGGACATGGAGGTTCATTTTGATGTTGATGGGAAGACACATATTCTTAAGGCAATACGGGGCAACAACATCAAAAATATGTTTTTTCATCGAATGGAGATGCTCATATGACACGATATGGTAGAGTGGGCTGTCGAGTGCACATTGGCACCAACACAGGAGAGACATGTGGATGAGCTTTGTCTTGAGGTGAGTTCAGTTTAGGAGTTAGCACATGTGGTAGGGACTCAGCTTTCTTTTACAGTTAGGTTACATGTTGATGATGATATGAGTATGTCTAGCATTCACACTCCGGATTCAGAGATTGTAGTGGGTATAGGAGATAGGTACATGAAGTCAGTTGGTATTGCTCACATTATTTAGGTGAGGAGTTTACTTGAGTTTCCAGTTGATTTCCATTCATGGATTAGATGTTGGGATCCTTATCTTGGTACTTGGGATGATTTGATGCCATGGGATGAGAGTTGTGATAGACATGGCATGGTGATAGGTGTTGGGGTTGATAGTTTGTCAGTGCATGACTTAGAGCAGGAGTTGATGGCAAGCAGATTTGGTTTGTGTTGTTGCTATCTAACACGTGATGTCTCTTCATTATCAGTGATGTCATTTTGTTTGGGGGTTGACTGCAGTGTCTCAGTTGCTCCTTTTTGTACTGTTGATGCTGATGATTTCTTCACAGGGGTTGATTGGTGACATGAGGGACATTACACAACCTTTTCCTTGGGACCCAGGTGGAGTGATGTTAACTTTGTTGTTGAGATTGCTTGGGGACAAGCAATTTTAGGGAGGGCAAACTGTAATGTCCCCTTTTTAGCGTGATCTCATTTTATGATGATTATCCTATTATGTGACCCTCGTAGGCTGATAGGATGGATAGAGGGTCTTGATGGAGCTTGGCTTGGCTTCGACTAGCAAAATTTTTCCAGTTGGCTTTCATTCCGGCTCTTTCAGACATGTATTGAGGGAGATATTAATATTTGATTGATTTAATTAAATATTAGTTATTTGGCC
This sequence comes from Torreya grandis, assembly GCA_037957365.1. Lineage (NCBI taxonomy): Eukaryota > Viridiplantae > Streptophyta > Pinopsida > Cupressales > Taxaceae > Torreya > Torreya grandis. Next base: position 249,761 of record JARHVA010003594.1, on the reverse strand, counting down.
TATTTTTAATTATGAAATCTTAATTATTAATTATGAAACCCTAATTAGGGCAAGTGCACCTTTTAGAGGATATAAGGTTTCTCTTTGGATGAAGTGCCATATTATTGATTATTGATGTTGAAGACAAATTTTGCTAAATGTTTTCCTGAGAAGATTGAGCCAAGGGTTTCCAGTATTCTATTTGCATTGAAGAACATGCACTCTTTAGTGTGTGTGATTTAGAGTTTGTGAAACATCAGCTAATCTATTGCCAATTTGAGAGATAACTTCACATAGAGGTTATTACAAAGGTTCACAGGTATTTATTTCATTAGGTTTTGTGTCCAAAAATCATCAAAATAAAGATCTTCAGTATTAGCTTAGTATTTCTTGAGATCAGGCATCCAACATATAGCCGTACTATTTTTCTACTACTGTACGAAAATTGTACCATTCTGTAGCAGGCCATATAGAGCCGCAGGGAGCTCAGAGACCAACATCGGTAGCTCAGGGACCGACATCGACTGACTCACATATCAACAACAGTAGAGTTAACCGACATCGGCAGTGTTATTCAATGACAGAGACTGATGTCAGTAGAGTTCACAGTGTTATACTTCCGACAGTAGCAGCATAATCGATGATGGTGACTATGTGTTTGAAACAGCAACCAGAAAGTCATACCAACCGTACCAGATCTAGGGTTTGCGAGAAAAATCAAGTTTTTGGAGACAATAATTATATTATTTTGTTTCATGACAGAGATTCATTATTGTAATCATTTGAAACAAATAATAAGATATTAGATTAGCCAGTTATAAGTTCATACTGCTATTTATTATTTATTTGAAATTATTTTGCAAAAATCACAATTTTTTCTTATTTCATGCAAAAACACCAAAAAAAATAGAATACACAAAAAATAGTAAAAAATATTTAGTTCCATAATTTAGGGGAAACAGGGGTTTTTACATTAGATATGAGACTTTGTGGTCTCAGAGCACATTGCTCTTAAATTCCTAGTTTGGGTTGAATTTCTAGGCCTCCCGCTCCCCTGTTGGCACTTTATTCACCAAATAACATCCTCCATAGGTTATGTGGTTTGTCATGAACAACGTCAGTTTTACTCTGCTAGACCACAAAAAAGGGTATGTGTAGAAGTATAGCTCTCTCAGGACCTCAAAGAGTTTGTATAAATTCAAGTTGAGGTTGTGAGGCACTCTCAGCGAGTACTATATATCAACTTGCCTAACACTTTCTTTCATTTCCAAGCCATAGACCATAATATATGGGATTGTCCCTTTAATTTGGCTCAAAATAATGTGTGAAACTGTTCATCCTCTCCCCCCCAAGCCCTCTCTTGAAGCTAGTAAAAAACTAGCAAAGGACAGATGGAGTACGGTAGGGAGGAAGAACAACCACTCCAAAGCCACCAACATAGATTCTGCTCCCAAAGGAGGCAAGCCATCTTCGAGAAATGGCCCATAGGAATAGGCTCCTGCTAATAAAGAGCCTCCTCAGGATGAAGTACCAAAATTGGTGTTAATGTCTTGTCCTAAGGTTTGGAGGCCTCTGTACCATTTCTCTGAGAATTTTAGACTCATATCCAACCACTCTTTCACTTATTTATCGGTGGGATGCACCCAAACGCTCTTGCATCCCTCTTCAAAGGAGTGATGATGCAAAGGAAGGAGAGTGCTAGGCTGACCCTACTATGAAGAAAATTTTGATGATTTTTAAGTGCCAATAGTGGGCACTTTCTACAGAATCGATATTATGCCCTGGAAGGTCTAGACTCAAAGGACATGTCCCTCGATACCCATCATCTAAGAATTTTATTTCATGAAATATTCAGGGTCTTACATACCCAAAATACAAATTGCCTATAGTAAGTTTCCTGATATCAACATTATTTGTCTATAAGAATTCAATTTGGCTATTTTTATTGATGGCTGTCAGTAATTCCATCTAGCACGATAGTATCATTCTTCATAGCAATCATGATGCAGGACGTGGAGGGGTGATCACATTTATTTCTCCAAGGTGTCTACCAAACTTAGTGTAATCTAGCATGAACCCCAACAACTAGTTAGTATGGGCTCTTTTTAGCATTGAAAACCACTCTTTTGGCTGTATTAATATTTATTGCTTGAAAGATGTCTTAGAGCATACCTATTTATGGTGGTGGATAGATGATGATCTGCCCAATACCCATTGGGTATTATGTGGTGACTTTAATATGGTGGCGTCTCCTAAGGACAAAGTGGGTCACTTGTCAATGATGTGAGAAATTGGCAAAAGAGAGGCATGGTTTTACATGTGCACTAAATGGGGCATTTATAACCCCAATTTAACCTGCCAACCTATAAATAAAGTATGGTACATTTAGAGTAATTTCAAGGAAGGCCCTGCTCATATTCTAAAGCATCTTGATAGAGAATTAATGTATACCCAATTGTACTTCTCCTTTGATAATGGTTTTTCCCCTTCGTTGCAAGGACTATCACATTTTGGGCTCTTTTACCATGCCTTTATTTAGTTTAGAATGACATGGCAGTTTATGAAACCCAAAGTTCATAAATGCAATTATTATTAAACACCTCTTTGCTCAAGCATGGGCCCACAATGTCACACATTAAGAGAGTTCAGAATTTAGATTCACGTCTTTCCCAATAATTTGGTTAGATTATTTGGTGGGATGACACTATCAAAAGGAACTCTCACTTTTTGTGAATCTATGGCTGCCAAATTTATAAAATTCAGAGACACTCTTACTCTGCTATTTTGTCATGTCCCCTTCTAGTTGACATCTTTCTGAGTGGATGATTAGCCTATTATGTGACCCTCGTAGGCTGATGGGATGGATAGAGGGTCTTGATGGAGCTGGGCTTGGCTTCGAGTAGAAAAATTGTTCCAATTGGCTTTCGTTCGGGCTCTTTTGGACATGTATTAAGGGAGATATTAATATTTGATTGATTTAATCAAATATTAATTATTTGGTCTAATTTTAATTAAATATTAATTAATTATTAATTATTAATTTTTTGGTCTAATTTTAAAAGCCTAATTCTAATTTAAGAAACCCTAATTCTAATTTGAGAAAATCTAATTAGGGCAAGCACACCTTTTTGAGGGTATAAGGGTTTCTCATGGGAGAGAGTTGAAGGATTATGGATTATTGATTGAAGACAATTTTTGCTAAGGATTTTCTTCAGAATATTAAGCCAAGGGTTCTGATATTCTATCTGCATTGAATAATGTGCCCTCTTTAGTGTGTATGATTCAGAGGCTATGAGATATCAGCTGATCTATTGCCAAGATTGAGAGATAACTTCACACAGAAGTTATCACAGGTATTTGCAGGGATTTATTTTATTAGATTTTTGATTCAGGGTTTTGATTCAGATATTACACATATAAATATCTTCTATACTAGAGCCATATATCTTGAGATCAGGGGTCCATCAAACAGGTTGTGCTATATTGGCAGTCGTACGAAGTCCATACAGATCCATGCAAATCCGTACGCATCAGCAGAAAGCTCAGAGACCGACATCAGTTGGTAGAGATCGACAGTGACTGACATTGGCTGACCTCTCACCAATGTCGATAGGTTAACGACCCGAGGAAACTGACGGCAGTAGTATAACCGATGTCGGTGACTGTGTTTTTGACACAGCAGGCTGAGACGTACCAAATCCAGGTTTATTTCCTAGTTTGCGAGATACTCAGGCTATTAAGGCCATATTTTTAATATTCTTTTATATACTTGACAGAGGACATATATTGTAATCATTTGAGCGAATAAATAAGAGATTATACTGTGGTTTACTTTATCTATTTGAAGATATTTCTCACGAAAAAAGATAAGCAATTCAATAATATTTAGTTTCAAATTTCAAGGGAAATAGGGGATATTACAGTGGTATCAGAGCTAAATCTTGCCATCCTGAGGGTTTAAAAATCTTATTCAACCACAAGAGTTGGGACCACACAGGTATTTCACATGTAGTAGAGCTTTGGTTAAAGGTGATCAGGTTTTATAACAATAGCCGATCACCATGAGTGACAGGCATGAGGGTAGCCCACACAGGGGCCACAGGCATAATGATGATCAGGACACTCAAGAATTCTTTCGAGTTATGGCTATAGGCCAGAAACAGATGAATCAGGCACTACAAAAAGTCACTACTATGGTAGAGAGGATGAACACACTTGTTCGATAGATTGGGAGCAAGGAGATAATAGGAGTGATATTGTTAATTAGAGACCACAGCTGACCCATTCTAGGAAAGCTGATAGGCCTAAACGACCTACGTTTGTTCAGGAGGAACCAAAGGCTCCAATAGAGGAGGTGACAGGAGAGCCCCTATTTGTTGAGACACTTATGGCAGCGAATGAGGAGTGGGAGTTATTATCACCTAAGGTCAGAGAGAGGATTACTTTTGACTGGTTCCTCACACAGAGGAGATAGCATAACCGAGGTCAACATGATTGGAGACCTAGACATCAGAATAATGATCTAAAGTATGCTACGAGTAGGCTCACACTAGCAATGTTTGATGGTAGTGGCAAGGTCATAGCGCAGGCTTGGATTAGTAAGCTAGACACATTTCTCACATTGTGACCGATGGCTGAGGGAGATGCTATCAGATATGCGACACTACATCTTGAGGGAGTAGCTCACGATTGGTGGCACCACGGGATGGTGACACTCCATCATGATCGGATCACATCTTATCAGGAGTTTATGGATAGGCTGGTGGAGCATTTTGATAGGAGGGATCTGGAATCCTATTTCAAGGAGTTGGCTCAGTTGCACCAGAGTGGTAGCCTAGAGTCTTACATTGGTGACTTTCAGAAGTTATCAGTTATGGTTCTTGACATTTTAGAGAGGCGACTTGTAGTGCTCTTCATGGAGGGATTGATAGAACCATTGAGGGGTTGGATCAAAGGCTTTGATCCTCCTTCATTATAGGAAGCTATGAAGAAGGCGTGTAGTATGGAGATGGCAGCCCCATCAAGTAAATTTAACTCTAGAGGTACTTCTTCATTCAGGGACAGTAAGGGCTTCAACAGGAATAGAGAAAGACTGGGTTTTAACATAGATAAATCAGGTGTTAAGCATGATTCAAAGGCCAACCCAACAACACCACCTTTGGATAGAGAGGCTCTTAATGATCTACGTAGGAAGAAGCTTTGTTTCTACTGCAAAGGTCCCTATGATGCCAATCACGATTGTCCTTTGAGGCCTAAGGGCAAGGCAAATTGGGTGATGTGGGCTTATTATGAGGATGAGGAATTAGAAGATTCCAAATGTCAGGATAATTTTGAGGAGCCAGAGGCTGAGGTTTCAGAGCCTAAGGTAGAGGCAGAGTTAGAGCGCCAGATTCAGGAGGTACGCCTATCTAGCATCCAGCAGGAGGGGTCATTCAAACTCTATGGAGTTTTGGCGGGACAGAGGGTCATCACCCTTCTTGACACGGGAGCCAAACATAATTTTATTGATACTAGATTTTTGGAGAAGCGTGGACTCACCACAGAAGAGTTTGAGGGCATTAGAGTTAAGGTGGTTGACGGTTACACCCTTAGGTGTGAACGGAGGATTAGAGATATCCCATTGTGCTTGAACAACTATGAGTTCAAGGTTGATTATTATGTGGTGAACATGGGGGATATAGATTTGGTCTTGGGCATGAAGTGGCTTCATTCCCTTGAGGTATTCACTCTTCATCTTAAAGACATGGAGATCCATTTTGATGTTGATGGGAAGACACACATTCTTAAGGCAATACGGGACGGCAACATCAGAACTATTTCTTTTCATCGGATGGAGAGGCTCATGAGACACGATATGGTAGAATGGGCTGCCGAGTGCACATTGGCACCCATACAGGAGGGACAGCAGAAGACTGAGTATCATCCTGAAATTTAGTAATTGAGAGTCAAGCATGAAAAGGTATTTAGTGATATTCCACCAGGGAGACCCCCAAACAGGGGCATTGAGCACATTATTGAGCTTGTGGAGGGCGCTAAGCCCATTATGATTACTCCTTATCGACATCCTAAATGATTGAAGGATGAGATCAAAAATACAATTAAGGAGTTACATGTTATGGGTCACATTCGGCCTAGCAGAATCACCGTACGCTTCTTCAGTTATTCTGGTGAAGAAGAAGGATGGCACCCTACGCATGTGCATTGACTACAGAGCCTTGAATAAGAGAACTATTAAGAATAGGTATCTAATACCTCGTATCTATGAGCTTATTGATGAGCTCCATGGTGCACACTACTTCACGAAGATAGACTTAAGGTCAGGACAGGGTTCGTGAGTAGGACATTGAGAAGACAGCTTTCCATTGCCATTGTGGACACTATGAGTTTGTAGTGATGCCATTTGGGCTCACTAATACACCAGCAACATTTCAGTCCACCATGAATAGATTCTTCCATTCACTGTTGAGGAGGTTTGTACTTATTTTTTTATGACATTCTTATATACAGCAGGACTTGGCAGGAGCATCTGGCTCATCTGGAGATTATACTCAGCATCTTGGAGAGGGAGTCCCTGTACGCCAAGGAGTCCAAATGTGATTTGGGGATGACTGAATTATTATACTTGGGTCATATTATCATTTTAGGGGGAGTGTGGTGATTCCTGAGAAGATCCGTGCTATCGTAGACTGGCCTATTCCAGCAAACCTTACACAACTATGGGGATTTCTAGGTTTGTGTGGGTTCTATCGTAGATTCGTGAATGGTTATTCATGACATGCAGCCCCTATGATGGATTTGATGAAAAAGGGTGCTTTTAGTTGGACACCTGAAGCACAAGAGTGTTTCGTGAGGTTTAAGGAGTTGATGACTACGTGCCCAGTTTTGGCACTACCTAATTTTTCGAAGCCTTTTGAGCTTCAATGCGATGCTTCAGGGGAGGGCATTGGAGCAGTGCTTATGCAAGACAAGCACCCCATAGTATATGAGAGCCATAAGATCAGGGGCTAGAGAGACTTTACAGCATTTATGATAAGGAGATGCTTGCTATCATGCATGCCTTGGCAAAATTTAGGTAATATCTTGTGGGCAACACATTTTGCATCAAAACGGACCACAACAGTTTGAGACATTTCTTGGGACAGTGAGATCTCAATGACCATTAGCAGAAGTGGGTCAGCAAATTATAGGCATATGACTTTGACATCTCTTTCATTAAGGGCACCCAGAATGTAGTGGCTGACGCCTTTTCACGTTGGCCGTATTTGAGCACTATGGTCCACATCTTAGAGGATTGGAGACATATGATTGTGGTAGAGTATGCCAAGGATACATGGGCATCCAGCATTGTTGAGGGATCAACGGTTGACACCAGATATACTCTTGTGAATGACTTGATCATTTACAAGAGTAGGGTTTATTTGATCCCAGGATCAGTGGTAAAGAACATTCTCATGCGAGCCTTTCATGATGTACCTACTGCAGGACATCCTGGGTATTTCAAAACCTATAGATAGATTAGGGAGAGATTCACATGGAAAAGACTCAAGGCATATGTTCTTCAGTATGTGCGTGAGTGCCCTATTTGTCAGTAGAACAAGCAGGAGAACATGTACCCAACAAGATTATTGCGGCCACTTCCAATTCTCGATAGGAAATGGGAGTGCTTGTCGATGGATTTCATTACAGGCTTGCTTAAAGCCCAAGGATGACATTACATATATGTAGTCATGGATCGGTTAACAAAGTATGCCCACTTCTTTTTGATTACCACCACATACACAGCTACACAGGTTACAGATGTTTTCTTCCATGAGGTATTCTGACTGCATGGGTTGCCTCGGAGCATAGTGAGCGATAGGGATAGTTGGTTCTTGAGTCACTTCTGGCAGGAGGTGTTCAAACTCTATGGGACTGAGCTTACACCGAGCACCAGTTACCACCCACAGACTGATGGACAGACAGAGATAGTGAACAAATGGGTGGAGGGCTACCTTAGGAACTACATTGTAGGGCAGCAAAAAGCTTGGGTCAAGTGGATTCACTTGTGTGAGTATTGCTATAAGACGACTTTCCACATGACCATTTAGATGTCTCCTTTTATGGCATTGTACGGGTATGAGGAGCTGAGTTTTCTAGATTTGTTACTGAGCGACAGTAGAGTGCCGAGTGCTGGAGACTTATTGCAGGAGAGTCAGGATACTATGAGGACTCTCAAGGAGAATATTGCTAAGGCGAAAAATCAGTAGAAGTAGTATGCAGATCAGCGGAGGATAGAGAGATATTTTGATGTGGGTGACATGGTCTATCTTATGTTGCAGCCTTACTGTCAGTCTACTCTTAGGAAGAGTGGGGTAGAGAAGCTTAAGCCACGTTACTACAGTCCTTTCAAGATCCTAAGGCATGTTGGAGAGATGGCTTATGAGCTAGAGCTTCTGGCAGAGAGCAAGGTACATAATTTTTTTCATGTATCACACCTCAAAAAGGCATTAGGACACTGTGTGATACCTTCTACAGTTTTACCTCCCTTAGATGATGAGGGAAAGTTGATTTTAGTACCTGAGTCTATCCTGGAGTATAGAGAGAAACAGTTGCATAGGGGGACTATCAGGGAATATTTGGTATAGTGGAGAGATTTTCCAGTGGAGGATGTGACATGGGAGAATGAGGATATTCTACAGCATCTGGAGTTGAGATTGCTTGAGGACAAGCAATTTCAGGAGGGGCGGACTGTCATGTCCCCTTCTAGTTGACATCTTTCTGAGTGGATGATTAGCCTATTATGCGACCCTCATAGGTTGATGGGATGGATAGAGGGTCTTGATGGAGTTGGGCTTGGCTTTGAGTAGCAAAATTTTTCCAGTTGGTTTTCATTCGGGCTCTTTCGAACATGTATTAAGGGAGATATTAATATTTGATTGATTTAATCAAATATTAATTATTTGGCCTAATTTTAATTAAATATTAATTAATTATTAATTATTAATTATTTTGTCTAATTTTAAAAGCCTAATTCTAATTTAAGAAACCCTAATTCTAATTTGAGAAAATATAATAAGGGCAAGCACACCTTTTTGAGGGTATAAGGGTTTCTCATGGGAGAGAGTTGAAGGATTATGGATTATTGATTGAAGACAATTTTTGCTAAGGATTTTCTTGAGAAGACTGAGCCAAGGGTTCTAGTATTATATCTACATTGAAAAACGTGCCCTCTTCAGTGTGTGCGATTCAGAGGCTGTGAGATATCAACTGATCTATTGCCAGGATTAAGAGATAACTTCACATAGAAGTTATCATAGGTATTTACATGGATTTATTTTATTAGATTTTTGATTTAGGGTTTTTATTCAGATATTGCAAAGATAAAGATATCCTGTACTAGAGCCATATATCTTGAGATTAGGGGTCCATCAAATAGGTTGTGCTATATTGGCAGCCGCACGAAGTCAGTACAGATCCATGCAAATCCGTACGCATCAGTGGAAAGCTCAGAGACTGACATCGGCAAGCAGAGACCGACAGTGACCGACATCGGCCGACCTCTCACCAACATCGGCAAGTTAATGACCCCAAGAAACTGACGGTGGTAGTATAACCGATGTCGGTGACTATGTTTTTGACACAGCAGTCCGAGACGTACCAAATCTAGGTTTATTTCCCAATTTGCGGGATACTTAGGATATTGAGGCCATATTTTTAATATTCTTTTATATACTTGACAGAGGACATCTATTGTAATCATTTGAGTGAATAAATAAGAGATTATACTATGGTTTACTTTATCTATTTGAAGATATTTTTCACGAATAAAGATAAGCAATTCAATAATATTCAGTTTCAGATTTCAAGGGAAACAGGGGATATTACATATTTCCTAAGAACTAAGTCGCATGGCTTTAGCTCTTGAAAAGGATCCCTTCAATGAGACTTTTTAGGTCAGAGTTGCCTCCTTACAATACCACATTTAAATTGCAGATAACTACAATACCCAGGGAGCCCAAGTCAAAGCTAGACTTCATTGGCTTAAGATAGGGGACAAAGCTTCAAAGGGGTTATTTCAAATGATGTGAGCTAGGAACTCGAAGCAAAAAATTCAAGTCATCTTTGAGGATGGAAATATACTTACAGAGACCTACATATTGTTCAATCCTTTGTCCACCATTATCAATAAGTGTTCAAATCTCAAGCATCCTTGACTGAGCATGAAATTTCCCTCTAGCAATGCCTTGTAGTGGTGCTAGGTAAACTCACTCCCACACAATAGGTAGATTGCAATAGGCCCCTCACTGTGGATGATTTTCATGAGGCAGTGTCTCACATGGATAACTATGAAGCCCATGGCATTGATAGATTTCCCTATGTATTCTATAAAACCCTTTGGGACCTTGTGGGCAGTGACTTGCATAAGGTTTATCAAGAAGCATTTTGCTTGCATTCATTGGGTAAAAATATAAATAAAGGAAATATTAAATTCATACCTGAGTAGGGACGTCCTGATTTAATCTATAATTAGCAGCCCATCACCTTCCTAAATGTCTCTTATAAAATCATTTCCAAGGTTCTAGTGATCTGGTTGCACAATACGCTGCCTCTCATCATGTGTTTGGAACAAATGGGTTTCATCCAAAGTTATTATATATTGGATAACATCATTTCCATCTAGGAAGGGGTGGACTAGGCCATATGGTCTAAGAAACAAGATATGTTCATTAAAATTGACATTGAAAAAGCTTATGACTACATCAAATGGCCATTCATTCTAGCCATGCTTCAAGCGCTAGGCTTTAGGCCCGTCTTCATCCAAGCCATCTAGATGATTTTTGTGGATGCCTCAACCATCCTCTCCATTAATGGATTCACCTATGAATAGTTTGGCTTGTTCTGCTCCATTTGAAAATGGTGTGCATTAGCTCCCACCTTGCATGTGTTTGTAGCTGAGGTGTTTGGCTATCTTCTTAGTAATGCCTAAGTTAGGGGCCTTATTAAGGGAATTTATCTCCCTCCGGATGCCATAAACCACAAGAAGATATGCAATTACTTAATGTTCATTTTATGAATGAATCCTTCCTTATTCTCATTGAGGATGAATCTAATTTGTATAATGCCTTACACTATCTTGACACCTTCTGCCTAGCCTTTGGATCCAACATCCAATGGCAAAAAACACATTGCTATAGAAAATCTTACCTCACTTTTCCAGCATGGGTTGATAATTTTGATTGGAAGTGAATCCAACATGATGAAGTCCTTAAATTTCATGGCATCCCCTTTACTTTTGATGAGTCACCACCCTTGTTGTGGAAATATGTTGTTGATAGAACTGCTAAGAAGCTAGACTAATGGGTGACCAAGTCTCTTTCACTAGTAGGAGATTTTCAAATCTTCTCAAAAATTCTTGAGATCACCCATGTGTATTACTCATCATGTTGGATACCTTATAAGAAATCTTACCAAAAGTTGGATAATTTTTTCAAAGATTTTCTTTCGGCCACTTCCCCCTAAGGTAAAGGATTCCATAGGGTGTCCTGGGAATATTGCTACCTCACACATGATACTAGAGGGATGGCGCTCATTGACATAGCCTGATAAGGAACTGATTTATGTGCCAAATGGATTATGTAGGCCATTGAGGACCAAGAAGCTTGGAAGGTGTTGTTCAAACATTGTATCACCTCAGGCTTGTCTAAGGGCAAGAAAGGCTAGAAAGGGCTCAGTTTCCCCAATTTGATTTTCATTTGGTCTCCCATCTAAATCACAGGATCCTTTATGGATAAAAACATTTGGAAGGCATAGGAAAAGGTTAATCCATGGATTCTCTAGAATGGTTTTGGATTATGTAATTGGCTATCTGCAAACACCCACTTGCTCTAGTGGTCTCCCTTTTTTAATCTAAATGAAGTGCCCCTAATAAAATCCCCTTGGATCAAAGATCTTAATTTTTTTTGAAGGGGAATTCATACTATCTAGGATATTTATTTTAGAAAAACATACTTTTGTCTATCCTAGGAGGAGGTGAAAGAAAAATTTTGGTTAGTCAATGTGGACTAGGAATCCTACAAGGATACACTCAATGTTGTGCCACCTTCCATGCTCCATAAAATCTCAATCCACTCCACTCAACCATGGAGGAATGACTATAAGTGTTATGTGGAGACCCCTTTTCACAATTACACTCCTCAACTTAGCTATAAATTTCTCACCCCCCATTTGCCCATGGTGGGAAAGCTTAATGCCTGTCAAGGGTTGTACTCATTTTTTTCTACATGGAACTTTTGCTTCAATGCTATCTAGGAGGCTTGAGCAGATCCCAATCTTGCTCATTTTTCTTGGTGTATATTGTATCAATGATTTCCCATTAGCATAACACTCATCCAGTTAGGAGTCTACCTTCCTACTTACCCTTTCTATGGCCACCTTGAGACACTTCCTCATATTTTATGGCACCGTTCCAAAGCTCAAAGGGTCTAGACTTAGATCCATGATATTTTCAAGCCTTTCCATCCTAAATATTTCCTTTGACAACACATCCTCCTTGGAGATAAACCCGAAATGCCATTTAAATACACACAAGTCTAGCATACTTTCAGATTTGATATTCTCTTCATTTTGTATTTAATAATAATTCTATTGATTTAATGTTTATGCATTAAAAAAGTCCTCTATCATCTCAAATGTTCTTTTTTAGATTCAGGTTCAAGCCAATAAAGTGGATATGGAACTTGGGCACCTTTATGATCTCCTCTCCTATTGGGGAGATGCTCCTTATGCAATAACTCAAGTTCTACCATCTCTGCCGAGGTTATTAGATTAGAGGATATATTTTCTCTACCTCCTCATGGTGGGAATAATCATAACCATTCTCGATGTTGTTCTCATAGTAGCACCCTGTACCAGTGCATGACCCCTCTTGGATAAAAATGAGGGTGGTAGCCACTGCCTCCTTCCCCTATTGGGTAGGATGGGTAGAACACTCCTCCTCTACACCTGGATGGGTGAGCACCACCTATAGGTTAATTATATGTGCTAGATAAGTTCCCTAGGCTTTTTCTAGCCATTTCTTTTACCCAGACATGGGAAGAAGATGATAAGGACATTACTTAAGCTACTTCTTGGGAGCCTATTCCAAATGGCAATGACTTGCCAAGCTCAAAATGGGGTCCAAATGATATGGATCCACTACCTTTTGGCCTTTATATTGCTTCTTAAAGTTCTCTTTATTATGTGACTTATTCCTAGGCTTTGCTCAGTTGTTTTTGATACTTTTGTTTCTGGATCCTAGGCTTTACCTAGTTTGACTGCATGACATGCTTTCGTATTGCCTATATTTTTTGTGAATTATTTGCATATTTCTATTAATTTAATAAATTGATATATATTTTTAATTAAATTACTTAGATGTTCACATAGAATGATTTTATATTTCACAGAATAAGCAAATATGAGATATCACACAACAATAATTGACAGTAAAATAGAATACTGGATAATATAACAAAGCCACTTCAAGGGGGCAACATCCAAAATAATACACTAATAGCAGAATACTTAACATAATGAATAAAGTCTAACCGCTACCTCCTATATATAGTCTATTTAGCTAAGGCTATTCCATAGGCCAACCTAACTAAGAACATAAAGAAATGTAACAAGTAAATAAAATAGGTATGTAAGCCACAAACTAGCCACACATATCCCTAGACACACCAATGGTTAAAGGTGTAACAAGCCCCTCCCCTTCAAAACAACATTATCCTTAATGTTTTAACAAATCTGGATGCTGCTGCACAAATGCTTCATCCTCCCAAGTGGCATCTTCACATGGTATATTCTTCCATTTGATCAGGTACTCTAACTGGTTTAAAACATAATTGCTTGGTGCACCTTTAAAGGATCACCTCAGGATCAAGAAAAACTCTACCTTCCTCGTCCAATTCTAGTAATTCTATTTGAATGGAAAGTCTATGTCCAATGACTTTTTTCAGCCATTATACATTAAATATTGTATGTATGCGAGTGGATGAAGAAAACTCTTACTTGTAGGCCACATTGCCAATTTTTTGAAAGATCTGATAAGGCCCACAATACTTAGGGGATAACTTGTTGTCCTTTTTTGTTGCTTTAATGGCATCTATTTGCATGGCTATAAGAGAACAAAGACCCAATCACCAATGTCAAAATACCTCTCACTTCTATATTGATCTACCTATTGTTTCATGTGATTCTGGGCCATAGCTAAATTTTCATGTAGACTTAAAAGGACTTCTTGTTGATGGTGAATATGTTTTTCGACTACACAAACCTTAGGATGGACCTTTAAGGTTGAAGTGATGGATGGAGAGTGGTATCCATATAGTGCCACAAAAGGAGACATTTTGGAAGAACTATGAATAGAATTATTAGACCACCATTCAACAAGTGGCAACCAATGAACCCATTTATCTTGTTTATCAAAAACAAAACAATAGAGATATCCTTCTAGACATTTGTTTACTACCTTAGTTTGTCCATCAGATTGAGGATTATAGGATGGACTATGAGCCAATTAGGTTCCCAAACATGTAAATAACTCAATCCAAAAATTACTAATAAAAATGGGATATCTATCACTGATAATGATGTTAGGGGTCCCATTCAGTTTCTGAACTATATTGAGAAAAGCAATAGCTATTATATTAGGAACAAATGGCTAGGATAATGAACCAAAATGTGCATATTTACTGAGATGATCTACAAAAACCATGATAAAATTTTGACCCTCAGAACTTGGTAACCCTATAATGAAATCCACAGATACCTCTTCCCAACACTGGCTAGGGATTGATAAAGGATTTAAAATACCTAGGGTTTTGATGGTTTTGCCTTTGTTTTGTTGTCATATCATACATTCAACCACATATTTCTAGACATCCCCCTTGAGACCTTCCCAAAAAGAATCTTGCTTGATTCTGTGATAGGTTTTCAAAAATCCTGAATGACCCCCAATTGGAGTTACATAAATTTCTTGAAGAATTTTTTTTTAAGAAGATAATTCTTACCTAGGTACAATCTATCTTTATACCATAATCCATTACATTTCCAAGTGAATTTTTCAAATCCACTTAAACCTTGTTGAATATTTTGAATAAAATCATGGGAAGTACCATCATGTTCCCATTCTAATCATGCATCCTCTAGCTAATATGCCTACAAAATGGTGATGGCTCATAGTAATACCTCAATTGATTCATCTTTTTTGGATAGTGCATCTACCACCACATTGTCCTTGAATTTTTTTAGACTATTTCAAAATCATAGCCTACATCTTAGTTACCCATTTCTATTGTTCTTCAAATGACAACCTTTGTTCTAAAAAATATTTTAGACTATCATGATCAGTCTTTACCTGAAAGTGATGACCCATCAAATAAGGTCTCCATTATTTGACTGAATGCAAAATGGACATAATTTCCTTCTCATATATGGGCTTTTGCTGATTTTTACCCTTTAGTTGATGAATTTCAAATTTAAGTGTTTTGCCTTCTTGCATGAGTACAGCACCCATACCATACCCAAATGCATCACATTCAACCACAAAAGTTTTATAAAAATCAGGAGTGGCCACTACTAGAGTAGTGCACATAGCCAATTTGAATTGTTTAAATGCTTGGGTAGCTACATCAGTTCACTAAAAGGAGTCTTTATTTAAAAAAGAGGTGAGTGGTGCTATAATACTACCATAATTTTTGATAAACCTACGATAGTAACTAGTAAGCCCCAAAAATCCCCAAAGTTGATTGATTGTCTTAGGAATTGGCCAGACCACCAGAATTTTTTTAGGATCCACTTTCACTCCATAAGACACCATATGACCCTAATATTTAACCTCACTAGCCCCAAAAGTAGATTTAGAAGGTTTGCCATATAATTGATTTTTATCCAAAATAGAGAGTACCTATTTTACATGTTGCAAATGGTCTTCCCAATTTTTACTATAAATGAGGATATCATCAAAGAATACTTGAATAAATATCCTCAAAAATGGCTTTAAAATAGTATTTATCAAACTCTGAAAAGTAGATGGTGCATTTGTTAGACCGAAAGGCATAACCAAAAACTCATAGTAGCCCTCATGCATCCTAAAAGCAGTTTTGGGTATGTCTTCATCATGGATCTAGATTTGATGATACCCAGAACACATATCTAACTTGTTAAAATAAAGACCACCATTCAATTCATCTATCAAATCATCAATGATAAGAATCAAAAACATATCTTTGATAGTGTACTTGTTGAGTTCTCTGTAGTCAGGGCACATCCTTCAGGTGTCATCTTTCTTTCTCACCATGACAATTGGTGCAAAGTATTCACTTTGGCTATGGTGAATGATTCCTACATCCAACATCTCTTGTACCATATTTTCAATTTCACTTTTATAGGCATAGGGATACTTGTATAGCCTGATGTTACATGGTGTACTACCAAGAATAAGTGTGATAGCATGATCATGCATGCAGCTAGGTTGAAGTCCTTTTGGCATATTTCCAAAAACAACAGAATGAGTATCAATTATTTGTTTTAGATCAAGAGGTGGAGATGGTTGAGTTGGCTATACTTCCATAGAAAACAAGTGAGCTATAAATCCCTCAGCACCCTTACAGAGAATATTTGTCATAGTTTTGAAGATTTAGTCTTTAATTCTCTTAACTCAAATATTCTTTCTTCAGAATGAAAATGCATGAATAATTCTTGAAAATTCATCTCAATAGTGCCCAAAGTGGTGAGCCACTGGAATCTCAGAACAATATCAACTCCACCCATGGGAATAGAAAACATAGGACAATCCAATAAGTAGTCTCCCATGGCCAACTTAATACAATGGAATTTTCTTGAACAACTGATAGTACCACCATCTACAATCATAACCTAAAATTATGGATCTAAATAAATAAAATAGTTCAAATGAATAGCCAACTTACTATGGATGAAGTTATGTGTGCTCCCAGAATTAAACAATACAATGACCTTTTGTTTCTTAAATAAACCCATCATATTAAGATTTTGGGGAGTACTAATACCTAAAAGGGCATGACAAGAAATATTAGGTTGAGAGTATTTAGATTCCCCCTCAGGAACTTCTGCATCTTCATCATGTACTTCTGCATCATCTTGATCATCATTGGTACCTTCAATGTAAAATAACTTATTTTTAGCACAATGAGGGTCTTTTATCCATTTTTTGTCATAACCATAACACAACCCTTTGGCTCACTTATCCTTAATTTATCATTGTGTTAATCTGGTGGGTTGTGGAAATGATGGTGTGAGAAAGTTGCAATCATGACTAGTAGTGAAAGTTTTCCTTTTGACCATCTCTTTTTCTTTTATCATGTGTGCCTTAGGGATAGCTTCTACTACATATGTTGGGTTAAACATTAAAACCTTGAATTATATGATATCTTTGAGGCCACCCAAAAATACAATCAGTCAAATTTTTCTTAATGATATTTTCCACCCATAAAAAGAGATTTTGAAACTAATGAATATAATCCTTCATAGTTCATGTTTGCCATATCTTGACTAATTGTCTAAAATAGTTCTTAGAGATATTAGTTTGATAATGAGATGACAAATCCTTAGTGAAAATAGTTTAGGTAATAAGAGAACCATTCTTTTTATTTTGAGAACACAACCATCGATACCAAATGAATTGCTCAAGTCTAGATACAGGGATTCCACTATCACCCTCTGAGAACTAGGGGTTTGATGTAGCTCAAATAAATTCTCAATTTGGGTAATCCAAGTGAGAGTATCCTTACCATTGAACTTACACATGTCCACTTTTGGCAACATCAATTTCATACCAACATGGGAGTTGTTCAGAGGAGGATTTAAATGTTGAAGTGGAGGGTTGTTGGGCTGAAATTGAAATGTAAGGGTAACCAATTGTGTAGTGATATGTTTCAATCCATTTTGAACCCCATTAATCTCTCTATGCATCCCTAAAACATTAGCTTGAACTGCAAAAAGGTCGTCATGCCTCACCAAGTTCTTTATGTGTAATTGAAACTAAGAAATCATTAGATCTAAAGTTCTAGAAACCATGTCATCGATGAAAGGAGTCTTAGAAGTTTCTTTCCCCCCTTTTCTTCCTCATGTACCCAAACCTACCATATACCAACCCTAGGAGGGTTTTGAACCTAAAAAAAGTGTACCAAGAAATGGTACCATTTTGATCACCTTGTCATGATGAATCCAATAACTGCTTTTGCACACTAGGGTAAAACATTTACTACCAAAAAAGTGTACCGATAGAATATACTTTTGTGATCGTCTCATCGAGATGAATCCAATGATGAAAATTATGCATGAGGAAATTTTTTTTAGAATTTTTTTGTTTTTTTTTTTTAAATTTTAAAAAGTGTTTCGAGCAATACTACATTGACAAAAAATAATAATTCTTCCTAGATTACAAGTTATGTTTTTTCGCTCTCACCGCTCCTCGAATCCATGCATCGCTAGATCCAAAAAAAAGGCCACAGGAAACTTGCCTAAATCAAAGCTTTGATACCACTTATAATGAAATTGTTAGGAGGCCCCTTATCCAACGGTAGCACAATTGATTATTTATATATGAGCAATTGAACACGGAAATTATACCAGAATGATTAAGAAACTAGAAACATAAGACAGCAAAGAATTTGAGAGACAATACACACAATTGTATTAGATAATACTAGAAGAAAATACAAATAAGGAAGATGCCACTTCTCCCTCCACCTCAAAGGCTTGCCACACCTCAAGACCTTCTTCCCTCTCTCTCTTGCTCAACACAAAAACAACTCTAAAACCTGAGTTACAATCCCTCCTTGAATGCTATAGCTGATCTCCTTGACCTTACACCTATAGATCTCCTTGACCTTGCTTGCATCAATGCTCTTACTTGATCAATTTGATAATTACAATACATGCCTCATGGTTCTTTAAATAGAATCCCATGGTTACAAAAATAGACATCTAACTACTAAAATTAGACACACAGCTCGCGACTTAAAATAGTCCCTTAGCATGCAAACACTCGATTTAACTAACTGACTATTCGTAAACAGCAGTTCTAGACCGCACAGGTGACCGACGTCGGTCCCTGCTTGTCTGGTGCTGCCGATGTCGGCCGATCCTCTGCCGTCACCGGTCTCCTTCTCCACTGCATCTGACCGACGTCGCTCATACTGCCGACGCCGGTGGCTCTGGTTCTTCAGCATCCTTTCTTCATGTGTGTGCAAACAGTTGAAGCTTTTAGCTCCACACCCTAACAATCTCCCACTTGGAGATAAACAGCTGCAACCTGTACCTGTACCTGTACACCATCTATTTTGTTCCTTAGGCCTTGTATCCCTCTTCAAAGTCACCCTTGAAGACCAACCACCACGCAAACCTGTGATGCTATACCTGTCACCTATGCCACAAGAACTTTGCTGCTCCCAAATTCTTCATGACATACTTTTGAACCAACTTTACCCTTAGATAAGAAAACTCCCTGTATATGCAACCCTGCAAAAAGTAACACAATACAGTAACAGGATAATGTAGCTAATATTATCCAACCTGGTAAAGATAAAAAACAATGGTCAAACCTCCATTGCCCTGCAGCATAACTCAAGACCATATACCATAGCCTTCTGTCTCAGATGTCCATCCACTCTCTTCTCTAAAATAGGAATCCATCCCTCTATCCAGCTGACAACTCCACCAACAAATACCTGTTTGGCTCTATTCCAAGGACTCACACTCCTCATCCATGTCAAGCTCCCACTGTTTCTGGATTTCACCTGCATTGCTTCCTCCATCTTCCTAGTTCATGACTAACAGTAAGCAATATAAAGAAGGTGAACAATGAATATGAGGTTCACATACCTTTTCTGACCTCTGTATGGGTGTTTGAGACTCATAGATCCACCCAACATCCGTTCCAGTGACCAATCTCGACCAACTCCCAGTCTGCTCCCGACAGATGTCGGTTCCCTGCACTGATCCTGACTGCCGATGTTGTTACCCCTGGCCGACGCCGGTGTCCCCCCTACCGACGTCGATCCTGATGACCGACGTCAGACTTCTCCTACCCGACCTACTGACCCTGCTAGTCTGCACAAGACCGAAGTCAGTGTCTGACTGACCGACGTCGGTTCCAAGTAACCGACATCAGTGCCTATGTGTTCCCGTGAGTGATGAATTCTTCATCCGCGAGCTCTTCTTGGATCAAATCTGTATCCATGCTGCCCTGCTCAGATTTATTTACTGCCTGTAACTGTTCTAAGGCCTTCATCTCCTCCAAAAACACCAATACATCCCTGTTCTTGTCAAAAGCCTTAAATTTCCTTTTCCTACAATGAGTTCTATCCATGCCTTCTGAATTTGAACGCATACCTTTTGAGTCAAGAAATTCCATTCCCTTCCTATTCATGTGACCCTGCCTAATAGACCACATCTTTGAATTTGCACCAGAAGTGGAATCAGTAGTACAAGTAGATAGATAAAGAGAACCTACTTTCTTACCTCTTGCTAAGACAAGTGCTCCCTTGGTGACCTTCCAAGAATCCGCTGTGAGGGTTATTGTGCATCCCTCATCACCCAACCTTCCTACAGAAATCAAACTCTACTTCAGAATTGGAACATGCATGACCTCCTTCAACACCCATGTGTTGTCTATCTGCAATCTCAGCTGCACTTTCCCTTTGCAAACTATCTGACTAGGCGTACCATCCCCTAAATAAAGAACTCCAAAATCTCCCTGTTCATACTCATGAAACAAATCTCTGTTTGGGGATGCATGAAAAGATGAACCAGAATCTAGTATCCATGATCCTACGTGACTATCCAAAGAAAGTATGAGAGCATCCTGTACCACAATGTTTGCATCCTTTGCTTCTTCAATATCTGCATGTTGATTCTCTTTATCTCTCAACCAACACTCCTTCTTTATATGTCCTTTCTTTCCACAAAACCAGCAGGTAATACCTTTAGACTCGGATCTCCTTCTCGACCTTGATTTCCCTTGCTCAATCTTCTCCTTTTGCCTTCCTCTGCTTTCCGCACTTAGAGTGTTCCCTGATGATTCACCTATGCTTCTCCTGTGTATTTCTTCATTCAAAATCACACTCACAACATCATCAACCTTTAAGATTTTAGAAGCAGATGCAGAGTTACTTACTGCCATGACCATACCATCCCAACTTTCAGGCAAAGAACATAAAATCAAGAGAGCCTTTACCTCATCATCAAAAACAATGTTGACTGAAGCTAATTGGTTTACCAAACCATGGAAATCACTGAGATGAGTATGTACCGAACCTCCTTCCTGCATTTGCAAAGTAAATAGCTGCTTCATAAGGTATACCTTATTAGAAGCTGAGGGCTTTTCGTATAAATTTGCCAAGGACTTTATCAACTCTTTCGTTGTTTTGCACTGTGATAAGCTGGAAATCATAGAAGCTCCAAGACTCAACCTTATGGAACCAAGAGCCTTCCGATCAAGAACACTCCATTCTTCATCCTTCATATCTGTGGGCTTGCATGCAACCCCACCCAACGGTAAGTACAGATCCTTCTGATACAGATAGTCCTCAATCTGCATCCTCCAGTGTTGATAATTCTTGCCGTTAAACTTCTCCATTCGTAGCCTGCTTTCTTCTGCCATTGCTAAACTCCCACTCAATCAAAAAACCCTGTGAATGACCTGTAATCAAAAACAATAACCTGCTTCCTGCAAACCGTAGCTCTGATACCAACTGTTAGGAGGCCCCTTATCCAACGGTAGCACAATTGATTACTTATATATGAGCAATTGAACATGGAAATTATACCAGAATGATTAAGAAACTAGAAACATAAGACAACAAAGAATTTGAGAGACAATACACACAATTGTATTAGATAATACTAGAAGAAAATACAAATAAGGAAGATGCCACTTCTCCCTCCACCTCAAAGGCTTGCCACACCTCAAGACCTTCTTCCCTCTCTCTCTTGCTCAACACAAAAACAACTCTAAAACCTGAGTTACAATCCCTCCTTGAATGCTATAGCTGATTTCCTTGACCTTACACCTGTAGATCTCCTTGACCTTGCTTGCATCAATGCTCTTACTTGATCAATTTGATAATTACAATACATGCCTCATGGTTCTTTAAATAGAATCCCATGGTTACAAAAATAGACATCTAACTACTAAAATTAGACACACAGCTCGCGACTTAAAATAGTCCCTTAGCATGCAAACACTCAGTTTAACTAACTGACTATTCGTAAACAGCAGTTCTGGACCGCACAGGCGATCGACATCGGTCCCTGCTTGTCTGGTGCTGCCAACGTCGACTGATCCTCTGCCATCACCGGTCTCCTTCTCCACTGCATCTGACCGACATCGGTCATACTGCCGATGCTGGTGGCTCTGGTTCTTCAGCATCCTTTCTTCATGTGTGTGCAAACAGTTGAAGCTTTTAGCTCCACACCCTAACAGAAATTACTTAGATATTCACACAAAATAATTTTTATATTTCATAGAATAAGTAAATATGAGAGATCACACAATGATAATTGATAGCATAACATAATACTAGATAATATAGAAAAGCCACTTTGAGGGGGAAACCTCCATAACAATGTACTAATAGAAAAATACTTAACATAATAAATAAAGACTAACCACTACCTCCTATATATAGTCTACTTATCCAAGGTTATTCCATAGGCCAACCTAACTAAGAACATAGAGAAATATAACAAGTAAATAAAAGAGGTATGTAAGACATAAATCAGCCACACATATCCCTAGACATGCCAATGGTTAAGGGCATAACATATTTCATCAAAAAAAATTCAAGAGTCATTACCAAGTTGAACTAGACTTTCTCATTATCATTGTTCTTTATTCGTGAACTAAGAAAGTGGATCATGAAGAGGATAAATAATAATGTGATGTGACAAATCTTTAATTAGTATTCAAAAAAATGTGGACCATGGTAGAAAATGGGAAACTATACTGGTGGCATGTAATATCACAACATGATGTTTCTCAACATTATAGAGTTCATTTTAATGGAATGGAATGTATCTGTAGCTTGATAGACATAGTAGTTAAAATGATTGATTAGAATATATTTATTGTATTTATACAAACATCTTGAGGGTGGATGGTTGATCATGGTACCAAAAACATATCATCTCCTAATATGCCTTGGTTTCATGCAAAGACTAGTCAGGTAGCCAAATAATTAGACGTCTTTATGGAGGTGCATATGTTATAAGATTAAGCTTGAGATTTATTTCACTGAAATTAAAATGATGTTATTAAATAATTAAATATGAGATGTTGAATACTTGAAAGTTATTTTTTTTAGTTTATTATGTTTTTTTTTTTCATCAAACTATCTATGAAATTGGAAGTTCGAGGAATAATAATGAATAGCCTTACCATATATTTAAGGTGTAAGAAATCATAGTAATAGTTTTGGTCACATTTTAAACCTTTTTTTATTAATGCATAAGAAAATAGATTGTCATATTTAAGGCTTAGAGAGGAGTCCTATGAAAAAAAGTAGCATGTGATTAATTATATTAAATAAGCTTGAATGCAAGCTATAGTCTTGTAAACTATACATTAAAAACTAAAACCATGTAAATTTAATGACCAGTACGTTAAGCTATTAACTAGTGATTCTTGGGTTGTAAACCCCTAAATTGGCCAAGTTATTCCATGTATATCACCCAAAAACACTACTCTTGGTATTGTGAGAAAACCATGATTATATTCTACATATGATCAAGATTGTTGCAATTGATATTATGCATACCTAAGAAAAACCATGACTCTCAAGTTTAATCATTAGATAGGACTCTAAATGTTCATTCAATTCATGATAGGAATGTATTGATATTTTTTCCTCTCACAATAAAATACAATCCACATATACCTGGTTATGTGTAATTATTAACTAGGAATGAGGCTTTTCCCTTTAGTATGTCACTAGGAAGATTGTGTGTTAAAATAATCACAATGAAATCCTAGATCTCAAGCTATATGTTTACATAATGGCTATATATACCTTTACATTCCATGATCACAATTATATTGAAGGTGTGAAATTATGCTCTATTTATTTTAATTTCATTTTTAGCTTCACACTCGTTATCAAAATTTCATTTATTTTAATCTGTTCATGTAACTAAGTAAATTACCTCCATGAATCAAGTGTACAAGGTCATGCGAATTTGAAAAATATTGTATCCATAGTGAAACAAAGTTATCACACCCTTTTATTTGTATCCTCTATCTCCTTGGATTCTATGATCCCAACAGGATGCGATGTTCACAAGTGTCAACATCCTAATAGATCTCTCTTGGTCCCACTCTACCAAAGTTTTAATCAAAGATCATTATGAGTGGACCTATCACTTTATTAAAACCCAATGTTTATGGTAATATCTTTTAATGATTTGTCACCATGGTATGTTTATTAATATATGTGATAGTTATTACAATTTGATGTAACTATTTTATTCAACTCTAAAGCAGTCACAATTAAGCCACATGTCAAACATCTCATGGCCACACTTAAAGGACTTATCTGTAAAACATAGATGAACTCTTCATATTACATTAACATATGTAAACATGATTAAGCCACATGGACAATATAAATCATCTTACAATTACTTAGGCTACACATAAAGCTTATCATTTATAATTGACATGGTGGTCATGTGGACATGTTTGAGCCTTTGTCCTTCTATCTCAAATTCAAAGTCAAACATCCTTAGCATATAGGTGGTTAAATTTTATATATTTTATATCTTATGTAAAATTTGATCATGATAAATGTCATTAAATTTTAGCCTCGCATTCATGTAGTTGACTTTAAAGATGTCTTACATACTTTACAGTGCAAAAGTATTGGATTATAATTCATGACCTATTATAATTGAGATCCACATTGAGTTGTCAAGTATACCCATATATTATATGATTTCATATTCCATACAAATACATAAATTATTATTTTTGACTAATAATTTTTTTGCTTAACTGATTGATGTTCAGATCACCACCAATGATCCTTTATAGGGCTAAAGGACTTTAAATATGAATTTATCTCAATCAAGGATCACAGATGGTGATTCTAAACATCAAGAAATTAAATGGAAACATAATTCATTAAAAATATTTAAAAAATGACTATATCCACATTTATATGATAGAATAACTAACTATGTGAAGGTCACATGGACGTTTTGAGGACACATTGATATCATGATTGGAGATAATTGTTTGTCACATTTTTGGTGGACCACACAATGCACATTGGGTGTGATTATAAATCCCCTTGTGAGAAATTCGTATAATCTAAGTAGTGTAAGGATGTTTTATTAAGTGCCATATAACCTTATATTTTGGTTGTGTCTAGAAGGTAAGAAGTGGATATGGTCACATAGATTTTTTTCAACCACATATATAATTGGAACCACTACTATGAGGCTAATTAAATTAATGTGGCCAAGAGGGTTGTTTGATGTAGTTAGTTGCCCCTCCTTTTAGAATGTCATAGTGTAACTTAGATTACAATCCTTATAGTTCTGGGATGATAAATTGTTTCCACATGAATATATTTCATATATAATAAAACTAGATTACTATTTAAGTGGGTTATTTTAAAAGGTTATGTCCTTATGTTATAATAAACCATTGCTCAAATAAGAATTTTATATTCATGAACATTCTATGGGTTTTTAAGTGAAATAGATTAGACTATATTCCACTTATACGAGAGAATATAAGCCAATATATAGGTATCCTAAGGAGTGGACATGGGTGTATCAATGGAAAACCCTTAATTCCAATAATGTGGGTTGGTTTATAATTTGAGACAATGGGGTAAAATTGTGCTTTGAAGTCCCATAACCCATAGGTTTTAGGATCATGGTGCATTCCTAAGATGAATCAAGACTACTTTGATAACCATACATATAAATATAGTAAGATTTATTATTTATAAAGGTGAAGCTTCAATGTTTCATGCTACCGTGAACTATATATTTATATCTTCTCTAAGCTATGGGTTCATACACTTTGTTTAAGCACAATTAAGTACATTATAAATAACAAATTGTGGATGGTTTTGGATTTACATGGGAGGGTACTACACATTTGTATCAATATTAAGTCAAACATTTTTTACCCTTAAAAAAATATTATAGATGAAATGTAGGCATTTGAAGTTCAATAGCTCCCAGATTTGTTAGGATGGCACCTTTTTAAATATTATTTGGACATGAGATTTAATTTAAATATGGGTATGAGTTGCTATTAGGTATTACAAATGTCTTGAGGGTGGAAAGGAAATGGTTATTTTATAATCTAATTATCCAATTGAAAGATACATCTGGATGATTTTTCCTTGAGAACTAGGTTTCATAATTATACTTAGCCAATTTTTCTACCTTCTAACTCTCAAAATAAACTAGACTGTAATATTTTGGAGGACTCTTTGAATTGGTTATTAAATTGAATTGATGTTGAATATTGTAAAACTTAATTTTTATAGTGGGGAGAACACAAAATTTTAAAATTTTAATGTTAATCACCTCCCTAACAAAGAGAAAACTCTATTTTAAAATGGATAGTCCAATATATTTTAATGATGTGCAGTGGTATCTATGGGAGTTCACATCACATATAACTTACAAAAATTCATTCAAAGATGTCATGATTATAAAACATGTATTAATTGAATTCATACATATCTGAAGAGTGGAAAACAATGAGTAAATTTTATGGTATCCCATTTATATTCATTTCTAAGTGTATGTGACCTAAGTTAAAAATATAAAATGATATATTACTATCTTGGAAACCTTAAAATACATGACATGCCATCATCCATTGATGATAACATTTACTTTTTCAAAATTGGCATTATCACAATTCTTAATGGATAAATTGAAATATTTACCTTGATAATTAATTACTTGTGTGTAGTTTTTCTATGGAGAAGTATTAATGTGATAATGTGTTAGGTTTTATCCTTAAATTTATTCTATGTAAATTTGTGTTACCAGGGTTTTGAATGGAAAAATAATTTCTAGTTTTTTATGGGTTTATTTATAAAGTTGGTGGGTCTTTTATGGATTTTTTGGAAGGGAAGCAAATTCAATATTTTCTATAAAAGTAGTGATTTTTACCTTTCATGCACCTGTCAAACTCTCCAATATTTCTTTCACATGCTAGCATCCCTCACATTTATACTAGCTATCATAATTACCAATAACATCAACACCTATAAAAACCTTGGATCATCCTATTACAATTACTAACAATATAGACACTATCAAAACTACTATCCATCCTTGTATTGTCAAAAAAACCTAGAATATTGACATTGCCTAAACTAAAGCTCATTTTGACATATGATGGAAAGTCGTGTAACCTCAACACCTGTCAGTCATTTAGAATCTTGATGACTTCCAAAGACATCTGAATTTATAATCACTACCAAAAACCTCTAAAGATCCAATGATTACTAGAGACCTATAATGTTTCAACTACTTCTAGAGGGCTTACTAATTTTACCAAGCTACATTCTACCCTCTTGATCGTGATGTGACTCTTTTAGATGCATACATCTCTGATGCCTACCTCTGACACCCTTGACTATAATGCTTTACATTTCACCCTATTGGTTCAACTAAACTTCATCCTAATGTCCAAACTTTGATAACTACTAAAAGGGTCCATGATTCTAATGTGTGTAAGTCTAATGTGTAATTTTGACCTCCATAAGTATGTCAAATTTAATAACAGGGATTGAAAGTTTTATTGACTTCTCAAAGGCCTATTATTCCTACCAAGGTGCATTTTACCCTCAATATCCAGACATAACTACTTCTGAATATTATGTCTCTAATTCCTACCTATAATTCCCCTAACTATGATGCATTTCATTCTATCTAGGTGCTTCTGTTGACCAGCATCTTGATGTCCAAACTCTGATGGCCACTAGAAGGAGCCATCATCCTAACATGTAAAATTTTTATGCTAATTTATAATGGTCATGAGATCATCAAATTCAATCACAGGGTATGTAATTTTTATGATTTCTCTCATGCCTATAATTTCTATCAATGTGCATTCTACCCTTTAGATCTTGACGTGACTATTTTTTATGCTTACATTTGACACCACTGCATCAGATGCCCTATTTACTACTAACTTTCACCCTAACATCCAAAATCTATTAGATACTATAATGGTCCCTAATCCCAATGTGTGAAATTATGACATGCATTTATGATTTCCACAAGAACATCTAATTTAATCAAGGAATTTGTAGCACTATTCATTCAAAATTATGGTTCATTACTGTGACATCAAAAAAATCCCCCTAGGTGAAATAATCAAGGAGGGGGTAGGACCTCATCCTAGTGATTATACTTTGGTTATACAGGATTTTAGCCTTTGGTCATACCCAACCCAAGGGGACTTAAATTTTGCTTAAATTGTTGAGTCAATCTTTTGCACGTGTAAAAACATTATGCAAAGTGGAGATCTCCTTTGCAAGCAAGAACATAAAAATCCTATAATTTTTATCCTACAACTCCTTTTTAGGTTTTTGTTTTTTGAAAATGTGAATTTTTTAAATATATATGCATTGGTTCTATTCTCAAGCCTTTTAAAATTATACCATTATAGTTTCAATGGGTTTACATACCTTGTATTTCTAGCACTAATCAGTTCATCACATACCTACTTACTAAAATGGATTAGAATCAATTTATACATCTTACACCATTCAATTATTTCAAGTGGAAATTACAACTATAAGTCATGTTGAATTGTAAATAATTGCACTGAATCACTATGGGTAGTGAAATAAAATTGACACTTAATAAATAAAAGGTGAAGTGGTTTAACAGAAGTGATGAAGGTTATAGTCTATTATGCCTATCGATGTCTCCCAAATTTCTCTTTCATATTAAATATCCAAATTATCCTAATGATTTTTGGAAAATTTTATAAAACCTTTTATTAATAAGAATATAATGAGAAATCATGAACTATAAAATGAACTCATCAATTTGAGCCCAAACAATTTTTACATTATACATGACTTTTTCACAAAACTCAAATCACTTAGGTTATAATTTAAACTATGTAACATAGAAAAAAATGATGAATAGATTCTTTTCATCTTTATCAAATTGGGTTCTAAGTATTTTATCTTAATTTATACCTTCCATGCCACCAAGTGTGCCTTTGGAGCTACATAGACCACACCATCCTTGGATGATTTCTTTGTTGAGTTGATTTAGGATTAAGACAAGATTATTTAAATGGGCACACTAAATTACTCTAAATCACATATGTTAATTATGACTCATGATAAATAAAAGGATTCAACTAGTAAGGAGAATAAATAAAACAAGAAGGACCCAAAGCAACAAAAGGGTCAAAAATCTGATGCTAAGTTTAAAACATAAACTAAGTCCTACTCTTCTTGCAAGCAACCCAAGAAATATGGATTCACTTATGCCTAATGTAATAAAATTGGGCATGATAAAACCAAATGCATGAATAACTAGATTGATCAAGTGATAAATATGCTTTAGAATCACAATATTAGTCTCCTGGATTCATCAAATGAGAGTTCATTAGTAGAGGAGTATTCTAATATAAAAGACACTAGTAAGGGCAAAGGTAAGGTCAAAACACTTATTACAATTACATCCCAACCTTCCACATGGATAATTTATTATCATT